>OU383793.1:3121489-3543989 GCA_910950805.1 Acrocephalus scirpaceus scirpaceus
ATAATATATACAATATATTATATATAAGCCATATATTTTATAAATAATATATATTCTATATTATAGTGCTGTTATATAAACATATATATTATTTATATTTATATATATTATTTATGTGTATATATCTGTATATGTATATGTGTGTATGTATATATAAAATATATAATATATAAAATATTATATATAATATATATATAAAATATTAAAATATATACACATATATGTATATATATTTTTAATATTTTATATATATTTTATATATATAATATTTTATATATTATATATATTATATATACATATATATAATATATATATATAAATATATATTTATATATACATATATACATATATACATATATATACATATATACATATATATATATATATATACATATATATATATATATAAATCCTCTGCCTGATTAGCTGTACCGGGCAGATTAACGGAGGAACAGAGTGAGGCAGATACTTCAGGAGCGAGGGCAGAACATCCCGGGATGCTTCATCTGAGTTTCCATTCCAGCCCGGCACTCTGGCACTGCTCGGCGCCCACCCCTCCCAGCAGAGGGAACGCTGGAATCCCGCGGCATTCCAGGGAACCCACTGGGGCGGCCCCGCATTCCTGCCGGGCCCTGCCAGGGCTTGGGGACAGCGCGGATGCTTCCGGTGTCACCCCGCGCGCTCCGCTGCCTCTCCCGGATTCCCGCATTCCCGGGGCTCTAATCCCGCAGATAATAGCGCTTCCCTTCGCATGCTGCCCCAAACCCGGGGAAAAAAGGGCTGCGGTGGATGCTTGCTCTTTTTCATTTCCCTAAGCTGATAGACAGGGCTTGTCAACTGCAATCAAGGGAAAAAAAAAAAAATATATATATATATATATAGCTGGAAACTTGCTACTGTTCTGTTACATATTTCATGTTCTCCGTGCTGCAAGGGAGTCCCAGTCCTTAAAAATTCTTGCTTTGAATTCAGTAAAAAAGTTCTTGTAAAAGCCACACCTGGTTCTCACACAGCCCACAGTGAATTTGGGGAACTCAGTGGTAAGAGAGGTTGCAAAGTCCATTGATAAAAAGGAATTTTAAGTGCATGTACATTAATAAATAGAAGGAAGGCCCACCTGAGCTGGCAAACACGAGAACTCAGGTCACCAGAGTTAATGCCCCGTTCTGGGGAGCTGTGAAGGCATTGCTGGCATTCTTCTGGAGCTCTGAGCATCAGCTCCTGCTAACGGTGGAAGCTGCTGTCAAGGACCTTGAACCAAGCACAGCACAGCTGATTTTACAGACAAACCCTGTGGAGGTTTTCATCCAGCTCTGGTAAAGCTTAGACCTGAACCTGGGCTAAATCCAACCCCCTTAAGTCCTGACTCAAGTTTTGCCTTTCCCCTTTCTCCTCCCCTTTTTCTACCCCACCGGGCTTGATTTCAAAAATGAAAACACCTGAATATTTCCTCCTTTTCTGGGAGGGCAAGGCAGGTCCTGAGTGAGAAGCAAACTTTAAGGAAATGAACCTTTGCACTGAGGCAGCCAAGAATCAATGATAGGAATTTCATTTCTTTCTCCACACCCTTCAAACCCTGCCTGCACCATCCATGGCCTGCCTCGGACCCTGGAGCCATCCAAACCTCAAACCCTGACCTCAGGAATGCTCAGCTTCTGCCATGGAATCAGAGCCGTGATCCCCTTAAACCCCTTTCCCTCTGCTGTGGTGAGGAGGAAGGATCACTAATAGGACTGGGGAGTAATTAGTCATTAAGCCCCATATCCCATTAAGAGTTGCCAACAGCAGATGCCAAGGGAAGGGTGGGAGAAGACCTGGGATATTCCCCAATATCCCCTCTGGCTTTCAGTGACATGGAAATATCTCCACAGGGTGGGGCCAGGCTCTGTCCAGTAGGGCAGGGTGAGCAGGAATGGCCATAAAATCAAACACAGAGCTCTACCCCAACACCAGGGAAAAGCTCTTCCCATGGAGGGGGCAGAGCCCTGGAACAGCTGCCCAGGGAGGGTGGGGAGTGTCCCCCTCTGGGGATATCCCAAAATCACCCCGACACATTCCTGGGCATTAGGGTTGGTCTGAGTGATGTCCAGGAGTCCCTTCCAACCCCAGCTCTTCTCTGATCCAAAGATTTTGGGACAGCAGTGAGATCTTTGTCCCTGGACTGTCATTCCCTCCCTTCCCAGCAAACCTTGTGCACCTCCCCTGCCTTCAAGAGAATAATGGGGTGGGTGAGCCGGGCAACATCTTGCCCATAAATATTCCCCCCAAAAAACCCCTTTATTTCCTGCAGAGATAAGAATATCTCCCATCTTTATAAGTTCCACATTGCAATCAATGTGGCCTGCATTTAAAAAGCACACACAAACCTGCACCCACCCATCTCTAGGCTATATTTCCATCCATACCATCCAGACAGAATATTTTTGCCACACTCTGCAGGATTAAGTGCACATTGCCACGGAGAAATAAATAAATAAACAACCAGCAATTTCTCAATTTCTCCCTGCTGCGTGGCAGTGGTGAAAATTGCTTGGAAATAGGGAACTATTATAAATATTCTATATATAACCACACATTGTGGAGGGGAAGGGGAGAGGGTTGGTGTGTTTGAGAAATGGGAACACAAAGGAGGGCATAGAAACCTATCCAGCCATTTCCACCTCGGTGCTATTTATAGCTGCAGCGTTGGGAGGTGTTTGTTTAAAGGGGCACTGGAGGAGCATGGAGGGACCAAGCCCTCCTTGAAGGAGGCATGCAAACAATATTCCCCTGGCAAAGGGAAGGAGAACTCGTCTGGCCTGAAAAATCAAGGCTGTTCTTGCTTTCTTTTTTCTTTTTATTTATTTATTTTTTTATTTTCCAGGATTGAAGTTTTAAATTGTGTTTAAATTTTAAATTGTGTTTGCTTCCTCGTTAACACTTTTGTTCCTCCAGCCTGGGGCTCGCTGGTTTTTGAGGTTGGGCCCCAAACTGAAAAGAGAAGGAAGAGGGAAATCAGCAATCATTTCTGCAGCCACCCTTCCCAAATTTCCCTTCTTTACAGCAGGCATTGGCAAGGGGAATCAAATTTCAAAATGTTCTGGTTAACTCCACAGTTGGTCGAAAGTAAAAATGAAAAATATTCGCCTGAGCGCTGCCAATTCTGCTGAGAATGTATTTAGTTTTGAAATTCAGTCGAAATATTGAAATAATTCGGATGAAAAACCCAACCAGCTCCTCGGAGAATCCTTTGCTTCTGAAGAGTTATAGTAGGAACCCCTGAAGAGCTCCCTATTGTTCCCTTGTGAGATGCCATATGGAGTAGGAGGGGTGGGAACTCGAGGGAAGAGTTATGACAATGAAAACAAAAACATAAATAAAAGAAAGGAAGTCCTGTGTTCTCTGCAGGGACATGGCTGAGGACTCAGCGGCCCGGCCACAAGACATTTCTGCTCCTCCAGCAGGGCATGGGGAGGATGGCAACAGCAGGGGAGGGTTCTCCCAGGGCTGGTTTTCACAGAGAATGGGGAGTGGAGGAGGCTCCGTGGATTTTGTCGTGCTCCAGTCAGCACTTCCAGCTCAGCCCCTCTGGCCAGACGAGTCCTGGATGTTTTGGTTCATCACAGGGGGTTGTGGCTGCCCTGTGAGAAGTTCTCCCACACTGCTGCTTTGGGGAGATGTTGGATCGAGGATCGGGGTTTGTCTATGTGCCTGTGGCCGGTGTGAAAATCCTGGAATGGGGTGGGTTGGATGGGACCTTAAAATCCATTTCATTCCAAGCCTGCCATGGGCAGAGACGCCTTCCACTAGGCCAGGCTGGCCTTGAACATCCAAGCTGGCCTTGGACACTTCCAGGGATGGGAATATTGGAACTGCAGTAAAGGGAATATCTGTTCCTCGCTCTCTTGGAACCTGTAGGGACAGCAACGGCCCAAGGTGTTCCCTGCTGAGGGCACTCTGTGGAGCCCGTCACACATTCCCTGCTGTGATTCCTCTTCCTGTGGCAGCTGGAGTGCAGGTCCTGCCCATCAACTCCTCAAAATGTGCTACCAGTCATCAAAATGTGCTACCAGTCATCAAAATGTGCTACCAGTCATCAAAATGTGTCCCTAGTCCTCAAAATGTGCTCTCAGTCTTTAAAATGTGTTCCCAGTCCTCAAAATATGTCCCCAGTCCTCAAAATGTTCCCTCAGTCCTCAAAATGTGCCCACAGTCCTCGACATGTGCTCTCAGTCTTCAAAAAGTGCTCCCCGTCCTTGAAATGTGTCCCCAGTCCTCAAAATGTGTCCCCAGTCCTCAAAATGTGCCCCCAGTCCTCAAAATGTGCCCCTAGTCCTCAAAATGTGCTCCCAGTCCTCAAAATGTGCTCCCAGTCCTCCTGGCTCTGGCAGGAACCACACCAGCCATGAAATCCGCCGTTCCCCTTTGAAGAGTCGCGACACGGCCACCGCCACCTCAGCTCCCTGGGAGGAGCCCTCCTGCTGGTCATCACCACTGGTGGTTGTTCTGCCAAGCCCAGGAAACTGTCTGAGAGCAAACCTGGGGGGCTCAGCCTCGCTGCACCCCGGGCAGAGCAGGAGGGGACGCTCTGAGAGCCTCCCCAGGGCCGTTTATCGAGGCCACGGGGCCGCTGATGGCGGCAGCGCCGTTGGCCGCCTCCCGAGGGGCTCCGTGACACACAAATCTGTCCTGCTTTGCCTCCCAGACCTGGAAACGCTGCAAAGTCATGCCCACGGCCAGGGGAAGGAGTTGCAGCAGCCTGGAGAGATTTTTACACCCCGAGTGCCCCAGCACAAACAATGCTGGTGTCTATATAAAACTATACGGAAAGCCGGCCGTGGAACAGCAGCTATCAGATGCTGGGCTTAATTATAGGTTTTAATTGTTTAACTGCAGGGGCATTTGGCAGTCATTAATACACACTCACCAAAAAAAAAGACAAAAAAAGAAAAAAAAAATTCTTGAAAGAAGTTGAATCAACCTGAGAAAATAAAATATCATCCTACGAAATGCTTGATATATTGTTACTTTGATAAGTTCAAACAAGTGTGACTCACTATACAACCATTCTATCAATTCTGAACAAAAAACTGCATGGGATTATTATGCTTTTAATCCAAAGAGCTGGGTATTTGGAATTCCTCAAGCCCTTTGTGGTGTCATATTAGCTAGGCCAGTCTCTCATGAAAAGAATGTATTGTTGAATAGAGTTGAGTCCGGATCTCTGCTCCATTGGGTTGATAAAATGGCAGTTGATTTAAAAAGAACCAGCTTGTCTGGAGAAAGGATTAGCAGATTAAGAGACTGCATGTAATTTTTTTTTATGTAATGTAAAGTTACATTTCATAACTAAAAGGGATTAATTAAAATGTTAATAGAAGAAGAGATGTTATTTTTCCAGGGACAAATGCCTCACCACACATATGAACATTCACTTTAGTTGCTGCTGCCTCGACAGTAGGAAACGAAATGCTATTCTCTGTGAGCAAGAGTTGACACAGAAAGGAGAGACAAGAGGTTTGTGTGGTGGCTCAGCATTTTATTTTCCTGTTGCACTGATCTGGGTTTCAAAACAGAACCAAATTTCCCTGTGCAGCCAGCTCTATATATAAATATATATAAACACACACACACATACATGCACATTTATCCCCCTTGAAGAATGCAGCAAAACTCTTTTGCCTGACATATTTTCTGCTCTAATACCATGCTTTTTTCCCCCTTCTTTATGTGTTTTGTGTTTCCTTTGAGTCAGAGATCAGATCCTGCTCCCTGCATGTGCATTTTCAGTGATTTCATAACGATTTTGCAGCAGGGGAAGGTGGCCAGGACTGTCCCAGTGCCCTGTCCTGCTGTTTGCAGGAAAGTTGCAAAGCTTGGCCATAAAAGCCCTACCTGAGCCCAGTTTTAGCGCTGTTTATATTGAAAAGTTCAAAGTAAATCCCACCAGGAGGAGGTGGCAAGAAGCTGTCAAATTTACTGCCTGTGTCACCAAGTCCCAGCTTGTCTGAAAATCCTGGGCTGGGGCTTTGCTGTTTTGTTCTGCTTTCTTTTCTTCCCTGGGGATGAATTTTTGGCCGGTGAATTTGGGGCTCCCCAGGTTTTCTTTGACTCTTTTGTGAAGGGATCCAGGGGCACTGAGGGGAGCTGGGCTGAGCTCCTGCCCTGGGCTGAGGCACCTGCCAGACTTGAGGGGTTTTAGGGGCAAAGCACCACAGGTGCCCTGCCCTGAGACCCCCCAGGGCATCTCCTCTGTCCCCTGCCCCCCAAACCAGCAGAAGATAAGCTTCCTCTCAGTTAAAAATTAATAATAATTTAATTAAAAAATTATTTTTTTACCAAAATTCTACCATAAATCAAAATTCATCCTTATTTTCAGTGCTTCCCCACCTATGCAAATTATGCAGGAGTCTCATCCTCCCTATCAAGGAACGCCACAAATAATCTTTTTTTAGTTCTAGCACCTAAACCTGCCTGTGCAATAAATTTTAATTGAGTGTAATAAACTTGTTCCACCGCTACCCCCAGCACCTGTGTACAGCTGTGCATTGATGATGCCATATTTGCAAAGAGGAGGAATTTCATTTCACTCTTAAATTCCCCTTCCTTTCACAAAAATTCGGATAACACGGCCATAAACCATCATAAAAAAAAAAACAAACCCTACAGGCTGTAATAAAAGCTACGTGTTGAAATATTTATTTAACGCAATGCCAAACCTATTTTGCAGTGATAATAACTTTTTTTTTTTTTTTTTTTTTTTGGTGCCTATCTCCTCCTGGACCACAAGGGAAAACCTTTAATGAGGAATTTTTTTCCCCTCCCCTTTCCTCAGCCACTATTTAAACTATGCCCTGAAGTAGGAGGCTTGGTGCTGGTTCTTTGCTAAGAATAGCATCCCACCCATTTCACTGCAGATGTTTCCATTCACTGTACGAATGTTCAATGAATTTTTCAATCCCACCAGATTCCTGGCCTCAGCCATGTCAAGAGACAAAGAGCTCCACAGGTTTTTGTCAACTGTACAAAACCCGCTTCTTTCTCAGCGTTTTCAATGTACTGCAATTCACCTTCCCCGCTCCTTTTATTATTTACTCCTATGTTCTCTCATCTGAACAATCTCTTTCAAGAAATTATTCTTTTGAGCACTTCTGCAGGCCTCTAATTATTTCTGTTGTCCATCTCCCAGCTGTTTCTATTTATTCCCTGGCCCCCTTGCTTAGGAGTGACCGATGTCACAGGACGCTGATATAATATCTTATATTTTCAATATCGTGTTCCATGGGACTTGGTGGGGTTTTCCTACCACTTCACTGGTGTTTTTTTAGCCACTGCTGCAGCCTGAACAGTGACACCACTGAAATGTTCACTCACAGACCTCTTTTTTCCCCCCCTTTGGTGATAACTTGGATAGATACGGGCTGTCCAAATATTCTTTTGAAGAGTTCCCTCGGAGTTGCCAGCTGGGAATTTCCACCCAGCCCCTCAAAATTTCTCTTTGACTATGCAGGGTTCCATTAAAACCATTCAGCCACCTTCAGCTTAGCCCCAAAAATCACTTTTTTGGCCTTATTTTTCACTTTTTTGGCCTTCTTTTTCACTTTTCCTGCTTTCTTTTTCACTTTTTCTACCTTATTTTTCACTTTTCCTGCCTTCTTTTTCCACTTTCCCAACTCAGTAGTAAATATATCCAAGCAACTGCAAAACCCTGGGCCCAGCAGTGATTTTTGAGTTGGTAAAGGAATATTTCCTCTCATCCTGAGGTGTTGTGGGGATGGGAAGGGTTTTTTCCTCCCACCTAAACCACATCAGGGCTTTACCAGTCAGCCCTTGGGTCCTGGTCAGAGATTTATCCCAAAACTTTCTGCGTGTCCATATAAATTCCATCACCCAATCCTCCTTTACCCCCTGGTTTGCTCCCAGAATCTGTTACAGAGATGGGATTTCTCCTCCAGGTGCTGTTTTGGCTCACCTGTCTCCTACCCAGGAGTTCTTTTCCTGAAGATTATTTTCAATAACCTCCTCCTCCAGCCTTGCCCAACTCTTAATTAAACCTTGCTGATTTGCAGTGTGCAGGGGGAACATCTCCAAAGGGGCAGGTTTCCTCTGGAGCAGCTGATTTGAGCAGGATTATCACTATTTTTATTTTTTTTTTCCCTTTTCCTCCTGTCAGTATCTCAATCCTTCACAAATCACAGGTGTGTGCCCCAAGCTCTGCCAGGGCTTCCCTCCAAGGGTTAACATGGCATTTATTTCTCTGCTTTTCCTGAAGTGTTCTTCAAGCCTCCCTCAAGTGTAACAACTCTTCTCCCTCCCAGGCCCACTGTTCTGGCAAATCAATAAATTCTCTGCGAGTTGTTTGAGTCTCCATGTGCTCCTCACATCCCCCCTTACCCTTCCTAATTTCCAGCTTGAGTTTAAGCCAGTATTGTTTATATCCCGCTCTGCTGATGGCACTGGGGTTGTTTTTTCTCCACTTTCTGGTGATATTTGTCCCGTGAAAAGCACAGTCTGATGGATTAATCTCCTTTTTTTTTTTAATTTCTGCTGAAGTGGAGTGCAGGGATGGCTGAGGGGATCAACACCACGCTCAAATTGCCTGGCACGGGCCACGTTTGAGGAGCAACAGCACAAATTGGTGGCTTATTATTAATTAGATCAGCCCTGCCTTTATCACATCACCTGTAGGAGTCAGATTTCCCCCATCTTGGAGCTGGAATAACAGCAGTAACCTCAGGGTTAAAGCTTTCTGCAGCTCCACAGAGCCCCACGGTAAGAATTCAGCATATCCTTATATCATTTTATGCAAGCCAGACAAGGTGATTTATAAGTTATTCTCCCCGAGCTTCAATTAATTTCACTTAGGACATTTTCACAGTTGTACAATAAATGTTTAAATTAAGACATTTCCCTGCTCCCCACCCTGCTCTGGAATGGAACTGAATATTAACTGGTTATTGGGTGCCATTCATGGCCCGTGCAATTACAGATAAGAACATCGATCTGGCAGAAAAACAAATTGGCTCTTAAAAGAGAGGGTGGTTGGGATCTGACAGGTTAAGATGATTAGGCATCCCTCTAATGGATTCTGGATATTACTCCTGGATGCAGGCAGGAAGGAGACACCCACCCCACTCCTGGGTACCAGGCACTTCCCTGCCCTCACCCAGCAAACCCAGCTGCAAAATCCCCTGCAGGGTTTCAGGGCAGCTCCCTGAATTCACTTTCTGGGTTTGTCCTGGAAGTTTATGGCACTGGGTGGATAAAGCAATGCTTCAAGGGAAGGAGGTTGGGTGTTTTGTGATATAACCCAGGGAAGCTTCTCTGATTTCCAAGGAAAGCTGAGGAAAACTCAAATCCTTGGTTTGGAGAAACCCACCAAGAGATTGCCTCAGATTTGGGACCAGGTTGTCATAACCATGTAGATAACCTTGGGATTAATTCTGAATAAGGAGGACATTGGACTCTGGGGTTTTTATTCTCTGATAAACCCAGGGAAGCCTCTCTGATTTCCAAGGAAAGCTGAGGAAAACTCAAATCCTCAGTGTGGAGAAACCCACCAAGAGCTTGCCTCAGATTTGGGCCCTCCAGGTTGTCACAACCTCGGAGATAACCTTGGGATTAATTCTGAATAAGGAGGACATTGGACTCTGGGATTTTTATTCTCTGATAAACCCAGGGAAGCCTCTCTGATTTCCAAGGAAAGCTGAGGAAAACTCAAATCCTCAGTGTGGAGAAACCCACCAAGAGCTTGCCTCAGATTTGGGCCCTCCAGGTTGTCACAACCTCGGAGATAACCTTGGGATTAATTCTGAATAAGGAGGACATTGGACTCTGGGATTTTTATTCTCTGATAAAATATGAAGTAACCAAACCACTAAAAATCTCCAGGGTTTGAACAATCATCGCTCTACCACCTCATAACAAAAAAATCACATGGACATGTATACAAATCTATATAAATTAGAAAAGTGAGAATCTGCAGCTTTAAGGACAGCAGAGACTTTCTGAGCTCTTCTTTAGGAGCAGCTCTGCAATGTAGAAGCTCCAGCATGGCCACCAGCAGCTGCACCTTTGGCAGCCACACCAAGGCATTGTTCTCGTTCCTCGGCTGTGTTTGGATTTAACCAGACTAAACTATACCCACACTGAGCCTGCGCTGGCCAAAGATGTGACCACAACAAAGATTGGGCTGAAAATAACCGATCTATAGCTCTGCCCAGCTCCTGGGTAGGACAATCAATTCCACGCATTTCTTGTCTCCAGAAAGGTCACTCGTCATGTTATTAATGTGCTCCAAGCACAGGCTGCAGATCTCCTCTGCAGTTGCTGGCTGAGCTGATTTTTCATTTTCCCACAATGAGGAGTTGTTTTCTAAATGTTCTGTCATGGAGCTGAGAGGCTTTTTTTTTTTTACAGTAAAGGGCTTGAAAAATTAAATGAGAATCGTCTCAGTAATGTCATTGGGAAGAGGCAGGAATGGTGCTCACACACTGCTGTGGTGATTCCATCAGCACTGAGAGCTCCACTTCAACCTGGACAGGGTTATCCTCACACAGGGCTTCAAATCCAAGAGAAAATTGGTCCAAATTCTACTCTAAAATTGGAAATTCTATCATATTTTGCTTTCTTGATATCATCATATCATCACTGGCTTTCCTGATCACAGCCCTGGGGTTTGATTTGATAAATTAATCTCACACAGGAGGATATTCTGTCCCCAGCTCGGTGATGCTGTCCCTGCTGTCCTCTCCCACCCAGCTCTCCCCCAGCCCCCTGGGACTGGCAAAAAGTTCTGATTTGGGTTTTGGGGAGAGCCCTAATGAAGCACAACTCATCATCGTGTCCCTGTGACAGCAGGGACTCACCAACATCACCCCAGCACATCAGGAATCCAGCTCCTCACAAGGACAACCCCATGGAGAAAACCCAAACAAGTCAGAATTATCATCAAATCTCTGCTTTCTGCTGCCTCAAGTTCAGAGCTGGGTCTAAAACGTTTTCATTTTATTTTTCAGCTAGATCTTCAAGTATCAATTCCCTGAATGTATGCAAAAAACCACAAAAGGATTGGATTTTTTTCCCCCCCACACTCATATTTTTTAAAATGAGAAATGCATTTAATGCCTTCTGTTAGGGAAAAGAGGAGATGAAAACAAATGAGGGACTATGAAAACTAATAATTCTCCATATCTCTTCTCTCATTTCATGAACAATCTTGCTCAGAGCTTTGGAAAACCTAATGAAGTTGAAAAGACAAAGAGGTTCTGATTTTTTCCTCCAGATTCCTCCCCTGTGTTGTGAGCCATCTGTAGCTCCAATGAAAGACATTTTCCACTCAGTTAATCCAGAGACTAAACCTTCCCAAACTCTCGACATGTTTTGTGTTAAGAATCCATTGTGAGATCCTGTTATCGGTGCAGCTTGAGATACTGCAGTGACATAAAATCTTGGAGATAATACAGGCTGAGCTGCATTCAGAAAGCACCTGATAAAACCAGCAGAAATGCAAAAAAAAAATCCACTTTTTTTCACCCAATGACCTCCCCAAATCTATCTAGCTCTTGGCTTTTTATGAGCAGTTTGGCTTTAGATTTGATCCAAAGCCCTTGAAATAATTTGGGAGATTCCTGTTGACCCCACCCAGGCTGACATCAATCCCGGGGACAACAAAGGAGCTGCTGCATCTTTCAGACACAAAGATAAAAATTGGTGCCAAAACCATTTCTCATCTCACAGGTACAGCTGCCACTTGTCCCTTGATTTTTCCGGGGTGCTGCTCTGGGAAATGAGTGCAGGGTTTGACCATAAGTTCCCATCTTTTTCTCTGTGGTAAATTTGTGTTTGATCAGGATCTGGCTCTGCTCTGGGCAAACCAGTGGCAGCTTTTCCAAGGAGGTGGATGGGAGCAGGATCAGACCCTTAATGAACACCATTTTTTAAGTCTTTTGGCTTCCCAGTGAGTGCCACCCTAAATAAATGGCCGCTGGTGCTGTAGCAAAACACCCCGAGTGAGGTTTTAGTGCAGAATAATCACCAGGAAAGGCAGATTATAAATTCTAGCAGTGAAACATGACCGTGATAAAAACCACAAATAGACCCAGAAGGGCTTGTGGCGATTTAAGGCAGATCCGTTAAAATGTGTGCGCGATGTTACGAGTTTGGGATTGTGCTGGGCTGGGCTTTAAAGAGTTCAAACCCTCCCCAGAGGGCTCCACCAGCTCGTGTGTCACCTGAATTCCCTGTGACACCAGTCAGGAACTTCTCAGAGGGGCAGCACCTTCACTGAGCTCAGAGCCCTCCCACCAACTCCAGCACCGTGTTCATTCCTTCTTCCTTTCAACCCTAAATTAAACCTGATCGTTCCCCACCTTATTTATTCCTTTTAATTGAGCTGGTTCATTTCCACGGAGCAGATCCAGCCCTCCTGAAAGCAGCTCGGTATTGATCCAACCTGACCTATTTTTTCTTGGTGCACCCACCCAGCTCTGGTGGCAGCACAGACCTGCTCCATCAATATCCTCCATTTGCCGCAGCAAGGACGGGATGCACGTCCAGGGCTGCTCACCCATCGATCCCATTAATAAAATCCTCCATGGGAAGAGGTGGGGGAATTATTATCAATTGCAGGGACAGCTTTGGGGACACACACGCAGGGCCCGGGCCGTGCTCTCAGCCACTCCTTTTTCATAGGCCATGAGCAGCCAGGCTTTACCCTTCCTTGGGCTGTAATTCTGAATATTCAGAAGGAAACTGAGGAAATTCAACTTAATAATTGTATTTACCTGTAGAGAATCCTGCACTGCTTAACTCTGTGGTACTTTAGTATTTTAAACCCATGGCACTTGAGTATTTTAACCTCATGGCACTTGAGTATTTTAACCCTGTGGTACTTTTGTATTTTAAACCTGTAGTACTTTAGTATTTTAAACCCATGGCACTTGAGTATTTTAACCTCGTGGTACTTTAGTATTTTAACCCTGTGGTACTTTTGTATTTTAAACCCGTGGTACTTTAGTATTTTAACCCCATGGTACATGAGTATTTTAACCCATGGCACTTGAGTATTTTAACCCTATGGTACTTTAGCATTTTAACCTTCTGGTACTTCAGTATTTTAACCCCGTGGTACTTTTGTATTTTAACTCTGTGGTACTTTAGTATTTTAACCTTGTGGTACTTTAGTATTTTAAACCCATGGCACTTGAGTATTTTAACCCCGTGGCACTTGAGTATTTTAACTCCATGGTACTTGAGTATTTTAACCCTGCAGTACTTTTCTTTTGTATTTTAACCCTGTGGTACCTTAGTATTTTAACCCCTACTTTTATATTTTAACCCCATGGCACTTCAGTCTTTTAACCCCATGGTACTTTAGTATTTTAACCCCGTAGCACTTAGTAGTTTAACCCTGTGGCACTTTTGTATTTTAACCCCGTAGCACTTGAGTATTTCAAAAGAGTTTTCAACCAAAACTTTCCCCAGCATCTTGATGAAGAAGGAAATTATGCAGGTTAACAGAACTGGGCACAAACACACCAAGAGGCTCAAAACCTCCAGAGAACCTTCAAGCCTAGAATTCAGGCCTCTTAAAACATAAGCTGGGGATTTAATGTTTTGCTCCTTATTCCATCCAATGCCCTTTTTTTTTTTGGTTTGTTTGGAAGGGAAGCGTTGGGAAAAAGCAAGGAGGAAGCTGTACAGCTTCACAGCCCTGCTCCAGGCCCCATGGTCATCCCAGCCCTCTTTAATATATTTCTTTCTTGAAACCCAGCACCCCTGTTCTGAGGAACTGAAGCCACCATTCTGTGTGCCACTCTTCCCCCCTCAGAAACGCTCTTGCAGAAATTTGGAATTTATCAGCAGAGATTAATTGAATCCCACCAGTACTGTACATCAAATGGAGGAACAGGGCCCCTATTTATCTCTTAAAGTTCTGAAAATGAAAAACATCTAATCACTGGTTGCCTTTGATGAATGCCTCATTGTTCTCCCTGCCGGAGAGGCATTTCATATGGCACTGGCAATACAGTGCTGCTGGGGAGGGGGCTGCAGCATGCCTTGGAGAAGTATAATTCCATTTACATCCAACAGAAATATAAAGTTTCCATCATACAGGATTTTTTTCTCTCTGGGTTTTTTTTTTTTACCCCTTCCCACCCAAAGCAAAAAAAAAAAAATGTTCTTAAGGCGGAGCAAGCAGAAACTAATACAATTAAATACTTTGCTTTGCCTGCCAAGGACATTTGACTGCTACTGTGCTACATCAGGTATGTAATGAAAGGCAAATGACAACGAATCTTAATGTGGTGGGGAGCTTGGGTAACTGTAGTTTTATGTCAGGGATAGCCTGCCAGAGAAAAGCTGCATTGTATCCAGGATTAGCAGAACTGCAGGATTTCATTAATGACCGAACAGCTCCGGAGCAAAACAAAGATAGTTAGGGAGTAAAAAGAGAACATGACCAGAATGTGTGCCACTAATTGGAAATGTATATTATCTTCCCGTGCTCGGGGAGCAGCTCTGTGCTGCTGGCCATTGTCATCCGGGGAATGTCACCGGGACAAAGGCTTTTCCCAGGTTGGGACAAAGCTGCATGAGGAGGCAGCAACAGTTGGGGATGATGAGGTTTGGGGTGGACACACTGAACAGGAAACAAGCTGGGCTCAGGTGGGAAGGGGTTCCCATCTCCACCTCCTCACCCTCCTCCAAGAAGGGACAGCTCAGCAGGTTCCTCACCCAGCCTGGATTTCTGCCTTTAAACACCCACCCACCCCTCCCTCCCTCCCTCCCCAGACGAGAAATGACAAAACAGAGCGGCCTTTCAGAGCAGAAAACTGAATTTGCTCCTGGACAGCTTCATTTTTTCTCCAGAGCCAGCATCAGCAACACTTTCTCCCAGGCAGCGTCACTTCCAGTAAGTCATCGCTTCCATTTGCAAAACAAACTGGGAAACTGGAAAACCACAGCTCTGCCCGTGCAGAGATGGTGCAGAGTCGATTAAAAGCAGCAGGAATTGCTGCACTGCTCATTCTGTACCCAGCTTTGTGTTGGTCACACTGCTCAGCCCTCATTTCTCGTCATTCCTAATTCTTCTGCCAAAATATCAGAGTTTTTTATATTTTTTTCAGATATCTACAGAACATACAAGTTGTCTGCAGTCACATCCAGCAACTCTTTGCTCAGGACAGTGAGAAAAATAAACGTGGAAGGATAAAAATTCCCCTTTTTTTCATGCAAACCCTGCAATTCTTAACGGGACAGACCCTCCCTGTACACTCAGCTCCTGTTGCAGGGCTTGGGGCTGTGATATTTACACCCACTCAGATGCTTTTTTTTTTTTTTACATGGTCAAAGTGGTGTAAAACAGCTCAAGTCAAATGACAATTAAGCTTATTACTTGAGACAGCTTTTTTTTTTTTTTAAGGAAAAAAAAAATCCCAAACTGCTTGCCCTTGACCACTAGGCAGAAGGGAGGGGGAAGGGAGAGAGGGAGGGAGGGAAGAGAGACTCCTTAAGACAATTTTGAAACAGTCCAGTACTTCCCTGATCACTTTGCAAAGTTGAAATATGATTACAACCTTTTTGCATACAGAAAGGACCCATTTAAATGAAAAATTAGCTGCCTTAACAGGTCAAGCACACAGTTACATTAATGTTGTGTAGAACAATAAATCAACTTCGATCCCCAATTGAAAAAATGCTAATTTAGCCCGGCGATTCACTGATTGTACTTCCCCCCGTGGATGGAAATCTTTTCTTTCATTTTTTTTTTTTTCTCCCCCCCACCCTTTTATATTTTTTTTTTTTTTAATTTTATTTTTATTCAACGCCAGGCAGCGATCCGCCAGGCCCTCCTAATGGCGCTCCGCTCAGACTATCAGCATTTCAGTGGAATTCTGATCATGGTTTTAATATTCCATGCAGCTTTGCCCCCTCTGATTTCATGCTGAAACATTAACAAGAGCTGACACTGGAGATTAGAAGCAGACAGCTGGAATGCCAGGTCTTTGTTGCAGCATGGACATGAGCCAACATCGTTCAACCGCAGCCAAGAGGGACCTGGGAAAGTCTTCTTAAGAAGGGGAGGTGGGAGAGGGGCAGACAAGGTAGTTTACTGAAGGGCATATACAAGTAGATAATTGCAGAGCCCTTTCATCTCTTAAAGCCAAATTCTAATCAATCCCGGTTTATTAAGAGGGTCATTAAAGGTAAAATTAAAGAGGGGGAAAAGGAAAAAAAAAAAAAAAAAAAAGGAGAAATCGCCATTAAGGCCGGCGAGCATAAAAGTTTTGAGCAGACAGCGACTGCACGGCCACAGCCACCTCTAATTTGGCTGCTTGTTGTTTGCAGTGGTGCTGGTTGGAAATGCAGTGCTGGTCTCCTTTAACTACACCAAAAAAAAAAAAAAGAAAAAAAATAGATTTAATCCACTTAGTTCCAGGTGAATAAATTGAGAAATAAAACTGGATTTATGTGCTGGTGCAGTGTGTGAACTGTAAATTCCCAGGCAAAAAAAGGAGGAGGTAGTATAACACAACATTCTTGTGGCTAATAAATTGTTTCCCGAGAAGAGAGACCTAATAAAGAGACATAATTTCATCCAAACCATGGGGCAACTCTTACTCTTCATCCATCCTTCGGGGAGGAACTTGGGCAGGAGGCAGCAGATGCTCCCTGGCAATGCTGTGTGGGTTTGGGGGGCTGCTTTGGGGTTTTTCTTTTGAATGAGAACTTCTGGAGTTCTAATTTTGTGGTGCATATATGGATATAGTGTGCATTTACATACATGTTATATATAAAAATATATAAATATAAAAAATTATGTATATTATATAAATATAAAAAATTATGTATATTATATAAATACATATACTATAAATATGTTCATATATATAAATATACACATAGAAATATATAAATCTATAAAATATAAATATATATTTATATATATAAATATATAACTATATAAATATATAACTATATATAACTATATATATAGTTATATATTTATATAAATATATAAATATCTATAACTATATAAATATATAAAATTATATAAATGAATATGTAAATATATAAATATATAAATAGTGCAGATATTCAGACAAACCTGGGGTGAATCAGTCAAGAAAGGAATTTCAGATGAAGGCAGCGCTGGGGGAAGCAGCTTAGCACTGAAAGTGATACCTGGGGAAGCCCAAGGATCACGGTGTTTATCCCATCACACAGAGCCTTGAGGCTTAAAAAATCAGGATCAGATAAAAAATCCTGATCCCAATCCCGCTGTCCCCTGCACTCCAGCCCCTGTGGGCTCAAGGAAAGGGGTTCCCCAGCTTGGGGACCTTCCCAGGCTGGGATCTGGAGTGATTCATTTCCTTTTATTTACCTATTTAATAATTCCCATCTGCCCCTCTCACCAGCCCTTCCTCCTTCCCTGCCTCTTCCATCTCAGAGATGTGCAGAATAATAAACAAGGAGCAAATATTTGCGCTAATAATCAGAAGGTGATCTAAACATTGGACTCCAAACCTCAGCAAAGAGTGAAGGGATGGAAAGCATTTCATTCTTTTTCCCTTCTACACATCTTTCCACCAAAGGCATGAAACGACTTCCTGAAAATGATTTACAATTACCTTGTGCCTCCTTTGATTTCTGGAGCAGCCCGGAACAACGCCCTGAACTCGGCCCAGATTTTAAAAAAAATCTCGTTGTTAATTATTAATCCTCACAGCAGCACCCAGGCAGGGCAGGAATTCGGGCAGAATTGGGGAAACTGAGGCACGGGGAGCAAGGATGTGCTCCAGTGAGGGAGAAAGTCCAGGATTAACCTGGGAAAACTGGGAAAACCAACCTGCAGGTCAGGAGGAGCAGGGCAATCCCCACAGCAAAGTTTAGGGGGTCTAATCTGAGTTTAAATCCAGCTGTGGGGGCAATGAGAGCCCAGAGGTGAGGCCAGCCACACCTGCTGGTCCCTCACCCACTGTGAGAGGCATTTTATTGATCCACTGAGGAGTTCCTTCCCCTGGGTGATCACCCTCACTTGAGAGGGAAAAAAAAAAAAAGGCAAAAAGTGCTCTTTATTTCTATTTGGAGTTTGCCTGGCTGGGTAATAGGCTTTTATGCTTATCTCTAGTAGATTAAATGGCCTTTTGGTATCTCCTGAATGTACCAGCGAGGAGCAATCGAGCCATCTCTGCCCATCCTTTTTCCTAAATAAACTCTTCTCTCAGTCTGTCACTGAGGCAGCATCACTTTACCTCCCAAAACCTCTTCAAAAATCAACTTTCATATCAGAATTACACCCTGGGATGGAAATGCCCTTCCTGTGCTCACTCTGCCTCCTCCGAGGGCTGCATGAGACCTCCAGCCAAAGAAATATCTGCTCTGATCCCCCAACATTTCCAAGCTCACTTCCAGGATTTTGTACCTCTGGAATGCCTGGTTTGCATTCCTGGGCTGTGATTTGTTATTTTGAGTTTATCACAGCAGGGTTTGCCTAAAAATTTACCTCATTTATGTAAAAATATACACAAATATATAAATATACACATTAAAACACGGGGACAAGGACAAAGCAGAAATCTGTCAGCACAGACACATTAGTGATACTCTGTGCCAGAAAATTCCTACTTAATGGCAATATCAAGATTTAAAATTTGCCCCAAATTTAATAAAAATCTCAGCTATGACCCCTCCAGACCTCGCTGTCACACCTGAACTTCCCAGCCCAGCTCTGCCAAAGCTGCTCCATTTCTTGCCTCCCTCCAGGACCCTTTTTTTTATCTTTGTTTGATCTTCCCTCTGGCATTATCCTCTCCCCAGCCTGGTTTTTGGTAGTGTTTTGGGATCCTCCGGGGGAATGTTTTGCTATGTAAATGCAAACACTGTCCCTGCGTGGTGCCTCCTGTTGTTCCTGCTTTCCTTTTGCTAATTGATTTGTTCTTGTCTAGACTTGAGCTCATTACAAGGAGCACTAAAGGCTCTCGGCATCATTTATTTCATGGCTAAGTCAATCTGTGCTCCGAGTGCTGGGGCTCTAGATTGGATAAGGAACAGGTTCCTGCAGATGGAAATGGCCTGGGAAGAGAAAATAAAAGCTGAACCAGGTAATGAACGGAAATGGAATGGCCATCATCGAATCCACGGATACCATTGACCTTTCTCAGATTTACATCATTATCTAAAGTTCACCAGAGACCTTCCATGCTTGTTATCATTATCCCTCATTAGAAGTCACTCTAGAAGCATTAACAAGCTTCTGAAATGCTCGGCTAATTGCTTTAATAAGGCAATATCAATACTAAGCCATAGTTCCCATGATTAGACAGAGGCGGGGACCCTTCAGGCTTTGCCTCCTTGGGTTTAAATGCTGGGCTGGGGGCCTGAGGGAGGAAAGGAAAAGGCTTTCCTTGGAGAATGGAGCACTTGGAGTGGACATAAAACGCTCTGATGCTGCAGAGTGAGGCTGTATTTTAAACAACTGGGGCTGCCCTGTTCCTGTCAATAGAGGAGGTGAACAGTCCTGCACCCAGAGAACGTGGGAGCTCTGCAAATTTGGGCTGGTGAGCCTCCAAAACAAACCATTCCCCTGACACTTGTACAAACCAGGGAAACCACATCCATACGTTTGTCTGGGCTTGGTGCTCAGCCAGCTCCAGGCAGCTCAGCTTTCCTCCAGCAGCTCCTGATTCATTCCAGGTGAGCATCTCCAGCTCCTGCCGAGGGTGGAGCGCATCAGCGGGGAGCAAAGGGGCCAAGACACAAATGCCAGCCCAGCCACACCAAATGCTGCCACCCCTGAATCCCCCAGAGCTCCTGAGGGAGCTCCCAAGGGGCTGGGGATGTTTCCTTCCCCAGGATCAGTGCTGGAATTCAGCAGCTGAACATCCTGCATGCTGCTACCGTCCTGCTGAGCACACCTTGTGCTTCCCTGGAGCTGTCAGCCCGGCTGCCTCCACCTGGGTTGGGTTTGGACATGAGGAATTGATACCAAATATTCATTTCTGTGCTCTCCACCCTGCTCTGTGTGCCCCTAAATCCCAGGGATGCTCCCACTCCTGCAGGAGGTTCTGTCAGCAGGAGGATGAGCCACTTCTGTGCTCCCTGCCTCAATTCTGCCTCCCAAAATAGGAGGATGGAAGAGGAATCAGTGCCCCAAAATCATTTGTCTGCAGGCTCCTCATCCCCTCTCGCTTACTGGGCTGCATTCTGCCCACAGGCTTGGAATTGGGGGGAAAAGGGGGAAAAAATACACATTTAACATATTTAATGAAGATTCACAGCTCTGAATTCACTCAGATTGATCTCAGCAGGGAAAATCTGGCTGTCCAAACTCACAGGAGCTCCCCTCAAACTGCAAGAGGAGGCACAAATCCGCATTTTCTGTGGGCTAGGGAAGGATTGGGAAAGGCTTATAATTATTCCATGTGTTTTTTTCTCTTTTTCACCCCCATTTAAGTCAATTCCAATTCTTCTGTGGAGCCCAGATCAAGCTTAGGAGATCTCACAGGTTGTTCCACCAGCCTCAGCCCCCTTGTGAACCTGGTTAGGAGTGCCCAGTTTTGGGCAGGATGTATCTAGAAGCACACAGGGAGTTTTGAAAAGCCAGGAATTAAAAACTTAAAAACTTAATTAAAAACTTAAGCCAGGACTTAAAAACATGCAAAAATAGAAGAAAATAGTCCAAAGAAAGCTAAAGAAATGAGTCTGTGAGACTTTTTTTTCCCCTTCTCTTTCATCTTCATGGGCTCTACTTGGTTTTATCTCTAAAGCAGGCCAGGACTAGAATTCCCTTCCTGAATGCATCCCTGGATTGTTGCTTTACCTGGAATTATTCACTGAAATTGAGCGATGTTAGAGCAGGAAGTGACATTTTGGCAAAGATCAGAAATGATCTGTGGAGCTGAGGCAGCTTTGGAGGCAGGAATGGATCAACACAGGGAGAGCAAAGTGAGACGGGGACATTTTTGGGACATGGACACAGCAATGGGGCATCCCATGGAACTGCAAAAAAACCCCATCAAAATTTGACTTTGCAGTCACTTCTCCCTAAGGATCCTTTCTGTGGTGAAAATAGGAGTGCACACACTCAGCTCGTGTCCTCTCCTGTCAGATGAATCATTTCATTAAATTTCCTGGCCTGACCTTGTCTGCTGAGAGAGAAAGGAGGGTAGAACCAGGCCAGGAGAGAGCAAACCCCTCTCTAATGGCAGCAGTGAGTCAGCCCCATTATGGGCACAACCCCTCCCTATTTCTGCAAATCCGAGAGTTCCACCAGCTGGGAATTTCCTGGTTCGTCTCCTCCTTCAGGGGCTGGTGATAAATCAGATATTTCTCTCAGAAGCACCAAAAAAAGTGTGAAAGCTCCAGGATAGACATTGAAACTCCCAGAAATGATTGTAAAAAGGGTGAGAGGAGCTGTAGGAATGATGATCCTACAAACCTGAAGGTCTGGCTGGCAGAGGAGGCCAAACCTTTAACTTTTCCAGCGGGATTCTGCGACGGATCCCAAACTTCCCGAGACAAATGTGCAGCCCATATAACCCAGGAACAATAGGGCTCTCCCAAAATAGCCTGGATTTCATAACCACCCCAAACCCCAGCTATTGTCAGGCAGGGCCATTGTCAGGGCTGAACATTTGGCTCCAACGCTCAGGAACGAGGGCCTGGTGCATTTCTGAAAAATGCCACGGCATCAGTTTTCACCCTGGGACGGTGTTTGCTCGGCAGATAATCACAGATAATTCCTCCAGCCCTCCTGACAGCTTCAGCTGACCAACAGATCCCAGCTCAGCTTCTGCTCCGATGAAAAGAGGAATTTATTATTATTATTATTATTTTTTTAACCTCCCCCATTCGTTTGTATTTATCAAATCTCTGTTAGTAATTGTAGGGGAAGAAGAATTGGTAAATAAGGTGATGGAGTGAGGGTCGTGTTTAGTAATCATGAACTTGGGGAAAAATGGAAAAGGAGTTGGCTTTTAAAAATGAAATAATGAAAATAAAGTATTTTTGGAGGTTTTTTTGGTGGTTATCAGTTTTTTGGGTGGTTATCAGTTTTTTGGGTGGTTATCAGTTTTTTTTGGTTTTTTTAATGGATTTTCTGGGTTTTTTCTGGTTTTTAATGTTTTTTTAAAATGGATTATGGGGGGTTTTAAATGATTTTCTATTAATACCTTTAATTTCAGCTTCCACAACTTAAAGCAGCGTTCATGTGGTCATAACCCACATTAATTAGCAATTCCCTCCTGGACAAGACATCTGCCTGGAATTCAGCCTGGCAGCATTTTAAAGGTGCACAGGGAGGAACTGCATCCCTTTCAGGGGAAGGTGGCTGAAATGGGATGAGCTCAGAGGAAAAGGTGCTGCTGAATGTGATTTATGCACAAACCCAGTGGCTTCCACTGGATAAAAACAGGAGCCTGGGACTGAAGTCCATCAAAAGGCTCAGTGCCCACAGTGACTTTGGATTAACCCCCATGCTTTTAATTACCAGAGGCAAAACCCCATCATTTTACCTCCCCAATAATCCCAACCCTCGCTCACAGCTATTTAACAAAGCAAAAATAATCTCCCAGAGCTTTTTGTTTCTGGCTCACCCCAAGCCCAGTGCCCGTGGAGTGGATTTATTCTCCTGCTGACCTTGTTTGTGCAGCCCCATTCTGGAAATGAAATAGTTACCAAACTATTTAAACTATTGTGTGTTTGTGGGGAGGATCAAACCAGCATTTTTTTTGTTCATCAATTCAGATTAAAAATTTAATTTCATGCTACAATGAACCCATACAGAGTTATATCTATTAAGGTCACCTATTTCTTGTACTCTGGGCTTGCTTTAGGTATTGATGACTGCAAAACTCTTTAGAAGATAAGAATCACCAGCTCCAGCCCTCTCAGCCTGCACAGTTTTAATGTTAGACACAATTTTCCTGACTCTCAAATACCTTGGACTTTATGTTTGAGAGTGAGGAGAAAAAATAAATGGAACTCACTCTCCCTCTCTCTCTCTCTCTCCCTCTCAGTTGCTGCCTGGAATTTTTAAATAACAGAGATCTGGCTTTAATTGAGGCTTTCATTGTTTGAAAAGGAGCTACAAGTATTTCTAAACTAAAATATTTGCATAGTTTCTTGCTCTCTCTGCTAAATGCTGAGAGGTGCTGGACGTCTCTCTGAGCTGTCCCTTCTGGAGAACACAATTCCTGTGCTGTTCCTGCGAGAGAAAAGATTTGCAGAAAGGTCTTCTGAATACATATTTAACATCTAAATGTTTTCCTTGCTATCTTTGGGCCAAGTCCTTATTGGATTGTTCCTCAAACAAAACTCCCATTCATGTCAAAGCGAGCCAGCCTTTCATTAGCTCAGGAATTTAGCAAATTTGTGGTTAGTGCATCCAGAAATTGGTGGCGTTTAATTGGTCAAATAAAATCATTTTTAAAGAGGGATTTTTCAGCACCAAAACAAAGATGTGTGGCCGTTTGGAAACGCTTCAGAATAAACTCGCTGGTTTAGCCACTCTTGGTTTGGTTGGGTTTTTTTTTTAATCTGCCTGTCCAGTGCTCATTCCTGGGTTTGTCCCAGGGATTTGGGGTTCAGGAGGTGATTTTTGGGACAGCCATCCCAATTTTCACCCTGAAGAACAGGCCCTGGAACTGTCCTGACTGTGAAATTTAACTAAGTACAGGTTTCTTTTTGAAGGCAGATATTTCTGTCTTCTTTATGCCATAAAAAGTATGAAGTATCCCCAAAATTTGGCCATGAATTTGTCTGTAACTCCCAATTTTATTTGGATTTATTTGGATTTTTGAAGGCAGGTATTTCTGTATTCTTTATGCCATAAAAAGTCTGAAGTAGCCCCAAAATTGCCCATGAATTTGTCTGTAACTCCCAATTTTATTTGGATTTATTTGGAGTTTTGAAGGCAGGTATTTCTGTCTTCTTTATGTCATAAAAAGTATGAAGTAGCCCCAAAATTGCCCATGAATTTTTCTGTAACACCCAATTTTATTTGGATTTATTTGGAATTTTGAAGGCAGGTATTTCTATCATCTTTAAGCCATAAATAGGATGAAGTATCCCCAAAATTGCCCGTGAACTTGTCTGTAACTCCCAATTTTATTTGGATTTATTTGGATTTTTGAAGGCAGATATTTCTGTATTCTTTATGCCATAAAAAGTCTGAAGTAGCCCCAAAATCGCCCATGAATTTGTCTGTAACACCCAATTTTATTTGGATTTATTTGGATTTTTGAAGGCAGATATTTCTGTATTCTTTATGCCACAAAAGTATGAAGTATCCCCAAAACTGACCATTATTTTGTCTGTAACTCCCAATTTTATTTGGATTTATTTTGAGTCTCCCAGAAGAAGATCTCACCCAGCTCAGACACAATTTGCCCAACAATTCCCTGCTGTCTTTTCTTCCTCGTTACCCTCTAGGTGTGAACAGATATTCAATTTAATTATCTTTTTTTCCCAATAATTTTCCATTGGCTGGCCCTGAAGTGATTGCTCTGTGATTCTCCACTTCCTGCCCTTCCCAGCTGCCTTTCCCAACTTTTTTGGGAGCTCAGCATCCCTCGTGTCCATTCAGAGCCAAATATCCCTTCCCCATGTCCTCAGAGTGAACAGCACTGAGATTGCACCAAGCAATCTGTGAATATTACAGGATGAAATCCATCAGGCCAATCACCATTTCAGATGTTCAATTTTCCAGCAAAAAATTTTTTTAAAAAATCTGCTAAAAGAGGCACCGTGCTGAGATTTTTCACTGTCACCGTGCTGCCTTCACTGCACAAATCAAACTTTTCCCTCGCCTCGAATGAGGCTGCAGACGAATGTTGAGTCATGGTGAACCGCAAACAGTTCCTTGAAATTAAAAAATTAAAGGATTACATGACTAGACAGCCAGGAGTGGCTGATCAGCCACTGGAGCAGAGAAAGCAAGGAATTAAAAGGACAGCACCAGTCCAGCCAGGCTTGCCTTAAGGCAGCAGGGCCTGAAAATTTCATCTGTGGGATCTTGCCAGGGTGGGATTTTGAGGTGCCAGCAGTGGAAAGGGAAAGGGAGAACGACCCACTCCAAACCCCGCTTGGGGTTAGACCCTGAGCCTGCAAGAACAGGGAATTCCAAGGGCAAGGAAAAGCTCACAGAAATTAAATTAAAATAAAATAATAAAAAATAAATTTAGTTTTGAGTTAAGGGTGTAGAATATTGTCCTGTCAGGACCTCAGAAAGGACAAGAACCCATCAGAAGCCAATTCTTGGCTATGAGCAGATGGTTTGACTACTGAGAGAGCTGAAGGTGATTTTTGAATAACACCCACATAAAGCTGAGACCTTGTCTGAACAGCTCCTTTTAAAAAGTTGTTTTAAAAGTTTCTTTTTATTTTTTCTTAGTAAATCTGTTTTTATCTTTAAGTTAAGCCTGTTTTGCCTTCTTTTCTCATAATCGTATTTCACAGCAGAAAAATATTTAGACCAATACACTAAATTTACTAGCAAACATGAAACCACTCCATAGCTTCATCATGGGAATGGGGGAACCTGAAGATCAGTTCATGCAGGGAGGCCAAAGGGAATAAATAATCCCCCCAAAAAGTGATTTACAGCAAGGATAAATTCATCTGCCTGTAGGAAAAATGGCAATTTTCTATTTAATCGTGCTGCAGGTAAACTGAGGAGGACAAGACCCGACAGGGAGGATGCTCAGCACAAGCAGGAGGGTTTTTCTCAAAAGGAAAATTGGGAAAAGGGAGGTGAGGGGCTGATTCCCACAGGGAATGAGTTCCTCATTCCTCGAGAGAAGGATTGGGAAGAGCCAGGAGAGCTGGCAGGGCTGGCATAGGAACCACGGGGCTTCGTGGTAAGAGTTAATATTTAGTGAGGGGAAAACAGGACAGGCTGGGCTCTCGTATTCTCTGGTGGCTTTGAAGCTGCTGGAATTGTTTTTTTTTAGGATGGATCATAGAAAAAAAAATGTGGAACAAGGCTTGGTGTGTGCTGGATCTGCCTGGCTGTCTGTAGCCTGAAGAGGATTTCTTCTACCTGGCACTTTTTACTCCTTCTGAATAATTTTTATTTCCCTTTTCTTCATCAACACCAAGCTTTTTGTGTCAAACTGTCCAGAAATTAATACTGAATTTTTACTTCAGCTGTCCAAGCATTTAGAATTCTTTAACCCTGGACAATGGCATGGATGAAGCAAGAGATTAATAACTCCTAAACTCAGGGGTTTTTATGTGAAAGGAGCTCATCACCACCTGAACATTCCCTTACCTGGCTGTTCCAGCAGCTCAGTTCACTGTAATTGCTTCCTGAGATTTAATTGTTTCCAAACAATGAAAACAGTCACAGAAAGATTCATTCTGGAGGCTTTAGGGAATATATTTTGACTTCTGTTATAGTTAAATGGCAGCGGAGTCTAAAGTCAAATTGTTTATTTAATTAGCTGCCATATCTATCATATTAATAATTAGTGTCCCTGCACTGCTGAAATTCAGATTTTTGCTCAGGAAGAGGGGGAAATAATAATGGGCAGGGTTTGAGAGGAGGTGTCAAGGCAAATTCTCAGCTCCAGGCTGCTGGGCTGTTCCTTGGACAGGAGCTTTGGCTTTAAAAAATTACAGATATTACAAATTTACACCAGGGCTTGGGGCACTCCCAGTGATGGGAAGCCAAATTTTGTGGCTGTTCTTTCCCTGCTGAGGCAGCCAAGGTGGAGCCCCACAGGTCAATCCCTTGGGAGGGCTCTGGAGCTGTGTGGCTGCAGATCTCCTGTCCCACATTAGTGTCACATCCCTGCTCTCCACTTTTCCTGCCTCTAAAACGGGTCAAGGAGGAGCAGAGGACATTCCCTGTCTCCCAAACCGTGGCCTTGAACTTCACCCTGACTTCTGGAATGTTCCTGATGCTTCCCAGCACCCAGGGGCTGCTGCAGGATCACCGCACCCATGGGAGATGCTGGGGATCAGGGGAGCTCTGGGAACTTCCTT
The DNA here is from genome assembly GCA_910950805.1 of Acrocephalus scirpaceus scirpaceus. Lineage (NCBI taxonomy): Eukaryota > Metazoa > Chordata > Aves > Passeriformes > Sylviidae > Acrocephalus > Acrocephalus scirpaceus. The sequence continues at coordinate 3,148,463 of OU383793.1, forward strand.
TGCAATCTGAGCTGAGCTCTTGGAAGGACAACACCCTGAAATTTAAGGAATCCCTTGAAGAATCAGAACAAATAAATTCCCTGTATCCATCCCCACGTTATTAAATGCTCCAACAAGGAGCAAAAGAGAAGGAAAAAGAGAAATAAACCACCCTGTCCCAAGGCTCTGCCTCCTTTCCTTCACCTGCTCTGCTCCCAGCCCAACCTGTCAGGGGCTACGATGGATTTACAGCAGGGATTTATTTGGGTCCCATCTCACCGAGTTCTCCCTCCCTAAATTTTCATTTTCCTCAGAGTGTTCAGTTCATGAGCTGCTCTCCCTTGGTGTTTGGAATATGGAGAGGAAGAACCAGTGGGGCTAAAAGGAGCTGTAGATTTAACCTGGATCTAATGGCAGCGATTTGACATCTTGTCTTAGCAATAAATCTCTTCTATATTGTTTCCCAAAGTCAGGGGAAAACAAGGGGAGGGAAAATAAAAATTGTTGCAGGGTAGAAATGAAACAAAGCAGGAGCAGCTTCCCTTTCCTCACACGTGAGGTGGTGAAATATATAAAAAATATTTAATATATAAAAAATATATTTAATGTAAATATATATATTTAAAGATCTATATATTATAGATCTAAAATATATATATTTTATATATATTAAAAAAATATATATTTATATATCAGTTTGTTGGGGTTTTTTTTCTGGGGTTTTTTTTTCCATTTTTTCTTTTTTTTTTTAAATGGATTATGGGTGTTTTAAGTGATCTCTCTCCACCAAGTAATCTCTCTCCACCAAGAGTCAAGGTCCAGACCTCTGAGAAAAGGAAATTTATCCCTTTTTCCTGACACTGTCAGGTTGTCCTGAGGCTCCCCCCTCTCCAGGTAGCTTCCATCTGCTAAATGTTTAGCGGATATTTGGTTACACAGAAAGAGAGAGGTGAGCAGGCATCAATCTCCATGAAAAAGGTGGCAGGAGGTGACATCTGCCCCCCTCTGCTGCAGGAGGCTGGGGTGGTGGAGCTGGAAAGAGGGAAAAATGTGGATATTTCAGCCCTCATGGGAAAGTGGCAGGGAAAGGAAGATTAAGTTGCATTCAGATGGGAATTCAGCGTGGAAAGGCATCCACAGAGTCAAAGGGATAAAATCTGTGTCTGTGTTGAATTCCCAAACAAATCCAAAATCAGATTTCATAAGAATTGGGCAGCTGGGATGGGATTTAACCTGCAGTGATCCCTGGGAATGGCCTGGCCCATCCCTGGGTGCACACAGAAACTTCTGCACTGAAATTTCTGAGCACACACAAATTCCCAGGGTGGCACCAGGCTCAGCACTGAGCACAAACATGGACAGTGACCATGGAAATTCCAGCTCTGGGGTTGTTTTGTCACAAACATCTCGAGGTGCCAACGTGGAGATGATTTTTGAGTGCTCAGGTGGGCAGGGAGTGCCTGGAACCTGCCTCCAACAGGGAGAGGCCATCACAGCCTCGGGGCACAATTAACACTGACCCCTCCACCTGCTCCCATTAGGGATAATTAACAAACAGTGTCTGAGCAGCACAAGGGGCAGTCTGGTTTAGAAGATAAAAAACCAAAAAAACCAAAAAAAAACCCCAATAAAAAAACCAAACAAAACCCCCAAAACCCCAATAAAAAACCCAAACAAAAACCCCAAAAACCAATAAAAAACCCAAACAAAAACCCAAAAAAACAAAACAAAACCAACCAACCAAACAAAAAAGATCAAACCAGGTAAAAAAAGATCTGTCCTCAGACACTGTGTGAAAGAAAAGGTTTGGATTCAAAGCAGAGATGCTGTTCCACACCTGAACTAAAGGATGTAAAGAAGTTCTGCTGTCAAATATCCAATTCCAAAGGCCAAAGCAGCCTCCAGCCAGCAGGAGACCAAAATTAAATCCTGCCCTTAGCAGAGCTCCACACCAAACCTGATCTCAGGCACAGAACTGGGGTAGGGGATGCTCAGACCTGGAGGGAAACCCAAGGGACAGAGTTGGATCTGGGGGTGGAACATGCAGGAATTGGGGAGATTTTTGCATTTCTGCATGCACGGCCATGACCTTGCAGGGATGCCAGGAAGGAGCTGTGCAGAAATCTGAATATTTCAGTCATAAAACAAGGTGGAAGAAGATACGAGTTGGGGGAGCCTTGATTTCCTGAAAGATTTTATTATTTCTTACAATCTCTGCTGTTTTATCTTCCATAGATAACACAGAAGAGTCAGTGACAATTCTACATCATGGTTGTTATTGGTTGTGGGCTGTTACAGCTTTTTTGTGTTCTATTTCAAGGTTATAAGGATATAATAGTTTAAAAAGGTGTTATCTCAACTTCCTGAGATGATTTGTGCTGATATATTGATAATATGATATGAATTATACTATATTATATTATATTATATTATATTATATTATATATATTATATATATTATATTATATTATATTATATTATATTATATTATATTATATTATATTATATTATATTATATTATACTGTATTATACTGTATTATATTATATCATATTTACAAGATATAATAATTAATTATTAATATATACTATCTTATACATTATATAGAAGATATATAATAAAATATATCATATAGAAGATATTATATATTTTTATACCTTTATATATATAAATATATATATTTATTACTATTTTTATATTTATTTATGGATTTTATATATTATATTTCTATAAATACATTTTCTAGTTATATTTATATTTATATTTATATTTATATTTATATTTTGTTGGTTTTCTATGTTTATATTATAATTTATTAATTTTCTATGTTTATGGTTGACTTCTTCCATGCTTTAACATCTTTTTCTAATCATTCAAAAGACACGTGCCATTTTAAGATCCTTCCTTTTATCTTCTAGCTGCTTAAGCATTTCATAACTACTGTTGTTTTAAAAATGTATTAAGGGACATCAGTTGAGAGCCTGGGAGTGATGGATCCCAGGAAATGCTGGAGACCTGAGCCAGGTGAAGGTGTTGGCACAACCAGGAGGGAAGGGATTGTCCCTGAGGTGATAAAAGGAAATGCTCATGCCAGGATCCCAGGCAGCAGAGATGGATGGGGACAACGAAAATCACAAAAAATCACTCAGGGATGAGTCAGCAGCTGCTCCAAACCCTCCTGCCCAGGTTCTGCACTCTCACTTCCAAGAAGCCTGCAGGGGTTTTAGCCCAATAAACTTTGCAGTGACTCAAACTCATCCCAGATGAGCGATGGCACCAGGAATGCACCCTGGTCCTTGCTGAGCAGCGCTGGGCTTCTCTTGGACAACAAAATAATGAGGGTCAGGGGTTTTATTAGCCTGCTCTCCACCTGCCTTCAAGGGGCTGATGAAAGTTCCCTCGAGCTTCACCCTGACCTTGGCTTCTCCTGCACATTCTTCAGCTGTGGGTAATTATTTTCTACCCTTTGGGTTGTGCTGGATTTGTGAAGGGAACCTCCAAGAAAGACGAGAGCTGATTTCTGGCTTGATTAATGAAGATAACCGAGCTGATTTGTAATAACACGGAGCTTCCTCCCACAGATTATTTCGATTTCATTCTTTGGTTATGTCCCTCTGCTGCTGTTAGGCATGTAAATCTGAGCTAGAACATCCATCTAATTCCTGTGATAAATTCAGCTATCTCGACTTCAGCACACTGCTGCTGTCCCTGAGCATCTCCTTGCAGCTGAGGAATTTGTACTGCTCTGCAGGAGGGTTAATAATAAGAAATATTAAATAAATGGCCATGAATTTTTCAGAAAAAACCCAGTATTTGGTCATTGTTTTCAATCTTTTCATTGTTTTCAATGTTTTCATCCTGCAGCTGACAGAACAGAACAAAACACTGCTTTTAAAAATCTCTGCCATTCTCCCTTTTTCTCTCTTGCTGGTTCTGTTTCAGCAGGGGAAAAGGGAGCACAGCTCACTCTATTTGCAGGTTTTAACAGGCTGCCTCTTGCAATATTCATGCAATACCTCTTTTCATATTTTTTAAGGGAAAGGAGTAAAAAACCGAGCCGGGGTAAGACATTTGAAATGATTTTTTGAAAGAAAAGAGTGCTGGAAGGTTTCTAATATTTCCCCCTGAATCTTGTTGCTCCTGTCCTACAGACAGGAAAACCTGCAAAGGCTTTGAGCATTTTTAAAAATAACAACACTGCGAGCTTTGCTTTGGGCAGGGAGGGGATGGGGGGAAGAACACAACTTTCTTTGAAGGTGGAAAACTCAAGTCGTGCCCCGTGTTGGCTCTCTGCACATCCATCCCTTTGCAGAGTGGATTCTCCTGACCTTTTCTGCATCCTGCACGCTGATTATCCAGCACTTCCCCTCCTCTGCTGCCTGTACCTCGTCCTCTCCGTGTGGGGAAGGGCTGGGGCAGTCACTCAAACTGCAGAATAATGAAAAGGTCACCCCAGCAGCAGCCTGACTTGAGGGGCTGCAGCAGGCAGAGCATTTTTGGTACCACATCTTGGTGAGAGGGACCGTAATGAGGGCAGAATCCAATACAGACTGGAATAGGAACCCAAAGATCCAAGATGTGCTGCAGTCCTGAAATCTTTCAGAGCTTTGATCAAATCTGCTTCACACCCCTGTTTGTGCTGAGGATGTGATTCCCTAGGAATAAAAATGAGGAGCAAAACTGAGCGAATTCTACTGGGTGTGTTCAAAAATATCAATTTTCCTCTGTCAGGGAGAGAAAGGGAAACAGAGCTCAGGGCTGGTTTAACTACAGCCACCTTCAGGCTGTCTTGTCTTGCCACAAATCACTAAAATATTCCTGGGATAGCAGCACAGGTTGTTGGGAGATAAGAAAACAGCTCCCCATGCCCCTGTGGAAGGTGAGGCCAGGATGGTGGGGTATGGCTGGTCCTGTAATTAGGAATTGCAATATGGGATGTGCAGGACCCTAAATAAAGAGCAGGGTCACAACCAGTTCACATCCATCTGCCAAGGAATATCAATAATTACATGCTAAGGGTGATGGTGAAGGAATTCATGGAGGAACCTGACAACAACAACGACCCCTTGGGCTGAAAACCACCAGAATCCCTTGAGCACGTCTATAATTTGTCAATATTCTGCACTGCAGCCCTGCCTTGCTCATCCTCTGTCTCAGTTCCCGGGCTGATAACCTCCAAGGATGTTGTCCAAGTCCTCCTCCCGAGCCCCAGTGCCAGAAGAGAGAGTCAGGATGCATCTGTATGGTTCTCAGAAGTTGTTTATTGTCTCTTGTCTGTGTACATTCTTTCTCACTACAGCGCTGATTGTGGCTAACTGACCAACCCAAGGGCAGCTGTAATCTTTTATACTAAATGTTATGTGAAATATGTTTGTAATAATAAACCAATACCTATTACCTGTGTTAGACAGTGCAATTCTACTCTAAACCAATCCAAAAGTGCCACCACCACAGCAGGAGATGGAGGACAAGAAGAAGAAGCAGAAGGACAGGGACACACCCAGATTCCTCCATTTTGCCTCCTTGAACCCCCATTAAACCCCAAAATTCTACATTAACACCCGGTGATAAGCTAATTATTACTCTAATCAAACTCTTGTGGTTTGTAATTCTTCATACAAGGTTGGTAACCGCTCCCATGGGCTAAAATTGAAGGCACTTTGGTATTTCTGACTTTGTGCTGGGGTCCCAGGACCACCCAGGGCAGCCAGAGGGATGTCCTGGGTTCCGACACCCCAGGCCTTATTTCAGCTGCTTTGTGCCCTACCACAGCTCCATCTCCATCCTCCCACCCTTCCACTGCTGTGTCCTGATTCCCTTCTCCTCAGCACAGAATTCCAGGGTGGTTTGGCTTGGGAGGGATTTTCAAGATGATTATTTTTTCTTTTTTTTCCACCTCTTGCCATGGGCAGGGGCACCTTCCACCATCCCAGGCTGCTCCAAGCCCCTTCCAAGCTGCCCTTGGATTCTTCCAGGGATCCAGGGGCAGCCACAGCTGCTCTGGGCACTCAACAGGTGATGTGTTAAATACTGAATCTGGCTCCACAAGCCCCCATCCCTCCTCAGAGCAGAAATTCCCTGTTCTGTCATCCACAAGAGCTCTGACCTGGCTCCAATCCTGATCCCAAACACGGTGTAATAACCCTCCCTAACAAAATGCACCCGGCCCTTTCCCATGTCGAGGAAAACGAAATTAAAAGAAAAGAAAGAGAAGTGAAAAGTATAAAGGGGATTTCATGGGATTTGAGTGCCAAACTCCAACAGGCTCTTCTGAAAATCCCAGCTTAAAGCAATAGATCTGTGTTCTTGCATTTCTTTCCCCTGATGTCAGTAATAACGACTCCTGAATTAGTTTAAAGATCTCACATATTGCTCCAGGTTTTGTTTGTTCATTCATTTTCTGTGTTTTATGCTCAAAAAGTTAATAAAGAGAAAATTCCTCTGCGAAAGAATGGAGGAAAGCAAAGATAAAATCAGAAACAAAGGGTTGAATTTTCATCCCATTTAAATCCACTGCTGATAATTGAAGAGGAAAGCTGTTTTAAATGAAGGATCTATTGGAAAGATTCTGTTCCTGTGTCCCCACTTACATCCTGGATATTCCAGAAACAGGTTCAAGTGCAGGGCTCTGGCAAAGTCCAAGTTTAAAATTCAGCACAAGCTTCAAGTCCATTTACTCCAGACTTTTTTATTTGGTAAAACTCAAGCCTGAGTCAAGGTCAGTGGCATTGAAATTAAGTCTGGAGCAAAGCATCTGCTGAAGTGCTTTGCCTGGGCAGAGCTTTTATTGCTCAGCCTGGTCCAGGAGGAGGCTGGGAAGACACAAAATGTGCTGCAGCTCTCCCCCATAAAAACTTCCAGAGGCCTCCTTGAGTTTTCAAGTCAAATTATGGCTAAAAGGATTATGAGCTGTGCTCTGAGTTTCATTGGGATGAGACATGCAGGAACTGAGAGCTCCCTGCTCTGTCTGCAGCCCCTGATTCATCCTGAGCTGTCCCTCTCACCCTTGGCCACCACTGCAGCATCCGGGCTGCTGCCACATCCACTTTTCACTCTGGGGTTGCGAGAGGGATGAAAACAAAACAAGCCCTGAAACCACACCAAAGGCTCGGAGTTCAGTGTGTCAGGCTTTGATGCAAAGGAAGGGTTTCCAGAAAAACCAGCAAGGAATTTCCCCGTGGGGTTTTTTTTTTTTTTTAGTCCACTTGAAGAGAGCCAAGACCTCGGGAGGCAGCACAGTTAAACCAGCAGTTAAACCACAGTCCTGGCCACCAGCTCAGCCCTAAACTGAATTACTCAGTTTAAATACTCAATTAAATACTCAAATACTCAATTTGCCCTGCCTGAATTACCCAGAGACTTCCCCACCTCTGGGGTCACCCCTGAACCCCCAAATCCCTGTTGGATGAGGAGCTGATCCTCAGGGAGCCAGCACAGCCCTGGAAATGCCCAGGCACCCCTTGACCTGAGGATTTCAGGGAGATGCCCACCCCTCCTGCTGCACCAACCCCCTGAATGATCAAAAAAATGCAGCCAGGGGTCCGAATAATAAAAACTCCCGGCGTGTTATTAGCGCTGTCAATTTAGCCGGGGATGTTATGGCACGTGTGTCACTGAGAGAGACAGAAGCTATTATTGAAATGAGATTAGAAGCGTTTTGAAACATCAACAGTGGCATTATAGTTGGTAACATTTCCATCTAAAATAGATGACATTGATGCTATACAATCAACAATGCCACTGGGAATACGATATAGAACTCAAGACTAGATTGTTTTACTCTATATTGATTTTCCCTTAGTACTTTTTGATTAACTGTCAAATCAATTAGCTCTCCCCACCCAAACATCATATTTTTTGATGTCCCCCCTCAGAAATTCCCTGCTCAAGAGCAAACAGCCCAGAGGAGCTCAAGTGCTCCAAAGTGCTCCGGAACAGAGGATTTGCAGGCAGAGATAAGTCCCCACAGCGAGCCTGCTTCTCCTCATCCTGCTGGAGTCCAGCCATGTTTTTATTGAATCAGGTTCTGAAGCTGTCTAAGGCACTGAGGGATCTGATTATAGCCTTGCCATGATGTCCTTTTAAAATAAAATGCGTGGCATTTTCACGGTGACATAATGTTCCTTCGGCTCGGCAGGGACAGCGCGGCTACAAGTTGTTTGACCAGCTTGGCATTCCCGTATTATAAATCTATAAATTTATTCATCCATCCATCCATCAGAATTTCCCAGTCTCCATACAGCCACACACCTTGATAATTTCATTTTTATCCCACAAAAGCGCCACAGAAGCTGTAGGAAAATGTTATTAAAGATGGGAATTAAGGAGAATCAGGGAGACGCCAGGGAATTTGCCCAAAGTCACAAGGAGTCCCCAAACCTGTCGGGTTTCCCAGTTACAAACCCCTCACCTGCACTGGAATGGTCAGGAAAAAGGGAAAAGAAGGTTTCAGTCTGTGAAACAGAACTGAGAATTCATCCTGCTCTGCCACAGCTCCACACCTGAGCAGCAGTGACTGCTAGAGCAGCAGAAAGCTCAGATCCAGACTGAGCCAAGATCCCAAATTTCACAAGTTCAGAAACTTGCTGGGCCTTGTTTCTCCTTGCACTTTTTATTCATTAACCACTGTCTTGTTTCTACACTTTCCCTTTGTTTCTCTAATTCAAATTGTGTTCATTAAAAGTCTCCTGGGGATGCTGTACGACCTCCTCTATGCACCAGGGCTGATAAATGGGGCAGTAAAGGAATATTTGCACCAGCAGTGCCTGTAGGGCCAGCTGGGAGCTGCCCTGTTCCTGTGGGGTTGTGCAGCCACGCCAGCTCCAGCTGTGGTGCCCTGGCAGCCTGAATGGAGGTGGCAGGGCAGGGAAACCTCAGAGTCCCAGGGACAGGTCCTGGGGAATTCCCAGTTCCCAGTCCCGTGCTCTGTCCCTGCAAGAGCCTTGTGGCCAAGGCCTTGTGACAACACACGATAAATAAAGATTAATAAAGACTCTGATAAAGACTTCCACTGTTCCACCAAAATCCAGATCAGGCAAATGTTGGAACTCTGGGCACTGAGAATTTCAGATTTCTGTGCTGCCAGGCACTGACCCCCAAGCAAACACTGCACTGACCTGAGGCCGTGGAACAGCTCCCAAAATTGAGTGACAGCACTGGGATTGTGGGGGTGGAGTTTGAATAGAAGTGTGTGAGATCACAGGGTGCAAAACTGGGAGTTTAAGGGTTTAGAATATAAAAATATATATGTAAAGTAAGATGGAGGTTTTAGGGCAGAGGCCAGTCCTTCTTTTTCACCTTCTCCTCTACAGTCTGGGTTGTATTTTGTAATTGGATAGAAAAATCAGCATTTAGGGCCACAGGTGGTTGGTTATTGAGCTAAAAGTAAAAATAATATAGGTGTCACCTCGTAATTGGACAATTTGTGCTTAAAAGACCTTGGAAAGAGTTAGGGACAGAACCATTTTTCACTTTGTTAGCCAGAATTCACAACTTGTGAGACTGTGCTATAGATAAGAATTAATAAACATCTGAGTCCGAACACGAACAGTGCATCTCTGGAGGAATAATCCAGACTCTAATAGAAGAAAAGAAGATAAATCCACACCCAGCCAACTCTACAAGACTTCCCTTCCCTCCTGCCTGCTCCCCAGACCCCTCAGGAGGGACAAGGATCCCGATCCAAGCCCGAGCTGCCCCAGTGCTGGGTGCAGGAGCCACAGTGGAACCAGCTGCTGCTGCCACGCCGCCAGCCAAGACTCTCATTTGTTTTGGCTGGCGCTGAAGAATCAGCTTAGGCATCTCTGAGAACAAAATGGTGCGTGGAACCGGGCCAAGCTGCAAAAGATAAGAAGCAATAAGAGTCGCAACAGATTATTTGTCTGGTAAAACAGAAGGAGAATTCTATCTGGGGGGAAAAAAAAAAAACCGCGAGCGGGTCCCGGTCCAGTGCCGCGAGCAGAAGTTCTGTTTGTGCAGCTCCTCCCGGGCTGCACGACAGGTGCTGAGCTGCAGCTATTCCTGGGGAATCACAAATTCCTGCTGCCGAGGAGCAGCGACGGAGGAGCAGAGATTTCTGCACAACTGTTGGGAGGAGGAAAGCTCTGCAGTGACATGGCAACGCTGCCGGCGGGGCTGGAGGGGAGGGATGCGAGGATTCAGCCAGAATAAACACCAGGAACAAGGGCAGAGAATAAAATAACTGCTGTGCTCGGCTGTGATGTTGGGTTGAAGATTAGCCACAAGTGATTCTCAGCCACCCAATTAATCTCTCTGGAACTGGACCGGGGATAAATCTTATCAGTTCTTTGTGTGTTTCAAATAGATTGGGCCCATTTTCTCTCTTACACAGGAGGGGAAAAGAGCAGGGAGTGTAAGTGAGAAGAGCTACAACCAAACAGGTCACAGAATCCCAGCATGGCTTGGGTCAGAAGTGACCTTAAAGCTCATCCAGCTCCACCCTGACCTTCCAGCTCCACCTTCCACCATCCCAGGGTGCTCCAAGCCCCATCCAACCTGGTCTTGGACATTTCCAGGGATGGAACAGCCCCAGCTTCTCTGGGCACCCTGTGCCAGGGCCTCCCCACCCTCACAGGGAGGAATTTATTCCCAATATCCCATCTAAATCCACTGTCCTTCAGCTAAAAGCCATCCCTTGTTGTCCTAGCACCACATGCCTTTGGAAATCCAATCTAAAAGAGGAGAGAAATAGAGAATTCAATAATCAAATCCAAGCTTAATAAGCAGTGAGTGAAGACTGGCACAAATGCAAGGATTCAGTTCTCACCTGACACACCCCACTCCTGCTGAAACAGCCTGAAAGCACCTAAAGAAATTTTTATTCCATAAAATAACCTAAAGTCATTTTTATTTTATGTCACTTCCTTAGTCAAATGTAGACTTAACTTCAAAGTTAAGTTTGAAACTTAAAAACGCTGATTCATTTTTAACAAAATCTTTTTCTTAAAAAAATTAAGATTTAACGCTTGAATTCATTACAAGCCTTCCCTTGCAGATCTCGGTTCATTCCAACCCAACCATCAGCTGGGAAATAAAACCCTGAGAGGAGGCTCTGAGCAAGCACAGAACAACACCCACCTACAGCCTAAACAACTGAATTTGCACATATTTTGTGCTAAAAACCAAAGGAAAATACAATAGCAGTGTCTGTCTTGGTTTCTCAGCTCCGTGAGAGGATGCAAGGAGACAGATTGCTCCTCCCTGTGAACCCAGGCTGCCTCAGTGTGCAGCATCTCTTAAAATTCAGGATGTTAAAGCCCTTATGATAAACACATCCCTGCAGCCAGAGGGATTTTTAATCTCCCTTGATTTACAGGCATTTCATTGCATTTGAGTATAACTTATTTTAATGGCATGGTGGAAATTGCAGCAGGGGCTAATTAGAGCAAGTAAGTTCGTTAGATTTGTGTGCATTTGGAAAGCAGGCTGCATCTTTTTTTAATAGGATAATCTAAATGGATCACCCTGACCTGCAGAGTTTCCCTGTAGGTACCAGGACACTTCTGCATTTCTCAGAGTGAGGTAACTCCGTTGGAATTAGGGGATGAAGATAATTTATCCCCGTGAGGGCCAGATCCTACAAATTTGTGGGCACCTCCCCTTCCCACAGAAATAGTGGGAGGTCTGGGCAGCTCAAAACCTGGCAGGGCTGAACCCTGAGAAAAAAAATAAAACAAAAACCCCTCTGCTTTCACTGCCATGTCATTAATAGATGCTTGACGTGCCAGCAAGCCCCACTGTTTGGGATTTTTAAGCCTCACAGTCATGGTCTTAAACTAAATTACAAACCATTAGGCCTCAGCCCAATCTGACTTGCTTCAACACCACCAGGCTGGTTTGAATTTTTCTCAACTTGAGGCCGTAGTCTACAACTAATTCAAAACACATTGTGGAGGTCAGCAAAGCTCTCCCTCCTGTCTTCTTCCTCAAGGTAAGATCTCAGACCTAATCATCCTTGGATCCTTCTAGAGATGAAGAGGAGGAACAGCCATTTTTGGGGCACTGAGTTGTTCTCACCTGAATTTTAGGGTAAGGGGAGTCACACCCTGCAAGGAGAATTTATTTCTGCACAACCAGATGGGAAGAGGAAACAAAGGATTGACCAAACACCATTCTGCTCTCTGCCACCATGCACGGACCTTCCCAAGCCTCTGTGGGCCCAACTCAAAGGAAATTATCTGACTTCCAGCAGTTCCTTCATTTAAAAGAGAAAAGGGAAAACCATCCCTGCATTCTACTTTTCCAGGGTTTCCCCACCTCACACCAGAACAAGGAAAACTCCACCTGGGCTCGAGGAAAAAAAAAAGCTGGGGAGCATCTCTGATCCCCTTTGAAATTTCCACAGAAGGATCTCATTTAATTTTCCAGGCTTCTCTGCCTTTCTCCTGCAATAACGGCTGATATCATTTAGTGCAAAGCACAACGACAGCCATTAAAAATGGTTATTAGTCTGGAACTGCCTCCTTAATAGGAAACACACATGCCACACTCTGGGAGTTCAATGGTTTTTAATAGACTTCGAGGTAAATGCCACCGTGACCCTTCTTTTCCAGCAGGGAGGGAGAGAGAAAGGAAGACTTTCCTCGGGCTGAGATTTTACCCTTAGGCAGAGCCTTGGGCAGGAGGTGGAGCAGCTCCACTGCTGCCCTGGGGAGGGCTTGGAGATGCTCCTCTGAGGCTCTGCAGCTCTGCAGCAATGCAGGAGGATGCATTAGCACTGCAGCATCCCTGCTCAGCTGCTGCAGAGCAGCAGAGATATGGCTCGACAGACTGACAGCCTTCTCCTCCTCCTCCTCGCCCCGGGCACGGCGAGACCTTTGCGGGGCCGGGGTGCCCTTCAAGGTGACCCTGGCAGGGCTGAGGCAGACACGGAACCCGCGGGTTGCTGGCAGCGGGGCTGGTCCCGGCTCCCGTGCCTGGCCCAATGCCCCGGCTGGAGCAAGGGAGGCGAAAATTCCCCGCCTTGGGGAAGAGTAAAAGTGGATTTGCCAACCTTCAGCAGGCTGAAATAGCTCAGCGTGGTGTGAGACTGCACATCAACATTTAGGAGTAACAGCAGTAAGAGTTTTTTGGGTTGGTTTTTTTAATGTTGGTTTTTTTTGGAGGTGTTCTTTTGGGGTTTTTTGTTTTTGTTGTTTTCTTTTTCTTTTTTTTTTTGGTTTGGTTTTGTTTTGGGGTGTTTTTTTTGTGTTGTTGGTTTTTTGTTGTTTTTTTTTTTTTTTACTTCCCTTCTCCTGCCACACCTGAAGCTGCTGTTTAAAAGCAGAACTTGGCACACTTTAAATGAAAATAATAAAATCACCATCCTCACTGCAGTGTAAGCAGCTAAGGGCTACTTGACCCGATGGAAATTCTCTAAACCCACAGCACATCCAGTTTGCAGCTCTTTACCTCACCCAACAAAGATATCCCCCCTTCCTCAAAGCCTATTTCACCAACTGGGAATTTTATTTGCACTGTCAGGGAATCTCTAATGCCTATCTGATGTTTGCATTAGGGTTTGTTGTTGTTTTTTTTTGCTCCTTTCATCACCTTATAAAGGCCACACAATGATTGCGTGATGCTGAGACTTTTGACAGATGTAACATATGTGCAACAATATTTATCATTTATTTAGCATGCTGGGCAGAGCGGCTGGCAAGGCTCTGCCATGCCTGACTTAAAGGCTGCTGGCATTTCCATTAGATAAAATCCCATCATGCAGGGGGTTAAGAATTCAGGCATTTCAAATCGCATCAGGCTGAATCATGATTCAAATCAGAAAAGCCAGTTTTTGGTTCACTAAGGGCTGACAAAGTGGGGCTGGGGGGGGAGGGTCAGGAATGGATGGCAGGTCACGAATATGTTCTTCCTTCTCAACGGATGACCAGGCTAATGCAGCCTTGGTTTTCAAATAATCGGGGGCGAGGGGGGTTCTGCCCAGCTCCCAACTCTGCGCTTCACTCTGGCGTTTTTAAAGGCATCCCTCTCCCTGCCTTGCTGCTCCAGCCACTTTTGGTGGAAGCAGATATAAGCCAGCAGTCACCCTCTTTGAAAAGCCCACTGCAGAGCCTCTGACAGTTGTGTTTTAAGGAGCACATGCCTGCCAGACACGGGGATTCTCCTGCTCTGTGCCAAGGTCCTGCAGGACTCGGGAGCGGAGAGGAAAATCTGTACTGATGGAGAGAGGCAGCCAGACCACGACAGCCAGAGCCCCAGGTCGAGCTCAGGAGCTCAACATCCAAATCCTCTGGGCTGTCTCAGTGTCTGTCAGGTGTGACTGACACCTCAGACCCAAAATCAGAGCTCGGTGCAAACCTCCTTCCTTATGCCATCCTTAAAATCAAGCTTTACCTTATGGGTTTAACAGTAATTTCAACTCATTTCCATTCTCAAGGGAAAAGGGATTCAAGACCTCACCTAAACAACCAAAGGCTGCCAGTTTCTCCTGACCCTGACTGGCCTGAAGAGCAATAAGAGGAGTCCTTTAACTACTGCCCAGTTCTCTGTTCCCTTTAACTCTCCCTGTTCTCACGGAGCACCAACATACCACACATTTCATAACGAGGGCAGGAGGCAGAGATAAGGCCGTGGGGCTGAGCACATGAAAGGAATGTGCTGGGTGTGGGGAGATGGTGCTGAAAGGAAGAGGAGTTTTATACGGGCTGGAAAAGGCTCGGGGAGAGCGGGGTTAGGGAAGGGGGAGCTGCGTGTGCCAGCGGGGAGGCGCACGTGTGGGCAGGGAAACGGGCTGGCTTCCCTGCCAGTCCTGCTTTCCAAGGATTCCGGAGAGGCTGGTAAAAATCCTCAAGCCCAGGACACATTTTGGGAAGGGATTTGGCATCCAGGTAAAAGGAACAAGTGCCCTGCAGTCGGAGGGACACAGCCAGGGTGGCTGTCCCTGAGTCCTACAGACCTGCTTTGGGATGAAGAGAAGATTTGGGATTTTTCCCCTCTGACCATTCTGCACAAATCCACCTTGAGGTAATATTTCCAAAGCCCACTCTGCATTCTGGAGGGCTTTTGTGTTTGTTTGGTTTGAAACGCCCTGGTTTTGGCAGCAGGGCCGAGGAAACCACACATTTTTACAAGATTCCAAAGCGAGAAGAGCACAAAGCACACAACGGTGGCAGAACGTTATTTGCTGAGTAAATCCAGACAAAAAAAAAGCCAGGAAATATGAAAATACAGCAACAGAGAACCTGCAAATTCTGATCTTTAGCCTGGTCTCTGCTGCCTGTGGATGAGGTGACCTTTGGGCCAGACTCGATGTCTTTGTGCCACTCTTGCTCTTCAGACCTTGGGTTTGCTTCCCTCGGTTCAAACCCTGGGCTCTGAGCCCACAGCACCAGGCCTGCTGCACTCCTGACCTTTGTGGGCACTCACAGCTGCTCCTGAAGCACCAACAAATGTCTGCATTCAATATTTCACCTTCAGCCCACAACGCTCCCTGACCAAGGAGGAGACTGAGACAATCCGAATATTAGAGGCTGATATTATTCCTGTTAAAATTCCTGGGTGGGAGTAAATACATCTTAACCCTCAGCCTAAAAAAACCCCCCAGCCCATCTGATTTATTTTTTAGCTGGTTGAGATATTAAAATTCAGGCCAGGGTATCAGGTGTGGGAGCGGGGAGTCGCTCCTTTGTCTGGGATAAAAGCCACTCTCCTGATTTTACACCACTGCAGCATCCCAGGCTTTGTTCCAGAGAGCCTCACGTAGATCCCTGCCGGTGATAAACCAGGCAGGAATGACCTAAAAGTGGCTCTTTTCTTTTTAATATCCATTGAAACGCTGTGTTTGTACCTGCCAGCCCTTCTGCTGGGGGTTTGCTCCTCCAGCAGCAGCAGCAGCAGCCTCACCACAAAGAGCTCGTACCAAAGCCTCCCATTTTCCTTAACAAAAGCAGCACATGAACCCCCTCCATAAATGGTGGGGAGCATTTTCCTAAAATCAATCAGCCTCTATTATTCACTCCAAGCCCAATCTCATTGTCTACTTCTTCCTCCGGAGGCCGATTTCTGCCAGGTAGAAAATTAAGTTTCCTTTACTTTTCTTCCCCTACACAATTTTTTCAGTGTTTCGGCACCGTTGTTCGGTGTGGGAAAGCGACTTCCTGTCTCAATAAACAAGTGCACACAAGGCTTTTCTGGACACATAAAGGGCTCTTTTTTTTTTTTTTCCCCCTCTCCTTTTTCTTTCTTCTTCTCTTTTTTTTTTTTTTTTATTTTATACAAAAATCATTCCACACTTAACACATCAATGAAGCCACTTAAGCTCTACTGCATCTGAATTAAAGGGGGAATTGTGTGATCAAAGAGTGTGAAGGAACCACACATGGAGTTCTTCAGACACTTTACTTTTGTTACATTTGATACATAACAAACCCAATAAATATGCTTATCCCAGTAGCCCATTTCATTATCTCATATCCTTATGTTTAAGAGCATTTCCTTTAAGAGCTGCTCCTTCTCCTTTGTTTTTCCAGCATCATAGTTTTGAGGGGGTTTATTTTAAATGAAGATGCTAAAAAGAGAGAGAAAAGAGATTTTTTTTTTCTCTCTAGGTGTGCTCAAACAAGACCAAAAATCCACCTCCAAGTGAGTTTTTCCCTGGATATATTTATTCACGTGAGAATACAGCCACAAGTGCATTAACCTCAAGCTATCCCACCTAAGGAAGAGGTGGATTTTTGAATGGGGCCATTCAGTTTTCGCTGCTGTATGAAATAAAGTTTCCCTCATTGTGTTAATTCAATTAAATTTAAAACCTGCCCTGGGAGAAGCCAGAAAAAAATTAGAAAATCAATATATCAATATATTGATATTGATATATTGTGAGTTATTGGAGACAAGATTTGCACGAGGAATGTTTCCTAAAATTCTTCACAATAATTCTCCACAAACTCATCCCTTTCCCTCCACCATAGATTGAATCACTTGGAAAAATACAGATTTTGTTGCATTGATGTTTTCAGTGCTAAGAATAATCACCTATTTGCAGCTAAGTTATTAAAAATAATGAAGATTGGAGCCTGCCCATTTTTTTCCCTGTTGTTTCACATGGAAGTGAATTTCATGATCCATTTCTCCAGCCAACAAAGAAGCTGCGAGGTCTGAATTTTTTTGGGGGGAATTGCTGATCATTTGTAGCCAGCAGTGACATGTGGCTGGTCAAAGAACTGTCAGAGCTGAGCCAAAATGGGACCTTGTTCAATGAGCTGCAGGTTTGGGGGGTGATTTTTTACCCACAGATGGACAAATCCACTGGTCCTGCAAGGAATTTGTATTTCCAGAAGGAATTTCTGCTGGAAATCACATGCCCCAAACTCTATTTAATCCAATCTACCACAGCCATGGCAAAAGCATCCACCAAACCTCCAGGATAACTTATTTGGGAGGGAGTGACAGGTGCTTTTAGCAGAGCTGCTCATTAAAAAGGCATTTCAAAAGGTAATTTTTAAAATTGCCTTTGTATTTTTTTTTGTTTTTCCCGGCTTTCCCCAAGGGGTCCTGCCAGAAATGCTCCACACAGGAAATTTTACATCCCCTGAAATGGTGAGATCAGCCCCTGTTTGCTGCCACACACGAGATTGGCTCCTTTTTCTTTTAAAAAAAAAATTGAAGAAGAAAAATCATGAGCTGGTTTGAACACATCCAAATGCTTCTCACGTGCAGCAAAGGCGATTGAGGGGGAAAAAACCACCTGAACCACCAGAAAAAAAAAACAAAAAACAAAACAACACAACAAAAAAACCAACAAAAAACCCTAATAAATATATATTTTCTGCTCTGTTTAATTCCTACCAGCAAATATCTTTACAAATATGCTTTTGTGATGAGCATGGCCTGCTTGGAGCTGCCTTTGTTTCGAGGCTTCCCAAATGAAAACAAGCAAACAAACCCAGCACCCCCTGCCAGCAGGGATGGGGCTGAGCTCCAAAGTAGGGCACATCCCTCTCCCCATCCCAGGCCTCACCAGCACCCAGCCAAGGGAAAAATCACAATATTTAACCTCCACCACCAGCTAGAAATTCTTTTTGGATCTCAGAGACCTCCAACTCCTGACCACAAATTCAGTGATGTTTATCCATAAAACAGCTGCTGGAATGGTGGAAATCTGTGACAGCATCAAAAAGAGGGGTGGGCACAGGGAGATGATTTTAACACAGTTAAAATCAGTTTAAAAAGCCCAAAGAGATCCAAGAATTTCCAAAGGGAGAAGGCAAGGAGAAGTTTTGGATGTTACTTTGCTCATCTCATCCTTTTCAGACTCAGGATGGGCACCTGACACTCGGGGCTGGAATTGCTTCAGGTCACAATCCTGCACCAATATTTCATTTCATTTCTACAAAGAAAGTGCCTGATGGGCAGGGAAAAGAGAATTGAAGCTCAGCAGCCTGGCAGCTACTAAAAATTAATGCTAAAATATCAACCCAAACTGCCACGCTCATCCTTTGATTGTGGCGCACAGGGAAACTTTTATTTATAGTAGTGGGATCCACAAATTCAGGAAATTTTCTACATTTCTCCTCCTTCTTTACTTTTTTTTTGGTTTTGTTTTGTTGGGGGTTTTTGTTTGTTTGTTTGTTTTTCTGGTTTTTTGGAGGGGTTTTTTTGGGGTTTTTTTTTTGTTTTGTTTTGGGTTTTTTTGGGTTTTTTGTTTGTTTTTGTTTTTTGTTTTTTGGGGTTTTTTTCTATGCAAATCCATATTGGTCATTGGATGAAGAATTGAAGAAATATTTAACAGCAGCTGGGTGGTAAAAATCAAAATCCTGCTCTAATTCCTGCATCCCATTTATTGGTGGTGGGGAATATTTGTCCCACACACTTCCATGCCTAAAATAATCTGCTTCAAATAAATAGGAAGAACAGAAAAACATTCAAATTATTTTTATAATGTGCTTTTTTTTTCCCCTCCACAGTTAAATCCTCATCCAATTTTGGATTTCTGCTTCATTTTCTGAACAGCTTTTAAAGGTGACTGTGCTGGGTGTGGCTCTAATCGTTTTTTGCTCCTGAGAAGAAACATTCTGGGGAAAATTAAAAGAGAAATAATCAATTAATAGCGTTTAAAACAGCCTGATTGCAAGAATTGGAGGGAAAAGGTGGAAAGGCTGCAAAATTTGCCTGAAATCTTTGCCAAAACATTAACTGGTAATGAAACAAAGCAACATTTGGGGTTTTTTTACAGATTTAATTGAGAAAAGAGACCTCAAATGATGCTTCCCTAAATCACTGCAGATATTTAGTCTGGCAACACATTGGACCTAATGATTAAAACCAATTCCCCAACCAGAAATTTTTAATCTTGATGGAAATTGGGAGGCAAATTTCAAAAGGAAGAAGTGGATTTTTGAATGGGGCCATTTGGTTTTTGCTGCTGTATGAAATAAAGTTTCCCTCATTGTCTTAATTCAATTAAATTTAAAAGCTGCCCTGGGAGAAGTCTGAAAAAAATTAGAAAATTTGTCTTAATGTGTAAATTAAGGTATTTCTATGAATTGAACAACTCCAAAAAATTCTACCAGGTGGACAGAAATGATCCTCCACTGGTTTGGATGTGGAAGGGAAGATTTATTTCAGCTTTTAAAGCTCTTTTTGAAAGTATAAGTGTATAAAGTACAAGCGTAGCTTGGAAATGTCACGTTCTCCCTTGACAGTTTACAACGGATCATTTGAGTCCCTAACTCCAAAATCCTTAATTTTTTTTTGAGCTGCAGCCACCTTTTCTCCTAGAGGAAAAATATAACCAGGAATTAGGGAAGTGCCTTTCCTTAGCACTTCCTAATTCCAGATATTTTTAGGCAGGAGATGTACGAAATCCTGCAGTCAGAATAGAAATAAATTGGTTTTTGTGGCATTTCTTGGCAGAAAGGGAATTCCAGCAGCCTCTTTTGCTCCAGTATAAGAGATTCCATGAAAATCCTCCCCACTAACATCAACACAGAGAAAAAAATGAGAACTCTGATCCAGGCTGGACTAAAGGAAGTTAAGATTTAATTTAAGGGTTAATTTATTGGTTTGGGGTGAACAAAAACCTTAGGGACACACACAATGTCCCCTTCCCTAAAGGAAAATTATTCCATACTGGAAATAAATCCCTCACAGATCACTGGCACAGCCAGCCCATGGCAGTGGCTGAAGTCAGACCTAAAATCTTGAGGTCATAATGAGATTAAAATGAGATGCACCTTAAAAAGGAATAGTGAAAGAAGGTAAAAATTAAGGGTTTTTTTCCTTGAGGAGAATAATCCCAACCAGATTGCCAGGATGGCACCACTGAGATATTTTTGTGCCATTCAATAAAAAAGCCACTGTCACCACATTGTCCTTCACAGATATCCCTCAACTCTCCAACTGCATTTTCCAAGGGCTTCACACAGCATTTTAACTGATTTCAAAGAAAATAATTAAAAGTGTGTGGATTCAGTACCTCCAGAGAAAGATGTTAGCACTGAAAAGAAGACTGAGGAAAGGTGGATCTGGACCTGAACCTCCAATGGAGCTCAGGAAAGCAGGGATTTTGCATGAAAAAGAGCCCAGAAATGTGTATTTTTAATATATATTTTTCAAATATATATTTTCTATAACATGGAGCAAATATATATTTTCTATATATATTTTTCAAATATATATTTTCTGTAACTTGGTTTCAGTCCCTCCAGAGAAAGATGTTTGCTGTTAGCACTGAAATAAAAACTGAGAAATGTGGATCTGGACCTGAACCTCCAATGGAGCTCCTGAAAGCAGTGATTTTGTAGGAAAAAGAGCCCAGAAATATATATTTTCTATATATATTTTTCAAATATGTATTTTATATAACATGGAGCCAATATATATTTCCTATATATATTTTTCAAATATATATTTTCTATATATTTTTTTTCAAATATATATTTTCTATAACTTGGTTTCAGTGCCTCCAGAGAAAGATGCTGGCGGTTAACACTGAAATAAAGGCTGAGAAATGTGGATCTGGATCTGAACCTCCAATGGAGCTCAGGAAAGCAGTGATTTTGCACAAAAAAGATCCCAGAAATGTATATTTTCTATAACATGGAGCAAATATATATTTTCTATATATATTTTTCAAATATATATTTTCTATGACTTGGTTTCAGTCCCTCCAGAGAAAGATGTTGGCTGTTAACACTGAAATAAAGACTGATAAAATGTGGATCTGGACATGAACCTCCAGTGGAGCTCAGGAAAGCAGGGATTTTGCATGAAAAAGAGCCCAGAAATATATATTTTTTTCAAATATATATTTTCTATAACTTGGTTTCAGTACCTCCAGAGAAAGATGTTGGCTGTTAACACTGAAATAAAAACAGAAATGTGGATCTGGATCTGAACCTCCAATGAAGCTCAGGAAAGCAGGGATTTTGCACAAAAAAGAGCCCAGAAATGTATATTTTTTATAACATGGAGCAAGGAGATGAGGAGCACCCTCCTCTTGCTGCTCCACAACTGCATCTCACTTCCAGCCCAGCCTGTATATTTTCTATAACATGGAGCAAATATATATTTTCTATATATTTTTTTTCAAACATGTATTTTATATAACTTGGTTTCAGTGCCTCCAGAGAAAGATGTTGGCTGTTAACACTGAAATAAAAACTGAGAAAAGGTGGATCTGGACCTGAACCTCCAATGGAGCTCAGGAAAGCAGTGATTTTGCATGAAAAAGGGCCCAGAAATGTATATTTTTTTATAACACAGAGAAGGAGATGAGGAGCACCCTCCTCTTGCTGCTCCACAACTGCATCTCACTTCCAGCCCAGCCTGGGTCACTGCAGGGGAAGATTTGCAGCCCAGGATATAACTCATGATGAGCTAAAGCGGGAATCTGAGCCGTGGCATTTTAATTTCAGACATCTCCAAAGGTAGGAGAGTCACTCTCTGTTCTGCCTGAACTTTAGATAAGCACACGCTGTGCCATGGTTCTGCTTTCCTCACAGCATTCCTCAAATTTTCACTGCAGTAGGAGGAAAGAGAGAGAAAAAAAAAAAAAAAGAAAAAAAATTTAAAAAAAGGGGAAGAGAGAGAGAGGGGAAAAGTTTGGTGGTGTTTTGTGGTGTGGATACCCAAAGAATGGATTCAATCAAACCTCCAGCTGCCTCTCACACAGACAAAACTCCTCCAAGACCCTGCAGAGCCTTCCTCACCTTCCAGAGGCAATTTTGGGAGGTTTTTCCTGGGCTTCCCTCCCACCACAGCAGGACAGGGCTTTTCCTGAGGTCTGGAGAAGGAATATCTCTGACTTGAGGGAGGTTACTCCAAACCCTGGGGATGGGCCAGGAGTGCTTTAAATCTTGGAGAATCAGCTATTCCCTGTGAGCCAGGGCACAAATAAAGCTGAAGGAGCTGCTGAAACACTTCCAGCAGAGTTTCCTGAGTGAGGTTCCTTATTTTTTTTTCTGCTGTTCTGAGGGTCTTTCACGCCCTGAGCATCCCCAAATGTATTTCCATCCACTCAACTGAAGCTTCAGTCACTGCAATTTTTGGTGCCTGGATCAGAAATGCTCAGAAATCCACAAAGCTCAGCCCCACTGCCCTGATTTCCTGATCTGTCACCAACTCAAGGAGCAGAAATAGAAATAAAAAACAAGAGGCTGGAAGGACAGTGGGATAAATGATACATCAATAGACAGAAGCAATTAATTAGATATAGCTGATAGATATTCAGTCCTCTCTCAAATAAAACAAATACCAACTCCCAGAGATTTGGCTTTCCCCTTGCATTGCAAGATTTGATCAATTAATCTTAGTTAGAATGCCTTTTTTTTTAAGAAAATCAATCAGCACTTGAATGTTTGAGCAAGTTCAGCCCTTCCTTCGCTAATTTTTCTCCTCCTGGAAGTTCATTTTCGAGCTGGCACCTTGGCTCCCATTTTGTTTCCCAGCAAAGCCACCCAGCCAGGCAATAACAGCGAACCCTATTCCAGTTTCTTACCAGATAACACTCACGTCTTGTTACAGAACTCTCAGGCTGTAAATCAACTTGAAAAGCTAATTTCAGGATATTCACTTGCGCTATTCAGGGCTGTATAAACATTCCAAATCCCAATTTTTCATCAAGACATATGCGAGCATTTAAAAAGGGTTTGAAGGAGCCATTTTGCAGCTGAAGGGAGAAGATCGAGCTCCAACGTTTTGGTTTATTTTTTCCCCCCCTCCAACGAGATTATCATGTAATATTAATACACAGCCAAAAAAAAAAAAATATATATATATATTTCCAGTGCTTCTGTGTATTTATGAGGCCCTAAGGGATGGCAGAGTTCCTTTAGCCCAGAGGAAGGCTGGAGGAAGCTGCAGGAACGAGAGCGACTGTCGAAACATCAAATACGCGACACAATTCGTTCGTCCGGCGCAATTTCTTGCCCCGGTGCTGTGGTGTTGGTTTTCACTGTATCTGCTGGTTTAATTGTTTCTGCCTGTTCAGTCCTTTGTCTGCCCAAACCCCCTCGCCTTAGGGAGATTGCAGAATCAAAAGGTGGGATGGAGCTCGGGCAGGAAATGAACGCTGGTGGCGCGGCGGAATTAAAGGAGAAAGTTCGGGAGCGGCTCAAGGAATGGGTGGATTCACACAAATTTAAGGGTATCCCCCTCTGCTCTTGTTGTTGTTGGGTTTGGGGTTTTTGGGTTTTTTTTGGTTGAGTTTGTTGCCATTTCGCCAAATGAACCCCACAAACCCTGGGTTTATGACTCTGGAATTACAGCAGAATGTTCAGGAGTGGCTCTTGGAATGGGTGGATTAATACAAGTTTAAGGGTATCCCCCTTTCCCTCTGTTCTTTTTGTTGTTATTGGGGTTTTTTGGTTGAGTTTGTTGCCACTTCTCCAAATGAACCCCACAAACCCTGGGTTGGTGACTCAGGAATTAAAGGAGAATGTTCAGGAGTGGCCCTCGGAATGGGTAGACTCACACAAATTTAAGGGTACCCCCTCTCCCACTGCTCTTGTTGTTGTTATTGGGGTTTTTTGGTGGGTTTTGTTGTCACTAATCCAAATAAACCCCACAAACCCTGCGTTTATGACTCTGGAATTAAAGGAGAAGGTTCAGGAGTGGCTCTAGGAATAGGTGGATTAATACAAATTTAAGGGTATCCCCCTCTCCCTCTCCCCTTTTTGTTGTTGTTGGGGTTCTTTGGTTGGTTTTGTCATCACTAATCCAAATAAACCCCACAAACCCTGGGTTGGTGAGTCTGGAATTAAAGGAGAATGTTCAGGAGGGGCTCTAGAAATGGG
This sequence comes from Acrocephalus scirpaceus scirpaceus, assembly GCA_910950805.1. Lineage (NCBI taxonomy): Eukaryota > Metazoa > Chordata > Aves > Passeriformes > Sylviidae > Acrocephalus > Acrocephalus scirpaceus. The sequence goes on from OU383793.1 coordinate 3,172,695, forward strand.
TGGATTCACACAAATTTAAGGGTATCCCTCTCCCTCCCTGATCTTTTTGCCATTGTTGGGTTTTTTAGGGTTTTGTTGCCTGCCACTTCTCCAAACAAACCCCAAAAACCCTGGGTTGGTGACTCTGGAATTAAAGGAGAATGTGCAGGAGGGGCTCTAGAAATGGGTGGATTAATACAAATGTAAAGGTATCCCTCTCTCTCCCCGTCCTTGTTGTTATTGGGTTTTTTGGGGGGGAGGTTTTTTTTGGTTGGTTTTGTTACCACTTCTCCAAATAAACCCCCCAAGCCCTGGGTTTGTGACTCTGGAATTAAAACACAATGTTCAGGAGTGGCCCTTGGAATGGGTGGATTAATATAAATTTAAGGGTATCCCTCTCCCTCCCTGCCCTTATTGTCATTGGTTTTTTTGGGGGGAGGTTTTTTTTGGTTGGTTTTGTTGCCACTTCTCCAAACAAACCCCACAAGCCCCGGGTTTGTGGCTCCACCCCGCTGATGGGAAGCTCTGCCTCTGCTTTGGTGCCATCCCAACCCTTCCCACTCCCCGTGGATCCCTTCCCTGCGTGGGAGCTTGTGGAGCCAGAAAAAGGAGAAGGAGCAACACTCCGGTTTCTATTTTCAGTGGGGGAGTGCAAAGTGAGCTCCAAAGTTCCTGGTACAACGCCCCTGACACGCTCCAGGAAAATAAACAGAGCTGGCATCGGGATCTGTGCGAGGAATTTTCATTTCCCTGCCTTTTATAAAGTGCTCTCCATCCTCCTCGCCTCTGCTGTCTCTCCCTTTCCCATTTTTCTCCCCCCTCTGATCTCTTTGGACAAAAGATTCCACAATCAGAGATGCAAACACCAAGCAAGGAGGAGATGTACTTAAAATGCCACATGGCCAATAAAAGCTATTTTACAGCAGATCTCACCTTTAACAAGCACACTGACCACTGTAAGAAGGAAAACTGGCCCAAAAATCCTGGTATAAAACAGCCTCCAACACCACAGCCCTCAATTACAGCTATTAAACAATCCCCTGAAAAATACCCAGATTTAAAAAATAATAATAAAAAAAAATCACAATACTGGGAGTTTCAGTGCTCACCAACCAAAAGGTATGAGGCCACAGATTTCAGGAATTAATTTGGGTTAATTCAGATGGCAGAGATGAGGTAGGCAAAATAACAAGCAATTACCTTTTCCTGCCTTTGAAGAACAATGAATTTGGGAACTGGTCCAACTTGAGAAAGAGTGATTACAGATTTTGTGCTCAGAGAAACCTCTCCCTCCTCGAGACATACAACACATGTGTACACATGTACTTTTTACAGCCATCCACTTATCTGTATTCCATAACACTTGAAGGATTAATTAAAGATAAAATTCAATTATTTATTACATACCCTGCTAATTATTTTTTGAAGCTCCATAAAGAGAGCAGGAAAAGCTGCCCAACACAAGCCATAATTAAGCAGAAAGGCAGCATTTGTGTGGTCACTTGGCCCATCCAACATGCAAAACGTTTATCATTTAACCATTTCCTTTATATTGTGCACCGGGCTAGGAGGGTTTGAAAGCTGGGCAGAATGACAAATTCGACTCAAATCGAATTTTAGAGGAGGGGGGAATATCTATTTCGCCGAGTTTCGACAATCGCTTTAGCGGATAATAAGCAACGTTAAATAAAACATGTAACTAAATAGGCATTAAAGGCCTTTTACATACTTGGAAGAAAAGAAAACAGTTTTTTTCTCTTTTTTTTTTCTCCCCCCCTTTTTTTTTTTTTTTTTTTTTTTTTTTATGCTGCAGACTGCAGGCATTTTGGTCTATCTCTGTCAAGTGCAATTCTTTCTTGATGAATGACAAGGTACGATAATAGGCTGCCGTTACCAGGGCAACCAGACAGCAGAGCTGTGTGCCTTGAATTTTGTCATCTGAAAATGAAACCAGAAGCAAAAGAAAAGCTGAGAATCGAGCGACAGATTAACTCTGAGGGGAGGGGGGGACTGGCGGGGGGAGAGAGAGCACAGGAGGAGGAGGAGGAGGAGGAGGAAGGAGAGAGCAAGGAGGGGGAGAGGGGGGGCTGCATTACAAGCAATTAAAATTACTGTAATCTGTGCTCGCTGTGTGTGTCTGGGTTGCAGCTATCATTTGTCAATAAAGCTTCCAGCCTTGTTTTCCTCACTGCTCTCTTTGTTCCAGAAATGCAGAGAAAGAAAAGCTTTAAAAAGTACTTTTCAGGGCACTCACCTTTACAAGAGGTGGCTCTGCTGCGTTGCTCCCAGTTCCTCCCAGTCCCAAAAAAGCTGCAGCTGGGAGAGGAGGGTGGGGATGCAACACTCAGACCCGTGGCTAAATAGGGCCCCAGCAGCCCAAAAATTTACCCAACAGCTTCACCTGGGCCTGGGAAAGCCTCTTTGAAGTCCTCAGGATCAGAGCCATCCCCACTGGAATTGGTTTTGTCTCAGGGACAGAGTTGGGGACACTCAGCCAAAGGCTGAAAGCAGAACAGCTCGAGAGGGGCCAGTTCACCAACTCCAACCTGGGATCAGATTTAAACACCAGGGTCTGGGCTTGGTTCAGCTTGGGCTTTGTGGAGATGAGTTAAAACTGTCTCCTCTGTACCCATAAACGCAAATCAAATAGAATCACCACACACACAAGCCTTGGGCTTATTAAAAATACCCAAACCACAAAGTTGAAGCTGTAGATGCATGGGGTAAATGGCTCCACAAACTCAAAATATTCCCAGCTGAGCCAAAAACGCTGCCTGCCCAAGCCCCAGGAACTAAACCTGTAGCAAATTTCCTCAGCCCCGTAACCTGAGACCTCACAATATTCGTGTTTCACCCTCTCCCATTCCCTCCAGAGGTTTTTACGGATGTCTTCTCTCCCTTAACCTCCTGGGTTCGCAGATTAAACTTCACTCCTGCAGTTTGGTGGAAGGGCTGTTGATAAAATAAACCTCCTGTAATTCCTCTGCAGCCCCTCAGGCAAAACTCCCCGTGATCCTTGCGCAGGGTGGGTGAATCATTAGGCTCCTGTACCTCAGAAATTGGCGTTTCTGCCAAGTTTGAAGATGAGGAAACCGCCACAGAGAAAAAGCTGCCTGAGTCAGACCCTTTGAAGAGTCCACGGGACTCTTTTCTCCTACTTCAGTTTGGACCAGGCTTTAACAGCACTTGAAAAAAGGATTTGGATTCCTGGCTCACAACTTCAGGTCTCATTAGGGCCAAATTTCTTCCCAAGGAGCTTTCTCTGAAAACGCTGATTTAAAACGTAGTTACTTCAATTAAACAAGAATGCAAAGCAATAAATGTTGCCTAACCAAAATTGCTCCACCTTTGCACAGGAAAATTACACTCTGAGCGTGTCAGTCATAGAGATGACATATTCTGGAAATAAAAATTCATAGCCCATGCATGTTTTCACATGGGCAAACCTGATTTTTAAGGTATCTAAAGGAAGTGATCATCCCTCATTTCTCTCCATAGTCTAATGGGTTATAAAAGAATGACTTAATTTTTTTGGCATCTTGACCGCCTTTGAATACTTTCCATGGAAGAAATGAAGTGATTTTTCTAATATCATCACTTGTGTGATTGGCCTTTTTTTGCCGTGGCAAGCCCGGGACGTTTTGGTTGTGCTGATTTATTTTTTGCCTGACTGTTACCCAACGCCTGTAGAGGAACCCTTGCTAGCTCTGGCAGCAGCAGCAGCTTCCTTCCACGTGGATTAATTAGCTCTGGGGGTTTGGGGAGGGAATGTGGCATTTTATACATTCACATAAAGTTTTGGAGCTGGGTCAATGTCATCTCCACGTTCCAGCTGAGCTCCTGCTCAGGTATCAGGAAGCCAATTTTGGTTTTTGGGGTTGAGGGAATGATCTGGCTGCTCCTCCGGTCCCCATCCAAGCAAGTGGTCACCAGGGCAATGACAAACTTGTCTTTATTGCAAGCTGTGTCCAAACCCTTCATTTGAAAATTGGCTTATTCCTTTTCCATTCAGTTTTTGAGAGGCAACAAGAATTTGTCAGCAGCTGCATTTATAATACAAGAAGGTGTTACCCCTGATGATCTGGTAACCCCCAAATTGGTTTTGTCCAATGCAAAAAGAGGGTTTTTTATTAAGGGGTTTTTTTTTAGTATTTAGGGTTTTTTAAATTTCCTTTTTCTATTCTTTCCAATTTTTTTTTCTGTTTCCCTTTTCTCTCCTTTCTGCATTTTCCTGTTTGTGCATTGTGAGAAAGGAAGAAAATGAGTTCTGCTTTATTTGAGCCACTAATTCCCACAAATCAAGAGATAACACATTAAATCACAGCCTTTCTCCAGCTACCACACATCAATCTTATTTTCCCCATCACGTAGCACAGGTGTCTTTCACCATTTGGGAAGGCTCATGGCAGAACCATGAAAACCATTTGGGAAATGTTCCTTGAAACCTTGGGAAATGCTCCTTGAAACCTTAGGAAATTCTCCTTGAAACCTTGGGAAATGCTCCTTGAAACCTTAGGAAATGTTCCTTGAAATCTCGGGAAACATTCCTTTAAACCTTGGGAAATATTCCTTTAAACCTTGGGAAATGCTCCTTGAAACCTTGGGAAATTCTCCTTGAAACCTTGGGAAATTCTCCTTGAAACCTTGGCCAGTCCTTCTCTCTGCTTTGGTCAAAAAAAAACCCCAATCCTGTTAAAACAAATTATCTACATATGAATAATTTTGACTAATTCTACACTGCTTTTCTCATTGTTGGGTGACGCCGTGTAGAGCACAGCCACCATGATTATTTTAAATTTAGGGCTGAATTAAGGCCTCAGAGCTGTCTTAACCCACTGGACCATTCTGCTTTTTTCATCTTCCTTCCGCGCACCTCTGCGTTAACTCAAGCTGAGGCTGAATTACGGCCCCTGCTCATCCCCGATAAGCAGAGGGAGCTGTGGCAGAGCAAGATTTGGAGTTTACTCAGCCCCGAGCATCCATCAGCAGCGTGTCAGGCAGTTCCCAGTCCTGGAATCCTTAGGAACAGCGGTGATGGAAGAGGCCCCTGGAAAAGAGCGGGGTTTTCAAACCCCTCCTCGAGGGGAGAGGTGACAGCTCAACAAATCACCTTTGGATTTGTGAGCTCAGCAGATTGTTCCTGGAAGCTGTTGAGAGAAAATAAATATGGAAAACCACAATGTCATTTCTAAGAGTCGCTTTTCAGAGCCTGACCACATTTTAAGTATCTGCTAAGTGATGTCCTTTCTCCTCCCCTGCTGCCGGCCAAAACCAATGTTGTATCAATCTCCCGACAAAGGCAAGCTTGACGCTGGGGTTCCAAACACCAAAGCAAATACCACCTACAGCCCTCGTGAGTCACACAACTCATGTGATTTAAAACAAAAAATTGAAAATGAAAAAGAAAAAAATGAAAACTCAATTAATTCTTAATCGGAGAGACTCATGCAAAGGAAATAACTCAGCAAGGCTTCTCTCTTTGTGAATGACTCGGTGTTTGAGGGAGAGAGGATGAGTTATAGATGTGCAATAACACAAGGCATCTTTGTAAAATAAATGAATTTTGCAGCTGGGCCCGACCCCACCCTGCCTGGTGTGACCTCATGGGCAGCCCCTGTAAGAACAGTGTCTGGGACAGTGCAAAACTTCCTTTAATTCCCATGGAGCTGGATGGTCGTGCACCCCTCAGCTGGATGTGAACCAGCCCTGGTTTATTGATCCTGAGATGTCAGCAGAGCTTCCACACCCCAGCCCGCTCCCTTCGGGAAGCTCTGGAGAGGCTTTGATGTCTTTGCACCTGTCTGTCCTTCTGTGCTGCTTCCTCTTCGTGGAGATCCCTCGGCTCAGCAAACTTCTCCAAGTGTCCTTCCTGAAATCTGCTTCGGGGATGAACGGAACGTTTAGTGAGGGCTGGGGAAAATGGTTCTTTTGAAGAGAAAGATAATGCTCAGCTTATATCCATGGCATCTGGGTTTTCTGGTTATGGGTACATTAAAATGTATTTAAATACTGGTATTAAATGAGAGCTTCATGCTCCAAGTGCAGTTGTCCAATAAATTATTTCAGAAATGGCTTCAGACTTCTGCAATAATGGGTTTTTGGCAAGCAACAGGACTCTTAAAAGAACCACTTTATCATTATGAGGAGATCATAAATGAGAGTTAACTCCTAGATACGGTCGTTTGCAAAACCACCAGAGGTAATAACAAAATATGAGCCACTTCTAAATGGACTGCTGAGGAGGAAGCTGAGGGGAAAAAACCTGTCACCAACCCGCAGCAGGCCAGCAAATGCAGGCAAAATGTATTATACCCTGCAGCCCAGCAGATCCCCTCTCTGTCAGATGGAGCTGGCACAGGAGAGTTTTTCTCTTTGAGAAGAATCCCAGAGCTGCCTGGTGGGCCCCATCTCCAGTGGACACGGGGAGCTGTGTGCTCCCAGCTCTGCTTCTCCCTTTGATGCAATTTTCACTTCCAGCCTGCTCTTCTCTCCAATAAAAGAACAAACAAGTCGCTCAGATATTTTTTTCCCCCCCTCAAAAAAAGTCATTGCTCATAAACCTCTAAACCACTCTTTTTTTTTCCTACAGAGGGATTCTTCACAGGAGCACAGAGCCAGGAGGAGAATTTGTGCTGCTCTGTAACAGGGGCAGGTTGATTACTCATGCACCACATCCCAAATGATGGCACTGCTGACTCATGCTGACAGAGCCGAGCCACACAGGCACAGAATACAGGAATTAGCAGTGTTTGAGGTCAAATCTTGGCTCTCTGTGACCAGGACCTGAGGGAATGGCTGGGAAAGGTATCAGGGGAGGTTTTTCTTTGGAAAAAGTTCTTTCCCCAGAGAATGGGCACAGCCCCAAGGCTGCCAGAGCTCCGAGAGCCTTTGGACAAGGTGGGATTTAATGATCCCTGAGGGTCCCTCCCAACTCAGGACACCCTATAATCCTATAATTCAAGGATAAAGCAGCATCCAGCAAAAATGATGAGCCAAAATGAACCAGTTATTCACGAAACCCTCTGAAAAACCTCCCTCAGACACTCTGGATTTGGGGACTCTCCTTCGGGAACCGAAGGCCTCGTAGTGACAGAGGAGACCAAATATTTGGAGTATGACAAGAAGCAGCTTAGCCAATTTAACTTATCTGTTTTCATAACAGTTGGAGAGGCTCCTGCATCTCCACTGGGGAGTGGGTGGGGGGTTAGGAGAGCTGTCACACTTTGATAAGTAGGGCACTCCGTTATGAAAGATTAAGGCCAGAGATGCGGATGCAGCTGAGTGTAAATGAGACTCCCAAGAGTGAAGATCAAAGTTGGGAGGAAAACCATAGTAAAGCATGAAAACCAAACTTCCTATCAGGAATTTGAGCATGAAAGGGCCATGGTGAATTTCAGCTTGGAGGCCAGAGGCTGAAGGCCTCACTGAAAGCTGTTGGAGGGTCTCTTTGCCAAGCTTGGATGGTCCTCACTGGAAACAGATGGGAAAAGAGGGGTTCCTGCATGTCCCATAAAAAAAATCAACTCTGCAGGCTGGAGAATCGTGCTAACAAAGCGAGACAAGATACAGCTTTGATATTTCTTGGCATTTTTCTCCTATAAATATGAAGACCACAAGGCTTTAAAAAAAGCCCAGAGGGTTCTTGTCTGTGTGTAGTCATGTAAACCACCGCTCATCAGAGAGGCTTTCTGGCCAAAGAATTAAAGCTGTTTCCTTCCTGGCCCCATTTGTTAAAGATTTTGTCTCTGCTGCTTCAGTACATCATAACTGGCTGGGACTTCACAGGATGGGAGAGGGAAAATCTCTTCCACAACAAGGTGATAGCCATGAACACTCATCTGGTGCACTGCTCTCAATTCTGTATCCTCCTTATCACAGGAACTCTGCACGTGTTATTCCTTGGCCAATTCCCTCACTCTCTCAATGACTTCATGTGAAATTTGGGGTAAATAATTCAATTTCCCTGCACCTGCAAAAGAGGAGTGGGGTTTAAATAATGATTGTACTTACCCTATAAACTGCAACTCAGCCATTAGATCCATCTTATCTGAGCATCTGATAATGGCTTGCTGCTTCCCACATTGTAACCATTACGTTTTGTGGAAATGTGGCGTGGAAGGAGCAGGAATGAGGTCTGCGCTCGCGTTCGGGTCAGAGGAGCAATAAAAGGAACACGGAGGAGCTGCTTTGGCAGTGGTACTTCTCACTTTTCAGATCCCAGCCTCCTTTAATTAACTTTTCTAAACTATGTGAGGAAAGAGCGGTGGAACATTGAGCTCTTCTCGTGTGCTGTGCCTGCAGCAGAGCTTCTCTCCTGGGCTATTTTCAGCAGCTTTCAGTGGAGGGGGGACAGGGGAGGCATCTCCCACTACATGTGCCAGCATTGTCGCCTGCACCACCGAGCCTCAATTTGGGGTTAAAAAGGGCGGTTTAAGGTGCAACGGAGCTCGTTGAACAAGGAGAGGCAGGGCTGCACCCTGCAGCGGGGCTGGCGGGGCCGGGCAGGTGAGGTCTGCCCTCCTTTGCGGTTGCCCTGCAGTGACCTCTCCCATCCCCGGGGACGCTCCAGTGCCTGAGCAGTGTCCCCGCCCTGGGACTGTCCCCTGCTGCCCGTGGCCGATGCTGCCCAGCACCTTCCCTTTTACAGGGTTTGTATTGGGGTACAGAGCCCTCGCTGGTTTGTTTCCCCCTTTCCCCACATTTTTCTGCTTCAGTTTCCCGTTCCATCCTCATCATCCTTCTTATCAGGTCACCCCCTCCCTCCATCTCCTTTTCACGCTGGGGACGATGAGCCCGATGTGAAATTCCCCATCCCCACAGCCCAGCTCTGCCCATCACCAGCCTGTCCCAACCCGAGGGGCTTCACTTTGGTCACTGAAACCCTGCAGGAATAAATCTGCCAGAACTGGGCAGGGCTGAAGTGCACAGCAGTGGGGAGCAGGAGATGTATCTGGGTCTGAGGCAGCTAAACCACGTAATTTGCAATTCCTGGGATGGAGCTGAGCAAGGGCTCTGGGTTTTTATCCAGGGATCTGGGTCAGGCTCGTGTCTGTGCTGCTGCATTTCCACCCCACCTTTACCTGTGAGCAGAGCCACAGCCTCATCACTCCCTCCCCTCTGGCAGCAGAGCCAAACTCTGGGATGAATTTCCATCCACAGGCGACCTGATTTTGTTCCCACCAGTTTTACCCAGTGCTCTCCCTCCTGCCATCCCTGCAGAAAGCAATTCCTGACTGGGAGCACAGCATCCAGCAACTTCCAGGAGGGCAGGAATGATTTATATCAGCTGGGGATTGAACCAGATTATGTTTAGCTTTAGTCCCCTGTTTCAGAAACAATAATGTTATGAATAATCCTTTTATGTTCATACATCTTGTATAAATATCTGAAACATGCATAAAACCGAGGAGAGAAGGGAATTCATTAAGGTGGTCCAGGGGAATGTTGATCTGAGAAACAAGGGGCTGCTTAGGAGAGTTAAAATTGGTTTATCCCATTACTTTTTCTTAGGAAAGAAACCAGGGGAAACTAAATCTAACGAAATTTTTCTGAACAATGGTGGGTATTAGTTTGTGGAAGCATATTCCTGAGGAGCTCGTGGGAGCATTAGTGTGTTAGTTCAGCTGCCCTAAAATATGCGTGAGACTTGTTCTTCCATGTTTTACTGCAAAATTCCCAACCAGGCAGGTCCAAAGTCTGGAATCAATAGTAATTTTTCAATAGAGTTCCATGGATTTACAGGCAGGCCCCATGTGCTCATTATTTAAAATAAATGAAGGGAAGAAATAGTGAATCAAAATGTGACAAGGGCAGGGATTTTTTGGAAAATCCCCCTAATTTTAAAGAGACCTCCAAGCCAACTTTTTAAGACAAAACAGGGCATGCATTGAATTTTCAGCTCCATGACATCATGTCACCCTGATTTCATCTGGTCCCCGCATGTTCTTGGTGGGAGTGTAACTCGATGCAGCTCGTGGCACGCTGTGATTTATTACAATTTAAATGATAAAGCACCCAAGAATGTTCAGGCAATTGGATTAGCCCATTGACTGAATGTGCAGACAGCTATTTTTAGGGAAGAGGTGTCAGTTTGTGCAATATTAGATGGCCTGATCTGGTTTTGGCTTTTTTTTTTTTTTTACTGAGGGGGCAGGGGAATTTCCCTTATCACATGGTTCTGATGTTACCTCTGTGTTCTGTTCTTTTTAAGTGGAGATCTGAATGTCACAAGATTTTATTCATCAGAGGTGAGACCGAGTTCTTGACACCCTTTGCTGAGTCCTCTGAGAGAGGCTGGCAGGATAAGCCCAAATTTCTCCTGCAGAAGTTTAAAGAGACTCAGGACACGGATTTTGGTGTTCCCACATTCTCCAGGGATGGCTCAGAAATGATAATTTATGAGGAGCAGGACTAGAGCTGGCCTAGAACACATGCAAGCCTCTGGATGCCAAGTTCTTGATTCACACCATCCCATCCTCATAAATTATCAGGTGGATCCTCCAAGCTGGCAGCTGCCCGGACCCACAGCTCCAGACAGACAGACAGGAAGAGGAAAAAAAAAAAAAAGATGCTCCTGTCTTTTGTTTGAAAAATATTTTAGGATAAGGCTCCGTGCCAAAGCAAAAAATAACCCCGAAACTGGAATAATTCATGAAGAACGTGGCACAACAATGAAAGGTCCGTGTTAGTGCAGTGGGTTCTTTGATTCAGCCAAGAGGAGAAAGTGCTAAAATCAACACAAAGGGATCCCATTAGGAGATGAAAGGCTTGTTGCAATCCCTTTGGTTTGCTCAGCTGGGTCACTTTAGGAGCGCTGAGTGCTCAGGTGTGGCCTAATTCTCCTTTTCTTGTGTTCCTAAGCCGGGCAGGAGCTGCGGGCGTGTTTAGGTGGGGAGGGAATTGGAGATGTGTATTTGGAAGGGCAGCATTCACCATTCCGGCCATCCCGTAACTGCCTCACCTCTGCGCCACACAAACCAGGGACAGGGCCCCGATGGTCCAAAACTTGTCCCTGTCTTGACAGCAAACTCTTCATTTTACATGAAAGCATCAGCAGCTTCTGCGAAACAGATTAAATCCAGCTCCAAACTTCCTCTTGATATGGATAAAAAATGTCTAGGAGGGCTGGCCGGGCTGATCCCAGCAGGAACGAGACCTCCCGCTGCTGAGCTCTTGGTTCAGTGTTTTAACATCTCATCTTACTGTCCCTGGGTCAAAATGATGCCTGCTGCAATTCTGACAATGACATTAGGGTCAGCTTAGGAAAAAATTCCTTCCAGTGTCTGAGTGGGTTTTGAACCCACCCAAGTCCAGCTCCAAGGCTCTGAAGGCAGCAGATACAGAGAAAAAGCCAAAACTCAGGAACAGATTCATTTAAAAATAGAAAAGAGCAGGTTTAAGGGCTCATTGTTTTAAACATCTCTATTTTTGTGTCTCCTCTAGTAATAAAATTGTTTGGGTTTATGGAAGAAACATGAAAATGCTGAGGATTTCAGGGATTAATTTCCTAGATATTGCTAATTTTGGAGGGGTCACCAGAGAGCTGTTACCTTTGTCTTCTGTTTTAGCAGCAAGCAGGGAAAAGAGGAAAGGAAAGGATGTGAAAGGATATTCTGGCCCATGTGATGTAAAAATAGGGGCAGGCTGCTGTCAAATCCAAAATTCCCTCATGGAACAGCCCTCCTGGTTAATCCCCCAGTTCCAATCCTCCCTGGGCTGGGTTTTCCTGGGTCTCCTGGCAAGATTTACATTAAATATAAAAGTTCATGAAGGCAATTGTGCAGTCAGGGGTGGAGATGGAGCTGTGAAGTGCAGGGAGCCCCAAAGGGTCAGGGCTTCCCATGGCAAACCCTGTGTTTATTCCAGGGAATTCCCTGATCCTGATACTCCCAGACTCACCCTCTGCTCTTGTATTTATCTACAATGAGGCCTGGCTGTCTGTGAGGCAGAATTCAGTGATAGAGGAAAATATGTGCAGTGTCACCGAGGGGTTCATCACAATCTATTTAAAATAATAAATAAATCAGGAAGCAGGAATTCTACTCAAACTTCTTTTGAGTCTTAAGGTCAAAACAACCTGAGCATCTCAAGAAGCCTTGCTCAAGCCAAGATTTGCCTGTGCAATTTTTCTGGGTGACTTTTCCTCTGACTAACGTGAGTTAACAGAGGAAAAAATCTTCCCTAAAAGCTGTGCAGGCTGCCAAACGCAGCACACTCAGCTCCAAACATCCAAAAAAACCTGCTTGAAGGGTGGGAGTCAACAACTTCCAGTGCACTCTGAAGGCACAGATTTATCCCCCCACTGCTACATTACCTACACTGGAGGTGTCTTCATGGGCACAGATGGAAAAGGCTGTAAAGGAAACATTTTAAAAGTGAGGGTGCATTAGAGGAGTGATTGCAGCTCGGTGATTTATAGCTGCAGTAATGGACTGGGTTCTCAGCGAGCTGAAATCCAATTATCAGCCCTGCCATCTCAGGCAAAAACGCTTAAGCCAAACTTTCTAATCAGTGCTTTTAGGGTTGGGGTTGGTTTGCAGAGGTGCTCAGCACTTCCTCACCCCACAAAAATAACATTTCCTCAGCCTTCTGCAAAGCAAGCCCTCAGCATGGGAAGCCAGTCTCCTCTCCCCTGTCCAGGAGGAAAAAAAATTGAATAATAAAAAAAAAAAAAACAGAAGAACCCATTAAATCAGATTAAATTTGATACTACTGTGCTTGATAAATATTTTCAATAGCTGGGCTGAAAATCAATAATCCTACTCCATGTTATCAGGAAAATCAAAGCAAGGAAAAGAGGTTAAAAATGGTAAAAATGAGGGATGTGATTCCATTCCTGTGTGAACCAGGATCAGGAACATTTCCATACCCACCTCTCAAAGGGACCTGTGAGAGTTAACCCAGACCTCTGCAGAGTGGCTGGAGCTCCACAGATGAAGTTTCTGTAGAAGGGCTGAGTTATTAAATGATGAGGTGCCATCACATGAGAACAAAACACACTCAACTATTTCTCCATGTTTTAGAAAATTGTTTTCCAGCAGCCTCATCCATTCCAACCTGCAGGGGATCAAACACTTCCCAGGATATTTTGTCTTTTTATTTCTGAGAAGACAGCGCTCCAACAGCATTGTTGTCTCTTTTTGGGGTATTGAAACCAAAAATGGGATTTTTTTAAAAAAGAAAATAAAAAAAGAAGGGAAGGTTTCACACAGCATGTGCCAAAGGAACAAAATTTCTCCCTCGACATCTGTCCCTGAACAACAGAGGAGACCTTGGGTTTCATATCTCAGCTGAAAAGATAAATGTGGCAACACCTCCCCCAGTGTCCCACTGCAGTGTCACGGCTGGGCTGGGACGGATCCCTCAGGACAAACAACTGCTGCAAGCTTTGGCTTTGCCCCTGGAGTCTCCTCTTGCCTCAGAGAGTTCACACCAACAGAATCCTCCATACAGCAGACAGAGGTTGTGCCTTGGCAAGCTGGAATCTGGGGAAAATCCTCCCTAAAATATCCTAAACCAGGATATTTCCTGGGCAAACAGGAGCAGTTTTATTTGCCTTTGCAATGCCAGCTTGGGTGCCACAGCTCTAAGGAAAGGAGCATTGGGCTGCCTGAGGAACATGGGGACTTCAGCTCCTTGTTGAACACCTTTATAAATTGAACCAAAATGTTGTGTTTCTACTGGGTTTAATCGATATTTTAAATTTGTTCATATATTCCAAAAGGAATTGGGTGGTGATGTAAAGACAGCAAGAAGGACACAACTAATTCAAAACCAGGGCTTCCCTCCTGCTACAATTTTGCTGCAGCATCTTCCAAAATCCACATTACCTCCCCAAACTACACACAGAAGGTCAGGCCATGTGAAAAAGAGCAAAGGGGGATGAAGGAGAACAGGAATTATACCAGAGCTGTGCTGTTATTTCTGAATTATCTATCAAACAGGGGAAAGAAAAATGAAAATTTTAGGATTTTTTTTTTCTCCTATTTGGGCCTTCAACAAGCAGACATTGGTGGAGTGAAAACACATTTCAGCTAAAAGGCAAATTTTGAGTGTGAGGGGCTCCACGAGCCCACCAACCCCTTCCCAAGCTGGTATCCAAACCCCAGGAAGAGCCCAGGCCCAAGCACTGCACCCAGGGGAGGAGGAGGTGCTCTGACAGCCCTGCTGGGAAGGGGAGAAAGGAGGGAGGAAATGAGACAAAGACACTTCAGGTAACTGATTTACAGAGGTGCCGTTTACTGGATTCCGTGTGGAAAACCAAGTTCTTTGCACGTTCAGACATGATACAAGCACACCACAGCAAAACCAAAGTCCACAGATGGATTTGTGATCCTTTGCACACCTCGTGTCCTTCTCTGGAGGAGCTGCAATCCAGGTGAGGGTGACTTTATCCACAAATAAGTTCACACACTGAGAGGAATCTTCTCAATCCTCAGCATTTCTGATGCTTCACAGCATTTCTTGCATAATTCATCCTAAAAGTGAAGCCACCAGCAGGGCAGGGAAGTGAGCAGCGTGCCATGGCCTGGGAGCAGCAGACACAGCCTCCAGGGCAGGTTCAGCTTCTTGGAGTAGCCAGAGGGAGCAGTTTGGTGACTTCTCTCAGGAGCTGAGCTTCTCCTCCTCTTTGGCCTTTTTGTCCAGAGGGATGTGACAGCAAAGGGCGCCAGGGCTGGGTCAGTGTCGGTGTTTGGCAGGAGCAGCCGTGGAATAATCTCAGTTTATTCAGCAGCAAGGAATAAACTCAGCCAGAGCTCATCCACTCCTCATCCCTCAGATCCTTCAGGGGCTGCTGCTGGAGACACCCCTGGCTCAGAGGTGGCGTGAGAGGCACGGAGTGTTCATCCCTGCATCCCTCCCCCCCCAGAACACACATGCCCACCAGATACACCAGCAGCCCACTGCTGAGACACTGCTGTAGGTGGGGCTCTGCGAGCCCAGGCAGCAAAGAAATGATTCTGGAAGTGTCAGACATTTCAGCCCAGGAGATTAGAGATTCATTGACTGCAGTGTGGGAAGAGCTGTTAAATAAAAACAATTGCAAGCGGGCTCGCCACGGAAAAGCAGAGATTCCTCTTTCATCTTGGAAATATTATATATATATTTATATATTTAATTGGTTGGAATGCCCTCATATATTCAAATACAGTGCCAGAGCATTGGGTGAACAACAGAAAAACAGAAGAGAAAAAATGCAAGGCTTGTTCACAGAAGTACCATGGATTTCATTGTTACATTGGGGGTACACAACAGGGTTCCCTGGAATGTCAGAACCTCATTCCCAACCAGGAAAGTTCCAGAGAGGAACAAAAAAAAAAAAATTATGCTTAAAGAACAGCAGCCCTGTACACCAGGAAACAGAAATATCATGATGTGTTTTGCTTCCTTGGCCAAAGCACTTTTGGGTGCCTTTTCCCCTCCTATTCCCTTGTATAAATGAGTCTCCACCTCTTTTTGGGCAGGGAAAAATCTGTTTCCATGTTCTAGGGACAATTTCAGGAGGAGCCTGGAGGTTTTTCCCCTTCATGCATAACAATAATCACAAACTGTCAGATCTTACCCCACTGCATGCCTTGTCTGGGTATCCATGGAGTCAAAAGCACAGAAATTGTAACACAGGAGTAAAGCTCAGTCTGGGCCCAGGGTAAAAACCAGAATTATTGCTGAATCCCAGACTGATGCACATCCCTTTCCATTATTCAAAGCAGGAGATTTTTAACTGGCTGGCAAAATCAAATTTCCAGGCATTCCTTTGTCTGGCAGAGACGAAAGGAACCCCAAATATTTCGAGCACAGAGGCAGTGAGTGAGAGTTTGTAAATGCCTCTCGTGAATTTGGGGATGCATTGAGATCAAAGGAGCATGATGAGACATTCTGAATAACACAGAGAGATATTCTGAGCAATATTTGATGCACCTCATTACTGAGAACGTGCCTCACTGACCTCCAGGAGCAGCATCAATGCCCTGCAGGTCCTTGTCCACGGAGGGGATCTGTGGATTGCCAACCTGGATTGAGCTCAGGAACATCAGCAGCCACTGATTCCAGGTTAAAAAAACCCCTCATGAATCCAAAAGAAAAATAAATTTGCATTGCCATCCTATTGAAGAGCTAAAACAACTCCACAGATGACCATGGAGCTCTTCCCAGTTTGGTTTTGGCCTTGGATTGAGAGCCCAGGTTAAACCAGAGGTCCCAAACCTCCTCTGGACTTGGCCATTTCTGAACACCCCCAAAAAAGCTGAAATCAATGCAGGAATCCAATTAAATCCAATTAACTCTATAAAGAGATCCTGGGCTCCAGCACTCATCCACCAGCTCCAAATGCCAACGAGCCAGCCCCATCCCCATCAACCCAGGAGAGGCTCCTGGCTGATAATTTCATCTTTCAAAGGATCCCTCATAACAGATCTGGCTTTTCTGAAGCTGCTATCGACTAAAATTGAAAATTCCAGCTATTCATATTCATTCCTTCTAAATACCTGCTCTCCTTCCACGAAAAATATTATCTTGAGGAATTGATTAAATCGTGCCACTCTTTGCAACCTTGGGCGTTGCAGTATCAGGTGGGGAAGCAGCAGCAATACTGCAAAACACAGGATCTTCAGGAAACCCAGCTTATTATTAGGTTTGATGAGATCCATTTTCTTGATGGCTTCTGAAAGATCTTTGTGCTAATTAGCTAAGAATACCACTGAATTATTTAATTATCTCGACTTTTGTGCCATAAAATATGTTGTCATATCACACTCTGTCTTGCTGTTGCTCTTCATACTTAATGATGCCTTTAGAGTTCCTGATTTCCTTTGTTCTCCCTCTGCAAGTGGTTTTTTGGTGGTGCTGGGGAAGGAGGGGAGAGCGAGGAGGGGAGGCCAAGGGAAAAAAAAAAATCTCAGGTTTTAAAGAAATTTTGATGTGTGGGAAAATCTTTACACTCAGCTTGTACCATACACAAAGCGTGTCTCAAAGCTATACATTTATTGCTAATCCAACCAGGAATTCTTTCCAAAGGGAAAAAGGGGAGAAAAACACAACTTTGGAAAAAAAATAAAATTAAAATCTGCAAGGAATTTTTATTTTTTTTTACTAAGGAAGAGGTAAATTATGATAATTACTCTGACTGGTAGGGTCCTTAAGCATTACTAATTAGCATTTATTGCCTGGATTATTGAAACAATGTGTGTGTTCCCAAGAGTGAAGGAAGAACCGGGATGCTCTTTCCTTGGGAGCCCTGGGAAAAAGGCAGGGCAGCAGGAATGAATGCGGCACAGTTGGCACCGAGGCTCCTCTCCCCGAGCTCCGGCCCCGTGCGGAACTGGGATTGTACCCACGCCTTGAACTCCTCAACCCTGCCCGCCTTCTCATGGAGAAGGGAATGAAATTTAGGGTGGAAAAAGAGGGGGGAAAAAAAATTAAAATCATCACATCGTTTGGCAGTGCTGGAGGTGCAGATTAACGTGGAGTTCATGCAGTGTCTCCTGTTATTCCAGGGGTTGTGCACAAACCTCCTGTGAATGAGAATTTCATTGCTCTAAAGCACTGAGGCACTTCCTCACAGAGGAATTAAAGGGTTAACAAATCCAACAAAAAATTAGGAATATTTCGGTATTTCCAACCGGCATTTTGACCGACTCTGTGAAGAGCTCGCCATCAGATTCCGGCATAAACTGCATTTTAATGTCGAGCATTTATAATGTGATTTAAGTTCGGAATTAGAAATCGATCAGGAATTAATCAATCATCTCATCAGCACTAGCCACTACACAGCATCTCAACTGCAATTTGCTATCCGGCCCAATAAATCCTTAAGTACCTTGGAAATGATTCAGGGAAGAAAGGCAGTAAAAGTATTCTCTTTTTTTTTTTCTTTTTTTTCCTTTTTTTTTTTTAAGCTGCAGCACTGTGCAACTTTAGGTCCTGCTAAACCCCTGGAAATAAAAGAGCAACAATGGAAAACTGCAGAATGCCTCGGACCTTTTATTTTTACCTTTTCCTGCCACCAAACCCTGCGCCTTTCAACTTGGGGGAGCAAGTTCCAACTCAGCCACAACGAGGTCAAAGTCACCGAGCTCAAAGCTACAGTTGCTGCTCAGACAAAACTCCCAGACACCAGAGTTTTGCAAAATTTATGATATTTACATTATTTTTCTTAAAAAAAGAACTACATTAAAAAAATCCCATGCCTCATTTGCTTCTCTTTCTCCTTCTTAATTATTTGCATCACATATTGCACAGAATATTTAGCATTGTGTTATATTAAATATAGTGGCAGTGTATTAAATACACTTTTAATTGAAACTTGGTCCAGCCTGGTGGGTTTTATTTTAGTGCTGAAAAAGATCTTCAATCCTTATTAAGCTTGACTTATTCTATTTATTGATTAAATAAATGCCTAATAGTTATTTTGTCTTCCATTTTCCTTGTGAGGGGAAAAACCTCTTTTCGTCTACAGATTCGGGTTTGGGTTTTTTTTGTCTCTAATGAAAATATAAAATCATGGAAACTGATGAAATTATTATTGGCAGAACTCTGTAACACTGAGAGAAGAAAGCCTTGGAGCCACAGGAATAAAGCAAAAAAATAAACCCCGAGCGCAATATTCCTCCTTTTGTCTGCAGAAGGTAAAAAACGCTGCCGGGATCGTTCTGCACCGAGTTCTGCCGGCTCGAAAAGAAACGATTCCGGCTGGATATTTATGAAGGGGCTGAGTTTTAACAGCGCTGACATTTCTGCAGCTCCCGGGCACGAAGGTGGCTGAGAATCCCCCCTGAACCTGCCCGCCCCGCGCCTGGAATTCTGGAGTGGGAAAGGGAAAAGGGAAAAGGGAAAAAAGGGAAAAGGGGAAAAAGGGAAAAAAGGGAAAAGGGAAAAGGGAGAAAAGGGAAAAAAGGGAAAAGGGAAAAAAGGGAAAAGGGTGGGGGGGACTCGTTCTATTCCAGCCGCTATTCCCTCCTTTCCTCCTCGCCTCTCCCCTTAGGAAAAGCAGGCTCGGCGGAGCGCGGAATTCGCTCTTCCCCCGCTTTATTTCCATCCCCTCCGCTCATTTCATTTCTTTTTTTTTTTTTTTCCCTTTTCGGGGCCACCCCGCCGCGCTCCCTCCCCGCGCCCGCGGCCGCTCTCTGTCCCTTTAAAGCTCCAGCCCCTCTAATTGATGTGTCTGGGGCCAGTCTAGACTGGGCAGCGATTGAAGCGGCTCCCAATTAGGCTGCGCGCAGGGGCGCGGAGCCTGCGCGGGGCTCCGTCCTCCCCCTTTCCCCCCTTTTTTCCCCCCCTCCCCGCCCATTGTTTTGCCGCAGCCCCGCGCAAACCCCCGCCCCGCAGCGCGCAGGACACAATAGCGACCCCCGGGGACAGCCAGGGGGGGCTCCCAACGCGGGGACCCCCACCCCGAGACGCGGAGGATGCGGAGGGATGCGCGGAGATGCGCGGGGGAGCCAAACCAGCCTCGCAGACAAAGCGCTCGCCCCTTCCCGCTGATGATTGGGATTAAAAAAATTCGGGAAATAGGAAAAAAAAAAGCACCCCCAAAACCCTCCGAGTTTTTGAAACCCCCCGAGTTTTTGAACCCCCCGAGTTTTTGAACCCCCCGAGTTTTTGCGGGTGTGGTAATGGCTGGACAAAGGTGCGGGGCTGCAGCGCTCCGGGTTCCCATTTGTAACGCCAAGCAGGTAACAGAAAAAAAATAAAAAATGCGGCTGAATTGGAATTAAAGAACGGTTGGGGTGATATAGAAATTCAGAAGGACAAGGCTTTCTCGGCATTTTTTTTTCCCCCCGAGGAGGTAAAACGCTCAGTGAAATTACAGTGGCAAGAAAAAGCAGCTAAAATTCATTTTAAAAAGAAAAAAAAAAAATCAAACAAGCAACCTTTTCCAGTTCAATAACTGTTAAACAACGGGAACCAGCAAACATATCCTAAAGCTCTTAAATACCCAAATGTTACACCGTCAATTAATTTTTGGTGCATCGTTTTAAGTTCAAGCATTTGCATTCAAATATCAAACAGTAATTCGGTGCCATAACAAGGTACAGTAACTTCATTATAAATTGCCTTGCAGAACAGAGATAAGAAATACAGTTCCAACCATAATTAATTTTACAGCAACATAAAAAATAAAAAAAAAACCTAATAAAGAAAAAACAGCAGCAGCAGGAAACATTTCGAACATTTCTGATTCATCATTTACATATCATATTGCCCGGAAAAGCAGCAAAGCTGGAAGTTCTAGAAAAGGACTCAAAGAAAAACTTCAGCATTTCTTTTTACTTTCCAACCATTAATACATGCAACCATTTCATTCTGCGGTTTATTTTCCCAACCTATAAAATCCAACCCGTCTCCTGCCTTTTCTTTTTTATTATTTTTTATTTTTTTTCCTCTCCTTTTTTTTTTTAATTTTTTTATCCCTTTTTTTTTTTTTTTTTTTTTTTTTTTTTTTTTTTTTTTTTTTTTTTTTTTGGTGTGTCCATAGAGCACATTTCCAAGATTAATCGTTCAGTTTTAAACTTGGAAGCATGAGGCATGCTGGGATTTCTGCTGAGGTCAAGCACCAATGTACCGAGCTGTTACTGTTACGCTCTCAGGGTACTCTGTGTTGCTCTCAAGAAGAGGGGGAAGGCAAAAAAAAAAAACACCCCAAAAAAATCAAAATTCAGATGCTCCATGCAGTGGCCTGCAGGAAAAAATTCTCCCTCTTTTACCGCTTGATATTAATATTCCTCTATATAGAAATATCTGTATTTATCGTTTTATTTGGCTGTATTAATTAATACATCTGTGGATGGCCACGCACCCCTCCTAACTGTATTTACATGCATCCATATCATGTATATCTTATCTACACATGCATATATAATAATCATTCTGTGTGTACACACATACACCCCCATATCTGGATCAGCTGGAAAATTATCTCGTGAATATACACACACACATTTTAAAAAAGAAATAAAAAATTAAATCTAAAAAAAAAAAAATCTCTGCGGCACGAAGGCCGATTTTAATTTGATTTTTATACAGAAAATGGCCATAACCACCGCCCTACATCAGCCGATGGAGGCTAAGGAGGAGAAATACACTTATTTTTTCCCTTAAAAGGTCTCTAAACACTATTGTATGTGTGTGTATACGGCTCTAAATATACACAC
Source organism: Acrocephalus scirpaceus scirpaceus (assembly GCA_910950805.1). NCBI lineage: Eukaryota > Metazoa > Chordata > Aves > Passeriformes > Sylviidae > Acrocephalus > Acrocephalus scirpaceus. The sequence goes on from OU383793.1 coordinate 3,193,823, forward strand.
CCGCGCTCACACAGATACACACAGAGAGAGGAAATATTTCTAAAATAAAATAAAGATGTCAAAGCACAACTCACAGCTCCCAAGAGCCTAACCCGTGGATTTAAAAGCTAAACATCACAAGTTAGGGTCTCAGGGATTGAGAGGGGTGCAACAAACTAGTCCTTGCAAAAAAAAAAAAAAAAAATTAAAAAAAAATAGAAATACCAAAGCCAACGGGGATCAAAAAAAATAATAATCATTAAAAAAAAAGATCAAAAGGAGAAAGAGGAAAAGAATAGCAGGCAAGTTCAATTCATGGCTCAAGATTACAAAACAGGACACACAGGTGGAAGGAAAGAGCTTCTCTAAGGACCCTCTGTTGAGAGAATACATTCCATTTTTAATCGTTTATACAAAAAAATAAAAATACATGACATGGCGCGGCAGGTTCCTTACAGCTCCCAACAAGGTCGCTTGCGACAAAATACACGAAAAGTCTCCGCATTTAAATAACGAAGAGGAAGTTTGGGGCAGTGACGGAATTATTTTCATTGTTTCAACGAGAAGGAATGCAGAAATAAGAGCAGGAATCTGCAGGCTCGCTCCCGGCCCCTGGCACAAAGCGTGCAGCAGCAGCAGCAAGGCGCTGCCTCCCCGCCCCCTCCGCCAGCCCCGGGGATGGAGGAAAAAAACCCCCGAGTCGCCACAAAACCAGGTAGAAACTCACCATTTGGAAGCGGGGGAGGCTCCGATCGGCGGCGCTGGGAAGGGCCGGGGGGGCCGGGGCAGTGCCCGCACCAGGCTGGGTGCCCGGCGGGGTTTGACACCCGAGCGGGTGCGAGCGTGCGGTGTGTGCGCAGCCGGGGGAGGGAGGCGGCCGAGGGAGGGCGGGTGTGTGCAGCTGGGCAAGCCGCTTGCATTTTTAAAACATCTCTCTCTCTCTCTTTTTTTTTTTTTTCCTTTTTTTTTTTTTTTTTTTTATGGAGAGGGGGGTGTTGGAAAAAAAATAGGGAATGTATAAAGGATAAGGGGAATAAATAATAATAATTTAAAAAAAAAAAGGAGGTGGAGGGGGTTGGTTGGAGGGGGTGGGGGGAGGAAAGGAAAAGGAACCGAATTCCTCCGCAGCTCCTCTCGCCTGCCGCCCTCCGCGCTCCCCGGCAATGCCGCTGCCGCCGCTGCTGCTGTTGTTATTATTATTATGATGAAGAGACGGGGCTGGGGGGCTGCGGGAGCCGGGGCCAGCCCGGTGCCGGAGCGAGCCCCAGACTGTCAGCGGGGAGGAGGAGGAGGAGGAGGAGGAGGAGGTGGAGGAGGAGGAGGAGGAGGGAGGAAGGGCGCGGGCAGCAGCGCCGCAGCCCCGGCCGCCCTCCCCTGCCAGCCGCCGGCCGGGGCTTCAAAGGAAAACCTGGAGAAAAAGCCGCTCGCCCGGGAGAGGAGGGTGCGAGCCCCGCGCACACACAGCACACAGCACACACACACACAAAGGGACTCCATCCTGCACCGACTCCTCTCTCCGAGCACCTTGTGCACCCCCAGCCAATGGAAATTTACGCCGGCCATAACCCAGAGCAGGATTTCGTCCCCAGCTTGCCACCTCCTTCCCTCCGCTCTTCTCCCCCTTCCCTCCCTCCCTTTCCTCCCTCTTTCCTCCCCCCCCCCACCCCCCCGCCCAAATAAATAATACGGATCCGCACCCTCCACCCAGCTCTGGAACCGCTTTAGGCCCGGCGGCATAAGCGGGGAGAAGCCGAAACGTACCGGAGGGCCCGAGGTTAAAAATGCAAAATATCCGGCGCTGCCGAAGGCAGGTCCCCCCCGGCCCCGGCCCCGCCGCCGCCCGGCCGGGGGCAGCGGTAACAGGCACCATTACGGAACCATCATCATCATCATCATCATTCACTCCGTCCTTTTCTCACCTCAGGAGTCTGAGCCCATTCACCAAAGTCCTTCCTCGTCCAGGAGCTCAAATATTTTCTTTTTTTTTTTCCTTTTTTTTTTTCCTTTTTTTTTTTTTTCCTCCTTCTGGATCAGCCAGTCCCGACATCATTAAACTATAGTCCTCCTCTTCCTCCTCCTTCCTTCTCCCCCTCTCTGTCTCCCCCTCTCCCTTTTTTTTTTTTTTTATTTCAAAAAGGGGGAGTGGGGGGGTGGCTGGGGGGTGTGGGGGGGAAGCAGACATAGCTGCATGGAGTGGCTGCCTTTTCGAAAGCACATTTAATCTTTCCTGGCTCCCCTAGGCTTCGATGAATTAGAAGGGAAAGGAGAGGAGAGGGGGAAAGAAAAAATCCAGGCAAGGGAGGCTGTTGAGGGACAGCAAGCATCAGGCTCAAATCAACGACCAGATGAAAATGTACTAGACCACACTGCCCCCTCTCTTCCTCTCGCTCTGTCTCCTTCTCTCTCACACACTCTCACTCCTGGAAAGCTTCAGTGTCTGGTTACAGACTCTTTTGGATCCTTCCCCCCCCTCTCCCCACCCTCGCCCTTTGCCAACTATCCTAGAGATTCCTTGCATGCCTACTTAAATCTTTAACAGAATAAGGACCCGGCTCCCCCCGCCGCCAGCCCCGCACACACTCACACGCTCACACACACTCACACACACCATTGCCGGTCACCCTTCCCCAATAATCTCTTAAACTGCCGGGAGAAACCCTCCGGCGCATCCCCGCCGCATCCCCCGGCCCCGCCGCATCCCCGCCGGGTACCAGCCCCGGGACCCTCCGAGCAGCCGCTCCCCCCTCCGCCTTCCTAAGGGGGGGTGGCAGGGGGCTGAAGGGGAAGCGAGAGAGGGGGGAAAGCAGCCCCTTTTCGCCTCGCATCCCTCCGGCTGGCTGTGGATTTTAAAACAATAAAATCCAGCGCTGGCTCTCGCGGGTGCCCCCCGCTTTCCCCCCGCCTCCGCCACGCCGCAGCCGCCCGTGGAAATCGCACGCCCCACGTCTGCAGTGAGGCAGGGCAGACTGCCTGGCTCATGCCCGTGATGACTTTAGAGCTGACAACCTCCTCTCCTCGACCCCCCCCTCCCTTCCCCTCCACACCCACCCCTGCGCTCAATGGCAGCGCCGCTGCCTCTCGCACCAGACTATATTTGCAATATGTGCTAATTTACCAGCTATATGCCCTTGGATTTTAAAATGAACTCATCAGTCAATGTTTCTAGTAGCGATGCTCCCTCGCTCTCTCCCTCACACACACCCTCCGCTGCAGACATGTTACTCATTCTCCAAGCATTTCCTCCCCGAATGTCCGTCAGACGCATATACACTTCATTGATCAAACCAAATCCCCTGATAACAATAAATAATAATACAGACAGTTAACATCAGCGGGGAGTGGAGCGGCGGGGGGGGGGGCGCACGGGGGGGGAGAGACAAAGATGACGACTAAATCTGCATTGTGCTTCGGCAGGCTGAGCCCTGCCTTTGCCGGAGATGCTCCGCACAATGCGGGGCGCAGGTAGCCCCAAAACCGAGCTCACACCTCCTCCCGGGGCATTCCCAGACCCTCCGCCCCCCATTTTCCTAAAGATTTGGGGATGGCGCTGTCTAATACCTGAATCCCACCCAGGCTCAGAAAGGTGTTGGTAGGAACAGAAGGTGGGTCTGGCTGTGGAGGAGAGGGAGCACCTCGCGCAAAACACAGCGATAAATCCAGGCAGTTTCTTTGTTAGGCTGAGCACCGCACAGACGCTCAGGAATTAAAGGTATCCAGGCATCCAAAGGCACGAGGATTTCCAAAAACACCTTCCCAGCTCCCCCTGAAACCCGGATCCTTTGTATTAAAGGCAGGGAGCACCTATGCAAGAAACCAGGCTGGGAGGAAGGGTGTTAAACATCCCTGTTAAACATGCTGGGTATTTCAAAGGTTTTAAGGCTGCCCTGGCTTTAATTCCCAGTTTTGTGGGGCTGAAACAGGGGAGGCAGGAGATCGGGATTGCCCCTTGGGATTTTGGCTGCTTAGGCAGCTTGTGTGGGTCTGGCAAGGAGAAAGCGGCTGCAGTGTGAGTGTTCGGGAAGTTGGGGAGGGTGGGGCTATCTAGAAATCTTTGACTCACTGGGGTAACTCCCTGAGCACAGGAATCGAATCACTGCTCCAAGCAAACTGCATTTTATGAGCAGCAGCCTCAGAGTGAAATTCTGCATGCACACAACGCTGGGGACAGCTAAAATAAACGCATGGAAATAAATGCACGGGCCGTAATTAAATTATTGGGCGCAATGCAGAAGTCTCTGGGTGATGGAAGAGGTGGGATTATGCAGCAAAGTCAGCCCGGGAATCCACGGATAGAAATTTTCTTATTTATACCGGCATAATCCTGATTGGCACCAGCCTAGATAGGGGAAGAATCAAACCCTGTGTCCTGAAGGATCTAATCTTTGGGAAAAGTAGTCTGGATTAGTGACTGGATCTGCCAGCCATCCTTTCACTGCCTTTACAGTTCCCTCACCACCACGGCAAGATTTTGCCATCACACAGAGCATTTCACGTCCATTGTCTCCTTATCTTCCTTCCCAATAAAAAAAAAAAATCTGATTTTTTTTCCCAAAGTTTTGCAGCAAACACATAATTTCTTTACACACTTTCTCCGAGCCTTTGGAGGATACTTATTTCAAGCAGTTAACACCTGACCCCAATTTTTGTGGGTAATTAGTGAGCTAGATAACCACACAAAGTGGGTAATTATTTAGTACCCAAGGGTACTGTACAAGAGGGTAGAGGCTGGCGGTGTTAACAAAAGCACATCCCTAATTATTGTATCCATCCCGATGTTTTAGGAATAGTTACTTCCACCTAATGATCCATGATAAATCAGCCAACTCTTCTGCTTCCCTTAGCACGGGATAACCAAGGGCAGGACGGAGGGAAAAGCCAAGGGGAGGCACAACTTCCATCCCTGCAAGCTCCAAGGGGAGCCAGAGGAATTCCCTTGGAGAAGGCAGCGAGACTGGAAGTGCCTGCCCTGGGACAGCCTGAAAACCACCCCAAAGAGCCCCCAGGCTGCTCGGGAAGGCTGGAAAAGCCTCGTGGGAAGTTTGTAGGGAGGCCCTCAGGGTCTGCTTCGTGGCCCTGCTGATGGATCCTTGTGCACAACAACCTTCATCATGTTCCAGCCTTGCTCCTCAAAAATCGCTTTAATCGGGGCGTTTTGTGCTTGGGGAAGGTCAGAAATGCCAGGGAGTTGCATTAGGTATGGGGGGAAAAAAAATCACATTTGATGAGTTTGAATTATTTGTCACCCCCAATATTTTATGTTGCCACAACCGCATTTCTCCCATGGAAAACGTCGCATCCTCAGGAGGATTGGCCTCGAATTTAAGGAGGAAGAAATGGGAGTGATATTGAAATAGAAACGAAATAAGAATCAGTTGTTAAATCCATACAAAGGCAGGTGGCAGAGGAGGTGCCAGACTGGTTTTGGTGACAGGAAAAGGAGCAAAAGGCCAGAAAGGAAAACTCAACAAGTTCCACCTCAACCTGAGGAAGAACTTCCTTCCATGGAGGTGGCAGAGCCCTGGAAGAGCTGCCCAGGGAGGTTTTGGATTCATCCCAACCCCACCTGGACGTGTCCCCGTGTCACCGCTCCAGGTGACCCTGCCTGGCTGGGGGGGTTGGTCTGGGTGATCTCCAGAGCTCCCTTCCCACCCCGGGCACTCTGTCAGAAATAAAAATAATTGGTTTTAATCATCAGCAGCTCGTGATAAAGAAGTGATAGCTGGAACCAGATCCCCCATCCCCTGACCACGGCCTGAGCACTTCACACTCACTTAAGGACATCCTACAACCAAGACATTCCGCTCAGAGGAAAAGCACTTTCCTCTTTTAATTGCTTTTATGAATCACCACCCACATCCGGACACTTCATTTACTGGAGTCCAGCAACCCTGCTTTACAAACACTCAAATTCCAAAATGTTTAAGGCCTCCAGGCTGGCAAAAATAATTATTATTAAAAAAATTTTAAAAATAGAGGTGTCATTCTGTTTGATTTGATCCCAGCTTTGCATTTAACTTAACTTGCTGCTCTGGGTCAGGCACTACCAAAAAAAACCCCCAAAACTGGCAGCATCACCTGGCCCTGTGACCACCAAGAATTCAAAATTTAAACAGAGAAAGTTTGAGGGGTTTCCACAACTTCTCATATTTCTCTATTGTTCTGCGGTTGGTTGGTTTTTGGGGTTTTTTTTTTCTGGAGTGAAATAACCACAACTGAAAGAGGCCTGAAAATTGTTCTCATATTTAAAAAAAGGGGCCAAGTCTCTGCAGTCCATTTATAAATAAATATAAATAAAATTGGTATCCCCTCCACTAATCCTCCCAGGGACATGGTTTGCAGGAAATTCTTGCAGAAATGGAGCGAAAGAAAGTTTGCAGAGAGAAGCTGGAAAACAGAAAGGAAGAAGGAATTTAATCATGGAGACAGGATCAAAGGAAGGAGAGACCTTGGTAGGTGCTGTTATAGCAGAAAGCAGAATAAATACAAACTATTACCATTTTTTTTTCTCCTCAGATCAATTGGAATTAGCAATTCAAAGGGGAAGGGATGTTCAGCCAGGGAGGAACTTCAGAATTAACTATAAAACCTTGAGGCCTTTTTGAGACCAGTCAATAACTTCACTCTGGGCAAAGTGAACAGAGATCTTGTAGGAAATGTCTTTAAAATGATGGTTACAGCTCAGCTGTAGGGACATCATACATAAGAATAGTTCCCAAATTAATAAAATGTCTTCAGGGGAGTAAAAAAAAATTGAGTTATAGAAATTAAGAATTTAAATGATGCAAGGAAAGGTAAAATTCAGAGTGTGGGGCACTCTGGAAAGCAAAAATGGGCAAAGTTGTCGTGATTTGGACATTTCCAGAACGATGCTCTTGACAACCAAAAACTTCTCATTTGAGCCTCACAGTTTTGCTGACCAATCCCACACCAAATCACCGATAAAAATCAACATTTTGTAAAAATACAGAACATCAGGACAACACTTACCACATCCCTGGAGGCTTGGGAGTCCCTGGAAGTGGCTGCAGTGTCCAGATTGTTTTTGTCACCCTCACTGGATGCCCTGGGATTCAACAGAGAGGACAGAGCAGGGTTCAAAATCCTCTCAGTCCCATTTCACCACCACCAAATCCTTTTCACCCAGCAACTTTCCCCTCCAAACCAGCAGGTTTTGCCTCCCCCAAGCATTAAAAAGTGGTGGTTGGATTTTCCCCCCATCCCTCAGCTCTGCCAGCAGGTTCTCCTTGAGCTCCAGCTCCATCCCTGCCTGGATAATGGGGAAAAATCAAAATGATAAAGGTGAGAAAGCCATAAAATGATTGGATCTTGAGGTGGTAAAGAAGGGAGAAGGAAAATGAGGCAGTGGGAAAGGCCCTGGGACTCTGCAATCACCAAAAACCAGGATTAGGGAAAAGGGAAGAATTCAACAAAAGGTCAGCCAGAGTCACAGAGGGATTTGGAGAGAAAGGTTACAAGGACTGATTCATCCAAAGGCAGAGAAGTGGTGACACCGTACCCACAATTTGTGTTTTTTTCTGTGGGGAGTTACAACCTGCCCTGATCCCGAGTTCTAAACCAAAATGGATTTAACCAAAGTGAAACTCAAAAAGTTACCTGGATGAAGTCACACAAAGAATTATTAAATCACTCTGGCATAATCCACCAATTTCATTTCACACAAAGCACCCAAACCCCTCGGATTTCACGTCAAGGAATTATTACCAAGAATTATTACATCACTCTGGCATATTTTGCCAATTCTATCTCACACAATGCACCCAAACCCCTCAGATTTCACGTCAAAGAATTATTACCAAAAATTATTAAATCACTTCAGCATAATTTGCCAATTCCATCTCACACAAAGCACCCAAACCCCTTGGATTTCACGTGGGTTCAGGGCCACTAAAAGTTTAAGACTCAAATAATTCAGAGCATAAAAAAAGCTCCAAGAACCTCGCTCTTACTTCAGATAAATCTAACCTGGTTTGGGGATTTAATTTCTTAAGATTTGAGGTTTCACACCAAAATCTGGCAAATTTTGAAGTACATCAGTCACGAAGAGATGGAGCTGTAGGAACTTGTTACCCTACAAGGCTGCCACAAAAAAAAGTCTGGTCAACATTTAATGCTTTTTAAAACTTTAATTCAAATTCCAACAGAATCATTGCATGAAAAGGTGGAGTCCCTCAATCAAATCTTGCTCTTTTTTATATTTTTTTTTTCTGAAAAAGCCAGTAAAAATAATACCTGTTGAGGCTGTTGAATTGGAGTTTAAACTGCTGAACCTAAATTCAACTTGCAGAAAGTTTAGGGACATTTGAGCTGGCAGGAAAAGTGGAAAAATTAAAGATCCCTGAGACTGAGAGAAGAGCTGGAATGAATTGTGTTTCAGTAGGGAAGGAGTGCCGGGGTCACTGTGGAAAATAAAGATTGCAATTCTCAGATTGGAGGGCTGCAGCCCACAGAACCATCCCCATCTCCTGCAGAAATTCACTGTGGGTTATTGTCAATCCTTGATAAGGAAGGAGCAGGGACCCTGAGCCTTCATTAATGTCTGGGAGGAGCCCTGAGAGATCAGAGGGACCTGAGGAACCTCAGAATTCTTCAGCATCCCCCAGACCTCTGTCAGTCTCCTCACCCTCCTCACCCTCTGTTTCCTTTTGAAAGAGAAGGTGGAATTACTTGAAGGATGAAACAAAGATCTTCCCCAGGTTTGCTATTACTACACCTGACACAATTTAAAGAAGAAAAAAAAAAAAGACAAACTATATTTCCCACAAGAAAAAAAAATACACGTTCCAGCCACTGCTTACAGATGAAACCCAAGGGTAGGACAGCAAAATATTTTCTCCAGCTGGTGGTGGGTGCCAGGCACCGTTCCCTGCATGGGGACGGGCAGGAGCTGGCACAGAACCAGCCAGAGGAATCCCAAACCAGCCCTGAGGATTCCCAGCCCATCCCCAGCCCTGCTCAGTGACTCTGAGTCTCTCCATCCCTCCCTCTGTCCTGCCTGCTTTACCCACCCAGACTCCTGGAGAAAAGGGATTTCTCCTCATCAGGGATGCTGAGATATTTCAATGATGAAAGAAAAGAAAGAAATCACCAAAGAAATCAAAGCTTTGGGTTCTCCAGGCGGGTGGAACTGGACACACAGAGTGTCACAGCCCAGCTCGTGTCCAGCCACTCCAGCACTGCTGGGAGGGGATTAAAAAGCAGGGAGGCACGTCTGGAGAGGGATGTGACAGACAGAATGAGTGTCAGGACTCCGGCTGGGCCCAGCAGACACGGCTCGGTGTCTGCATGCCAGGAATAGCAGCGGGAGGCGGGCGCAGCTCGCGGTGCCCCCCTGCACTTCTGCACGGCTTCACTGCAGCTCTGCTCCGCCCTGAGCTCTCTGCTCCTCCTGGCCATGATGCAAACAGACAGCCCCAACACTTCCAGGACATTCAACGTGAAGAAAAAAGGCAGAAAAATCAGAATTTCAGCTTATTTACTATGATAATAAACCACGTTACATAGGGGTTTTAATGTGTTGTAATAATATTCTGGAGTTGATTGCATTAAAAGAGTTTTGGGTGATAAATTTTATCAATGTTAACGCTGCAAAGCTAAAAAAGGTGTCAGCACAGTCAGTCCATCAGGAACATTTCTCCCCAATGTGATCCTCACAATTCCAACGTGAGCGTCTCTGCACAGCTCACTCAGGGTCAGTTCCTCTGCCTTTACAACTCCCCTGAGAGGGAACAAGGACCTCTCTTTTATAGGCAGGGAATGGAACCAAAGGAAAATAAGTGACTCATCCCAGACCCCACAGGGAGTCCACAGCAGAACCTCTGGGCCTGCACTGAGGGTTTAATAAAGAACAAGAAATGGTTTCACTCCAAAGGTGAGGCTGTGCACTCTTTGCCCTGTCGAGGATAAAACAAATCAACCCCACGAGCTGCACACAAACAAAATTCAAATGACCACCTTCATTCACTGGGTGTGTCCAGGAACTCCAAACTCGTGTTTCCCACAGGGAACACCAATTCCCAAAGAAAACCCTCCTCAACCCCCCTTTACCTGGGATAACTCAGTAACAACCCCTCACTCTCACACTTTGGCCCACATGGGTGGTCCCTGCTCCGTGCTGGAGCTCCTGGCCCAGGAGGAGCCAAGTGCAGCAGCAGCTCCCCAGCGATTATTTGATCGCTTTCCTGCTTAATTGCCAGTTTTAATTACTCGCATGGCAACAAGAAAAAGTCAATCTGGCAATGGAAATCCATTCTTTGAACAACTTCTGCCTCTTCCCTCAGACACAAACTATTGCTCCATAAGCCTTTCCTGATTAATAAGGGGCCCTCGTGGGAAAGCCACCGGGTTTCATTTCCTTCAGCTGACAGCCCCAAGTCCCTAAAAATCAAGGGCAAAAGAAATTTTATCCTGGCAAGATGACTCTGTTTTTCCCCTTGCCATTTTCCTTCAGGAAGATATATTAGCACTACATTTGCTCCTCCATGTGGTGGGATTTCTTAAATAAAAACGTATGTTCCATACGTCTGAGCTTGGAAGCGGAGCTGCATTAGCCTGTTCACCATCCACGTTTGCTTCAGACTTGGCCAGCCACCTCGAAAACCTGCCAAGACCTCTCTGGCAGCGTTTTCCTCCCAGTTCCAGGAAAACATGGAATATTCAAAGAATTTCAGGGCCTCCCGGCTTCGTTTGTCACCACTCTCCTTGCCCACTTAGAGCTAAATCACAGGCAAATTGCTCTAATGCCCTATTAAAGATTTAAAAACGGTCTTCTCCAGAGGAGGGTATGTGAGGACAGATTTCTGCTAATATATAATGCAAGAGCCCCGTGCAGATGTGATGCAATGTGGCACGAGGCAGGCAGGGAGCTGCTTTACAACCCTGCAACTTCCCAAGGGACCTCTGCCCTGTTTGGGGTTTTTAAACCTCCCCCTCAGCTCCTCAGGAAAAGGAGTTTGGGTTTGTGCTGGCTGGTGTTCCAGAAATGGCTGCAATAGGACAGAGGGCAGGGTTAGATGGGATTTTGGGAATAAATTCCTCCCTGGCAGGGTGGGGAGGCCCTGGAATGGATTTCCCAGAGAAGCTGTGGCTGCCCCATCCCTGGAAGTGTCCAAGGCCAGGTTGGATGGGGCTGGGAGCAGCTCAGGATAGTGGAAGGGGGTGGAATTAAAAGATTTTTAAGGTCCCTTCCAACCCAAACCATCCTGGGATTCTGAATCCATCGAAATCTCAGAGTAAGAAGCAAAAAAAGAGTGAATTTACAGCAGAGCAGCAGAGCTCATCATTCCTGGGGCTGCAGGCAGTGCTGTTAGGGACAGGCTGGGTGTCACTGCCACAGCTTGGCTGTGAGCTGGTTTGGGGACAGGGACGTGACCAAAATCATCGATTCCACAACCAAAATTCACAGCAGAGTCCGTGGGAACGGCACCTGCAAACATTTCCTTTGCAACTCCAGCCAAGAGCCAGCTCCTTTTAGAGAGGAAAATCCCGAGTGAACCAAGCCACTCCTCACCAAGAGCAAACACCGGCCCAGAGAAAAAGGCTTTAAATAATTTGGTGAGATTTTTTTTTTTTTCTTACAGAGAATAAAACCTCTCTGTGATTTCGGATGTCAAGCAGACTTTTCTTGACTCCCAGCACTAATTTATGGATTAAATATTTAACCCCTGACTTGAGTATGGATTGAGAATTCCGTGTTGCTGAGAGCTGAGTAATAAACTAAATGTTAAAATTGATATAATTGCATTTATAAAATTATATATATAATAACACTAATAAAATTATCATATAAATAATTATTATAATAGATAGTAATAGAATATAATTATATAATACTATAATATAAAATATATTATTATAATAATATATTATACAATATTATATATTAATATTAGTATATAAAATATTTAAAATAATATTTAAAATAATAATAGATAATGTTTATAATATTATATATATATTTTATATAGCATTTATAATATAATACACTTATATAATACTATATATATACAATTTATATATAATATATAATATAATATATATAATATTATATATTATATATAAATATAACCCATATTAAATTATGGGTTATATTTATAATATAACCCATATTATACATATTATAACCCATATTTTCTTATATTATAAAGTTATTTTGCTATTTATTATTAATATAAAAATAAATATGATATTTCTGAGCAGTGACTCCTCTCCTGAAACCTCCAACCAGCCCCGATGCAGCAGCCCCACTGCACCTGTGCTAACACGGAATGCACTGGACACCGATTGTATCTTTCCATTAACGCCTCCCCTCGTTAACTCCTCGTTCAATAATTACCCTCACATGCAAATGAAGGCAAGCACGTGACTGAACAATCTCAGGGCTCCTGTAAAATCAGTTCCGTTTTCACTTGAGAAGGGAAGGGAACTCTAAAATCAGCTGGGGATGGGCAGCAGAGAGCAGTGGAGCCTCCCCTCCTTCCCTCCCAATTCCCTTCCTCTTTTCCTTCTTCCCTCCCAATTCCCTTCCTGTTTTCCCTTCTTCCCTCCCAATTCCCTTCCTGTTTTCCTTCTTCCCTCCCAATTTCCTTTTTTTCCCTTCTTCCCTTACAATTTCCCTCCTGTTTTCTCTTCTTCCTTTCCAATTCCCTTTCTGTTTTTCTTTCTTCCCTCCCAATTCCCTTCCTCTTTTCCTTCTTCCCTTCCAATTCCGTTTTCCCTTCTTTCCTTCCAATTTTCCCTTCCTGTTTTCCCTTCTAATTTCCTTTCTGTTTTCCCTTCCTCCCTACCAGTTCCCTTCCTGTTTTCCCTTCTTCCCTTCTAATTTTCCCTTCTTCCCTCCCAATTTCCTTTCTGTTTTCCCTTCTTCCTTTCCAATTTCTCTCCTGTTTTCCCTTCTTCCCTCCCAATTTTCCTTTCTTCCCTTCATATTTCCTTTCTGTTTTCCCTTCTTCCCTTCCAATTCCCTTCCTCCTGTTTTCCTTCTAATTTCCTTCCTGCTTTCCTTTCTTTCCTTCCAATTTTCCCCTCCTGTTTTCCCTTCCGATTTCCTGTTTTCCCTTCCAATTCCCTTCTGTTTTCCTTTCTTCCCTCCCAATTTCCTTCTTGTTTTCCTTCCCAATTCCCTTCCTGTTTTCCCTTCCCTTCCCTGTCCCTTTTTCCAGCCCCATCCTCCCCATCCCTTGTAAGAGGAACTGCAAATCCAAGGGGGAGCAGAGGCACCTGCCCGGCTGCCCAAACCCCCCGAGCCCCTCCGGGACTGTGTTTGTTGTCACAGGGGATGAGAGGCCACTTCAACCACGAGCAAAACAAACTCCTCGCTAAAGCCACATCAGTGCCGTTAATCCGGGAATGGGTTTGACCCTCTGCTCGCAGCAATTCCTTAAATCTCACTTCAGCTGAGCAGCACAAAGGGGCCGCCTGCACTGCCCAGGGGCCGCCTGCACTGCCCCAACCTCACACCAATCTCACATCTCCACCAGGAGGGCTTGGGAGGGACCTGACGCTGAAAAGAGGATGGGGAAGCAGAGCCAGGTGTGATCCTCACTGCTGAGATTTCTGTGACTTCTGGTAATGCCAGGATTGCAAGAAATTCATTTCTTGAGGAGGAAAAAGGCCACAACTCACATTTTCACAACCCAATAACCAACCACCCGTGGGCCACCATGAAGACTTTTCTATCCAATTACAAAATATCACCCAGACCCATGAAGAAAAAGGTGAAAAAGAAGAACTTAACCTATGCCCTAAATCCTCCATCTTCCTTTATATATCTATTCCTGTATTCTAAACCCTTAAACTCTCAGTTTTGCACCCTGTGCTATCACACACTTCTATTCAAACTCCACACCCACAATCCCAGTTCTATAATTTCATTTTGGGAGCTGTTCCACGGCCTCAGGTCAGTGCAGTGTTTGCTTGGGGGTCAGTGCCTGGCAGCACAGAAATCTGGAATTCTCAGTGCCCGGGGCTCCATCCATGTTCAGGTGCAGATCTGTGGCCTGACTGACCTGGGTTTTGTTCCCAGCCCTCCAAGGATGCTTTGCCTGACCTTGGATGTTGCTCCCCTCCCTCTGCTCACATCTGCACTGGGTGGGAATCACTCAGTGCCACACGTTTGCAGAATTGCCATCAACACTGCAGCTGTCCAGCCTGGGAGCCCAGGAGAAGGGCAAACATCCATCCCCCCTTCACATTTATTTGCCACTGGGAAATTCTGTGCTCAATCCTTTGGAGGAGCCACACTGGGCCACGCTCCAGACTTCCCCAATATTTTCCCCCAATAGAATCAGCAGCTTTGCCCAAATCTGCCCTTCCCACTGGATTTTCCCTGCTTTTCATCCCAAACCTTACGGAGTCTAAGCTCAGTTCCAAAGTTATGACAATGAACGCCCATAATTCTGTGTGTGGTTATTAAAAACAGAAGTATCTAATCTGTTCTAGACTTGCAAAGTTCCCATTAACTTCTAAAAGCAATTAGGTTCCTTTTTTTTTTTAAATTAAATGCTGGTGGAAAAAGAGTTGCTTTATAAAACAGTTTCAATTTGTCACTATTTAATTTCACTGCACATCTCCTTGCACTCACTTTGTGAAATTGAGAATTTCCCTCCTCATCCTTTCTTTTCCTCTGAACATCCATTTGGTTTTTTCCTTTCTGATGGGAATGGTTCAGTCCATCCTTCTCAGATTTATTTCTGCTTTTTGCTGGCACCTTTTCAGCCACTTTTTCTCCTCTCAGATTTGGTGGAACAGCTTCTGTGCCATGTTAGTTTCTTTGGACCCAAAATTTTCCCTTTAGTGTCGAGCACGGGTTTATCCACTCCCATTTTATCAGAGGAACAAGGCCTAAAATGTTCATAAAAATTAAAACTCATGGCTTGAGTTATAAATCAAGCAGCAAAGGCTGGTTGCCCATCAAGAATTCAACGATTCCTTAAAAAGGTCTGGAGTGGAGGTGATGGGAAGGAGGAGCCACTGCTTGTAAGACAGAAAGAAGAATTTCAATTTCTTTCCATGCCTGCCCCAGAAACCTGATTCTTGAACTTATTTCCCCAGGAAACAGGGCCATGACATTGCACAAAGAGGCCAATTTCACCCCACAGCACGAACAGACTCTGCTGGGGGAGGACACATTTTATATTTTGAATGTATAAATCTAAATATATGCAAGTGGGACTGCCTGGAGCACCAGCAGAGTCAGGACAACCAGGAGTTTTGTCTTATTTAAAGAGCAAATTAATAGGAATGAGGGGAATGCATTCCCAAATATTTTGGATTTTCCTCTGCTGTGGGAAATTTCCAGACTTGAGATTTCTTTTCTGTTCCAGTTTGCTTTAATTCCTTGAACCCTGCTAGTCCAACACCACATTTAAGAGTTTGTCCCTGAGTGGACACAGAACTTATCCCAGAAAAATCCCACTGGAAAGGCTGAACTTGGTTTCACACCTAAATCCCCAAGCTGTGAAGAGGGAAAAGTGGGAATGAGAAGGAAAAAGTTGATTAAAAGAGAGAGAGAGATGTGTGTTCTCATCTCTGCTGTGGCCTCAGATTGTTTGTTCATCTCCGAATATTGAGCTGCTCCACACCAGCTCATCCTTCCTCTGAGAACTGCAGTTGGTGTCCCCATCTCACTGGAAGGACACCTGTGTCCCTTAGACATTAAAATTTTATATTTTTAAATTCCAGCACACGTGCACAGAGAGAGAACTCCCCTCTCCTGGCATCCCCAAAGGCGTGAGGAGCAGAATCTCTGAGCTCTGGGGAATGAAATGGTTTTATTTTTATCTGTCTGATCAGCTGTCAGGCATGAGTGTGTCAGAGTCCAGATCAATTCATGCACAACCCCATCATCATCATCATCATCATCATCACCACCATCATTTGGAATTCCAGCGATGGCAGGAATTCTATACATATCACAGGGGTTTAGAAATGGCATCAATGGAACACTCAGGGCCTTATTCATTCACAATGAGTCATTCTGGCATTCCACCCCATCTCATCCCAGTCCTTACAGAACTTTGAGGCACAAATCTGACTCTGCTTCGTGCATCTGATTGAGGAGGGCGGCAGCAGAGTTTGGAAATAGAGGGAACTCGCTGGTTAAGGAAAAAATAAAAAAAAGGAGGAAAAAAATCCCTCTAAATGGAAGTTTCATCTTCCACAAGCATCAATGCTGTGTGAGAACAGAGAAGGGAATGAAAATCTGCCATGAGAGCTACTGTGAGGATTTCCTGCTGCCCAGCAAGGCAGAAGAATCAAATATTTCAGAATACAGCACTTGAGTAGCAATTCTGGGCAGATCATTTCAGTGGTGCTCTACAAGAGGCTTAAAAGCTTCCCTTAATATGCACTTTACAACTGTGGAGAACTAATGACGGTGCAAGACCACAAAATATTTCCCAAATCATTTCCCTAATGACCTAAAGCTTTCAGATGGGCTGGTTGTGTTTCCTGTGTGTGATTTAAATGGGGATTGAGTTGAAAATTAAAGATTAAGGCAGAGCAAGAGCTGTCACCTGTCTCCCAGGAATGCACCTGTATTGCACACAGTGCAGAATGCCTACACAACAAACACAGAATGATTTTTGGGTCAATACTGATTTCATCTAGGCACAGCACATCCAAATATTGAGTTTTTCCATGCTGTAGCAGCTGGAATACAAAGTTTTTAGGGATACATCAGTCCCCAGCCTGTGGGAGTTTGAGCTGTTGATAAACTGGGATATGCAACAAAATACTCGGAATTTTTTAACTGAGAGATATCAGCACAAATGATTGTTTTACCTTCTCTTTGTCCTTTCAAGCTCCTTCCTGACTGCTGGATGCATGGCTGGGAATTCTGGGTGCATGGCTGGGAATTCAGGGTGTGTGGCTGGGATTTCGGGATGCACGGCTGGGAATTCTGCAATTCCTGCAAAGCTGGAGCAGAACACCCTCTGAAGTCACTGCTCTTCTGTCAGGTCTGGTTGGGATTAGAGAAGAATTTCAGCCGTTGGGAAGAAGGAAAGCACAGAGACACGAGGCAAATGAGCTGTTCTTTCATTGGAAACCATCCCAAGATCTCCTAATTCCTTGGATGTTTGCAGTTTCCTTCATTATCAGTGCCCATTTTTGGTCTTCACCCCTAACAAATCCCAGTGAATTTGGACTCCATCTCCCCACATTCCCCTGGGAATAAATCCCAGTAAATTTGAACTCCATTTCCCCTTATTTGCCTGGGTTAAATCCCAGTAAACTTGGACTCCATGTCCCCACATTTCCCTGGGTATAAATCCCAGTAAATCTGGACTCCATCTCCCCACATTTCCCTGGCATTCTCTCCCAAGCCCTGCCCATGGCAAGGACAGTTCAGTGCCCTCCACATCCCGTGAGGGAGGACAGGGCTGGAAGTGGAGTGTGCCACCTCCTCTCCATGAATTCCCAGGTTATTTCTGCTCCTTCACCTCCCATCCAGGGACCCAAAGCAATTCCAAAGTTTACATTTCCCTATCGCAGGACAAACATTTCTCCTCGAGGCGCATTGTTTCTTTTTGCCTTTCACATCCCAGTGGAAACATTCCCTGAAAAACACTTGCTATCTCCCTGGCTATCCAGGGGCTGAAGTGAATAAAAACTGGGACTGGAACCCAAGGAAAACAGGAAACTTTTGTGCCTTCAGCGCTCCAGCTGAGCGAAACAAACCCAGCAATTAAAGGCAGCGCTCAGGGCGAGCCACCTTCCATTTCTTATTTATTTTTTTTGCTCCCTCCTCTCCTCATTTACAGCTCCTGAGCCGTTCTTTTCCTCGTTGCAAAAGGTCCATAACTGTAACAGTGCCACGTTCTCCTGGAAATCTCCTTAAATGGCACATGATGGAAGCCATATGATGGGAGCTTAATTACACCGAGGGCATATGGAAGGCATATGACACGGGGACATATGGAAGGCATATGATGGAAGGGCATCCGAGGACATATGATGGGAGTCTAATTAATTGACAATACATTCCTCTCATCAGGGGGAGAGCTGGAATGCTGTTTTGTTCAGAGGGAAAATATGCACATTGAATTCTGCTCACCACTGACCATCCTCCTTTTGAATTCTGGTTTCCTCGGGTTTTGGAGAGGGATGGAGCTTTTCATTTACATCCCATGGTGTTAACATAAAGTTGTGTTTGACTGGGTTGTTGTAAATAATTATTGCTTTGGTTTTTTTTGAGCCTCCTGAAGTTTTGAGCGTGCAGAGAAAATCTGAAATGTTACCAGCAAAATAAAAAAAGAAGGGTCTGTTCTTATTTGGGATTACTCACAAAGCTGCTCCTAGAGAAGTCCCAAACAGGTCAGAAAACCACCAAAAAACCCATAAAAAAACAACAAAAAGAAGAGCCTGTTTTTATTTGAAATTAATCACAAAGCTGCTCCTAAAGAAGTCCCAAACAGGTCCAAAAAACAGTAAAAAAAAAAGAAGAAGAGCCTGTTCTTATTTGAAATTAATCACAAAGCTGCTCCTAAAGAAGTCCCAAACAGGATAAGAAAATTAGAAAAAAAAAAAGAGTCTGTTCTTATTTGGGATTATTCACAGACCTGCTCCTAGAGAAGTCCCAAACAGGTCAGAAAACCACCAAAAAAAAAAAAAAAAAAGGAAGAAGAAGAGCCTGTTCCTATTTGAAATTAATCACAAAGTTGCTCCTAAAGAAGTCCCAAATGGGTTAGGAAAACTAAAAAAAAAAAAAAAAAGAGTCTGTTCTTATTTGGGATTATTCACAAAACTGCTCCTAAGGAAGTCTCAAACAGGTTAAAAAAGCACCCAAAAAAAGAAAAAAAAGAAGAGCTTGTTCTTATTTGAGATTATTCATAAAGCTGTTCCTAAAGAAGTCCCAAAGAGGTTAAAAAACCACAAAAAAAAATCTTGTTCTTATTTGGGATTATTCACAAAGCTGCTCCCAGAGAAGTCCCAAATAGGTTAAAAAACCACCAAAAAAAAAGAAAAAAGAGAAGAGCTTGTTCTTACTTGAGATTATTCATAAAGCTGTTCCTAAAGAAGTCCCAAAGAGGTTAAAAAACCACCAAAAAAAATTCCTGTTCTTATTAGGGATTATTAATAAAGCTACTCCTAAGGAAGACCCAAACACGTTAAAAAAGCACCCAAAAAAAAAAGAAAAAAAAGAAGATCTTATTCTTACTTGAGATTATTCATAAAGCTGTTCCTAAAGAAGTCCCAAACAGGTTAAAAAACCACAAAAAATAATAAAAAAAAAAAGATCCTGTTCTTATTAGGGATTATTAATAAAGCTGCTCCTAAGGAAGTCCCAAACAGGTTAAAAAAACACCAAAAAAATTTTCCTGTTCTTATTTGGGATTATTCACAAAGCTCCTCCTAAATAAACCCCAAACAGGTTAAAAACCACCAAAAAAAAAAAAAAAAAAAAAAGAAAAAAAAAGAAGATCCTGTTCTTATTTGGGGTTATTCACAAAGCTCCTCCTAAATAAACCCCAAACAGGTTAAAAAATCACCATCAAAAAAATAGATGCTGTTCTTATTTGGGATTATTCACAAAACTGCTCCCAAAGAAGTCCCAAACAGGTTAAAAAACCCAACCCTCATGGAAAAAAAAATCCCTCTATGTTGGATGGGAATCAATGCAGCTGAAAATTTGCACTTCCATCTGCAGAAAGATTTATGGGGGGGAAATAAGGTAGAGGCTCGAACGTGCCAAGAAGATTCCTCACTTTTTAACTACCTGCATGTGTTTGGGGCCGGTGCCTTCCTGAAATACAGAAGCAGCCTTGTGTTATCCCAGATCCTTCCCTTGTCCTCAGGAGCTGCAGGGCCATAAACCACAGCACTGAGAGCTGGAACCTCTTTGAGAGCAAGACGGGATAAAATCCCATTAATCCACTCTTGGAATAACTCATAAGTGAGCCTTGAGTAACCCTCACTGCTTCTCTTTGCATTCAGCAAAAAGGGAGCTGAAGATATTCAAGTTTTTAAGGGTTTTTTACCAGAAAAAAAACCCCAAATTTTCTGGGTTATTTAGATAAATTGAAATATCACGATGATGTTCAGATTAACCCAACGAAATTAACTCAGCTCTTTATTTTTCTTCACTGACTGAACAAGCTGAGGAAGAGACAGAGCCTCTTATTTCTGGGAACTGAGAAAACCTTGCCAGAATTACTCATAGAAAGAGTGAAAAGAGCAAAGTTCAGGTCCTGGGCCCTGACCAAGGGTTGCAGGCACCACCTTCACCCAGGCCCCCAGGGGAGCTGAACCCTGAGCGCTGCCAACATCGAAATGTTCACTTTTCTCTTCCAACTTTAGGAGAGTTTCCAGGGTTTTTCAGGTCTCCAATATCCAGGCAAAAAACCCCTCGGATTTCAGGAGCAGTTGGGTTGATGGGATGTTCCCAATTCCCTGAATTTTAGATTTGTAGAGGTCTAAAATATTGCAATTGGTGTCCCCATCTCACTGAAAGGACATCTGTGTCCATTATACATTAAAATTCTATATTTTAAATTAAATCTAATGTTTTTAAATTAATTTTTATGTTTTTAAATTAAATTTTCATATTTTAAATGGAATTTTATATTTTAAAATTAAATGTCATATTTTTAAATTAATTTTCATATTTTAAATGGAATTTTATATTTTTAAATTAAAACCACATCAGAAATGTGGGGTTTTTTTTTTTGGTCCCACAGCTTCTCCACAACATTTGGGGTGATCCCCAGCTCCTCCATCCAAACTGCTGTGGGGGAGAACCAAACCAGCTCCAACCTTTGGAACACCCAACTCTAATGCAAAAAAAACCTAAAAATCCCCATTTTTGCTGAATTTATTCCCCACTGGATATCCCCAAACTCTCCTGAGGGCTCTGTAGTTTTTGATATTTTCACCACAACCCTCCAAGGCTTTATCTGGAAGCGTCAGCCTTGTTTAACTCCCAGTGTAAAATTAACTCAGCCAGTCAAAGACTAATGGAAATTGGAAAAAAAAAAAAAAAAAAACCAGGATATTTTTACCTTTGGAGAACTTCTGCTTGCTGACCACGAAGGCAAGAACACTGAGAGGTTGCCATGGTGCTTTTTGGGGAATGTTAACACCACGCTGCTCCAGGGCTAATGAAGGAAGACAAACATCACTGGATTTGCTCAAAAACTCAGCCACCAACAAGCAGAAAAACGCTTTCAAAATGACCATTTTTTTAGAACATTCTAGTGAGGCAGAAGGAAATAAAAAAAAAGGTTTTCTGGCTTGTCTTACCTGCTCTTTTCTGTCCCACGTGTCCAGAGCAAAGAGTGCTGAGGATTTATGGTCGCTCCTGGCGCCGGTGTGTGCAAGACCCAAGGAAAGCTAGGAGGTTGTACAGTTATCTCCCTTGGTGTAATTCTAAACTATACAACCTACTACCTCAACCTGGATGCATGCAGTCAAAAATTCATAACCTCAGGGGCTTCTAGTTACCAAAAAAAAAACCAAAAAAAAAAAAAAAAAAAAAAAGGCCTCCGAATCCTCAGTGGTTTAATTTAGAGGGAATGAACTAAAAAATAAAATAATTTAGAGGGAATAGACACCAAGTTCAGGTCCTCACCATGGAAATGTGATAAGATACAACAAGCCAGGGTTATTTCTGCTGGATTTGGACAAGATCACGGAGTTTTTCACACAAGATGGAGTTTTTTTTTTTTCCCTGGCCAAGATAATGGTGTTCCCATTCCACAGCAGGTTCAGAACATACACAGATATATTTGGTTTCGGGTTTTTTTTTAATTTTTTTTAAAGCATTTAAAGAAGGCTTAGGGTGAAATTTGTCCTGACGTGTCTTTTTCCTTTCTGAGCACACCACGCTGACCTCAGCCTTGGCTCCTGGAGGTTTGAAGGATGGGCAGGAATGGGGTTGGGAGGGAACTGCAGAAGGGGCAGAAATGCTGAGGTGAATTTGACCCTTCACCAAAGGGCTCAAATGAAGAGTCTGGAGCAGCACCAAGGCACAGCCAGGCACCTTCCCCTCATAGCCACACATCTTTAATTTGTGCCAATTCCCAGCCAAACCAGCAGGATGTCATCCTTGGGACTCACCCCAGCACCCACCAAGGCTGCACTTGAAGCAGCAGGCTGCCTGCTTGGGTTTATTATTATTATTATTATTATTATTATTATTATTATTATTATTATTATTATTATTATTATTATTATTATTTATCAACACCATTATTATTTTTATATTACTTTTACTGTAATATAAAAATATAAATATAAATATAAATATAAATATAAATATAAATATAAATATAAATATAAATATAAATATAAATATAATATCCACGAATGATATTAATATTAATATTATTAATATCATCCCCAGGGCTGGGACGCCCCGATGCAGCAGCCCCACTGCACCTGTACTAACACGGAATGCACTGGACACCGATTGTATCTTTCCATTAACGCCTCCCCTCGTTAACTCCTCGTTCAATAATTACCCTCACATGCAAATGAAGGCGAGCACGTGACTGAACAATCTCAGGGCTCCTGTAAAATCAGTTCCGTTTTCACTTGAGAAGGGAAGGGAACTCTAAAATCAGCTGGGGATGGGCAGCAGAGAGCAGTGGAGCCTCCCCTCCTTCCCTCCCAATTCCCTTCCTGTTTTCCCTTCTTCCTTTCTGATTTCCTTTCTGTTTTCCCTTCTTCCCTTCCAATTTCCTTCCAATTTTCCCTTCTTCCCCTACAATTCCCTTCCTGTTTTCCTTTCCAGTTCCCTTCCTGTTTTCCCACCTTCCCTTCCAATTTCCTCCCTGTTTTCCCTTCTAATTTCCTTTCTGTTTTCCCTTCTTCCTTTCTAATTCCCTTCCTGTTTTCCTTTCCAATTTCTTTCCTTCTTTCCTCCAATTTATCCTTCCAATTTTCCCTTCTTCCCTCCCAATTCCCTTCCTGCTTTCCCTTCTTCCCTCCCAATTTTCTTCCTGTTTTCCCTTCTTCCTTTCTAATTCCCTTCCTGTTTTCCCTTCTAATTTCTTTTCTGTTTTCCCTTCTTCCTTTCCAATTTCCTTCCTGCTTTCCCTTCTTCCCTCCCAATTTTCTTTTCTGTTTTCCCTTCTTCCTTTCCAATTCCCTTCCTGCTTTCCCTTCTTCCCTCCCAATTTTCTTCCTGTTTTCCCTCCTTTCTTTCTAATTCCTTTCCTGTTTTCCCTTCTAATTCCCTTCCTGTTTTCCTTTCCAAGTCCCTTCCTGTTTTCCCTTCCTCCCCTCAGGTGAATCCAGCCCCTGGCAGAGCAGCTCCGTGCTGGAAGGGGATTCCAAGGGAATCAAACCTCAGTGCTGCAGTGTTTTCCAGGATAAAGCAGAACACTGAGATGGAAAAGGCACTGCCCGACCTTCCCACCCCAGGCCCGGCAGGGAATCAAGGAGGAAAGTGGGAAACAGCATCACTGTGCAGAGTTCAGCCTGCAACAGCAGGAGAAAACGTTGGAAAAAAAATACAAAATAATCTTTCTGTGATGTCTGAGTGCCCACGGTGTTGATGGTATCCCGATTTCTGATGATTCCATATTCGGTAAAGTTTACTTTGCCCAAGGAGTGGAAATCCAGCATATTTCAGTTACCAGAGCAGAGCACAGAGCACAGAACAGAGTCACTGTTAACTGTTTCATTAGTTACAGCAGTGACCAAAGCACAGCTCTGGGTGAGGAAAACACGGATTTCTGGCCCTGTACTCCCAAGGAGTTTTATCCTTGTCTAAAAGTATCCCAAACCCAACTCCTCGATGCAACATCCTCATTTCTGTGCACTGCACAGCTTCTCTCCAACACGAGATCCAATTATTTAACTCAAGGAGTTTTATGGGAGGGGGTGAACCCGTGTGCTGAGTTAGGCTGATGGAAAATCCCAAATCCTGCCCGAACTCTGGGTCACAGAGCAGACAAATTCCCACCCAGACTTCCCAGAACAACCTGTGTCACATTTTGCAGCTGTAAACGAAAGCATTTCAGTATCACACAGCTAAACCACTCATAAGTTGTTTTCTACAACTTATCCCTGCAAGTATTTTTCTGTACCTCACTCTTGTAATATCTAACATTCCATAATTGAAAATTCATAAATTATTATCTATATCTGATCAGTTTAATGAGCAGGTGCTGTTAACACTGAGACTGACACAGGCACACCAGGTATTTAAAGCAGAGCTGAGCAAAAAACCAAAAACTCTCCAATAATTTGCCCTAAAATGGAAGGTAGAGAGAGGCAGAGAGTTTTGTTTTGTTTGTATACCCAACTCACCAAAGGATAAATTACAATAATTAATTCCTTACTTCAGATTTAGGCCAAAATAACCTAAATTTTTCTCAGGTTGGCCAATGCTGATGACTCCCAACCTCTCCTTGCTGCTCTTCCATCTTCTCAAAGACAGTCCAAGAACTTTCTAAACACCAGAAAAATTTCAGTGCCAGGGTTTGACACTTAATTCGCCCTCTGGGGTCAACTTTTAGGCTCTTCCCCATCCTGCTGACAAATTTTCCCCATTGATGGCTTCCCCACTCACTACAGCTTGGACAGCTGGAAGTGTGCTTGCATCCCAGAGGAACTGCAAATTCCAGCAGGAAAAAGTGCCAGGCATTCCAGTCGTGCTGTCACTTGGAATATCTGCTGGTAATAATGGCAGGAAGCAGAGAATTTAGGAATTGAGATTATCAAATATTAAATATTAAAGAGGAGCAGCCCCAGTGCCATTATTGGTGTCCCTGGTGTCCCCTCCCCGTGCCAGGCACAGCGCTCCTGACGCTTCCTCCTGGTGGCACCCAGCTCCCTGTTTGTTTTCTGGTGATTTCTGTCAATTACGTCTTTACCCAATTAGCACAATCACACCTAATTACGCAATTAGGGCGAATCTGTACCCTAATGACAATGTTCACTGGCGTTATCGATGTCAGCAGTGGAACTCTGTGCTCCCAAATCACCTCGTGGGGCCCCTTTTGTTTGGGACCCCTTTTAGGCCTCTTTGCTGTTTCGGAATCCCAGAAATGATTTCACACTTCTGGGGACAAAAGGGAATCTCTGGCCCAGCCCAGCCTTATTTTAAAGCTACAGTGTAATTAAAAAATTGTGTCTTTCCACTCCGTGTAACTCTGATTCCTGAAGGAAACGTGACTCCAGCTGCTCTCCTGCCACAGAAATACTCACACCCAGTGAATTTTTATGTTCAAAAAGGCAGAGAATGCCACTGGGTTGGTGTTCTCTCTCTTTTTGAACATAAATTCTCAGGCTTCTGAAATTCCCCCCTGCCCACACCCCCAACCTCAGGAGCCACCAGGGCCGAGCTTTAGTCTGGACTGGGAAGTTTTCCCTCATCACTGATTTTATTGTTCCCTCCCAGGCTTCAGGTGAGAGAAAACATCACAAATCTGCTTCCCCTACCCACATTTCCTATTGTGGAATTTCCCCAAGAGCGAGGTGAGAATCCCAACCCAGAGGTGATTTTTGGGAAGAGCCTGGTTGGAATATCCCATCCTTTTCCAGCATCCTTCAGTGTAAATCAATTCAGTCACACAGAAAAGCAGAGGTGAAGAGGGCAGAATATCCCCAAATAATAACAATAAACTTTCCCTTTAAAATTTCAATAATAAACTTCATTTATGCCATTATTTAAATAATAAACATTAAATGATGACATAAAACTTCGCCTTTAAACTTTAAATAATAAACTTCATTTATGCCATTATTTAAATAATAAACTTTAAATAATGACATAAAACTTTGACATAAATCCTTTGCAGGGATTCCCTGTACTAAATCACATTTTAAGTGCATTTACAGACCTATGGACTCCAAATAGGATTCCAGCAATGCACATCACTATGGATGCTCAGGGAAGCTGAATTTTGTCTCATTGTAATCAGGAAAATTGTCAGAGATTTGGCTCTGAACTTTTTGGGCTGTGACCAATGCAGGAGAAGGAGGAACCCACCTTCCCTCTCAAATCCCAGGCAGGGTCTGCAAGGAGGAGGTGGAAAACCAGAAAATACTCCTAAAACATTTCTTTAAATCACTGAGCAAAAAAATAAATACAAAACCCCACAAACACCATTGCTCCAGTTGGAGGGCTGAGATCCCCTTTGCCAAATTTCAGCCTGGAGTGATCTTTTATATATATAATTTTTTTTTTAGCTGATTTTCATAAACCCCAGACAGGAGGGAAATGCTGACCTGATTCCTGCTGGTCACCTCACTCCTTCTGCTTTATTTGGTGGAATTTTATTAGAAGTTGGTTGTAATGAGGAACCTCAAGAGGTTCAAAGGTTCACCCCAGCTCAGAGAGCTCTCCTAGAAGTCTGGCAAACACTAAAAAAGAGCTGGAATTCCAAGAGGTTGCAAAGTAGGGAAAGAAGCCTCATAATCCAGAGCAAGTAAATATTTTTGAAAGCTCTCCAAAATTTTTCAAGGCATGACAAAAAGCTTTTAGCCAGGGTTGCAGCAATCTGAAGGTTTGCTCAATGTTACATTTCATCCTCTGGGCATTTTTAGGGGAAAGGTGGCCGGGCTGTCACTCCTGAACCAAATGTGGCTCTGGTGACACAAACCCTGAACACCCCGAGCTGGATCTCAGGGGAAAGGTGGCACAAGTATTAAATGCTGATGACTCTAAATGACCCCAAAACTTTTTTTGTGGGATTTTTTTGGCCTGTTTTGTGATTGAAACCCTGCACAGCCTGATCTGGACCTGCAGCCAAAGCTGCTCTCACCTGCATGCTGAAAAATGAAGGGACTGACAGGAAGCTGAACCAAACCCTGGTGTTACCTCCAGAGTGGATTGTTTGGGATGGATTTCACCATGAACCTGCAAAAATACAACCAGAGAGTCTCCAGCCCAGCTGGAGCTCTCCCAGCTCAGGGAATGCCACCCCTGCAATGCTCCTGAGCCATGGAGCACTCCTGGCTCAAGGGTAGGTGTCCAAGTCTTGGATCCCTCCCTAAAAATCCTCTCCTTATTTCCTCCTTTACTGATTAGAAGCAAATAAACAAAAAGAGAGGGAGGAGGGTGTGAGGGGAAAAAAAAAATCAGATTACCGAAATCACCAGAATACTGAAATTTATCTGCCTTTTAAGAGTTTAACCAGATTTGATTATCTGAATAAGAGTATTTGGATACGGTTCAAATTCCAGGGAACACAATTCCATTCTGCTTATCACGAATCCCATTTGCCACTGCATATGGTTATCCTAATTACCCGAGTGCTATTGTGTGCTCCTCTGCTGACAAGGGCTCACTGTGCTCCTCACCAGGCTGGGAACACACAAATAAATTCCCTTTTCATCCCTCAGTGGGCACCACCACACATCCCAGGCTGCAGGAAACCTCACAGGTGCTCTCAGGCAGCAACAGGAGGGAGAAATGGTGGTGGAATTTTGAGGGAGAGAAAGAAGATTGGCCAAATATTAAAATTAAAAAAAAAAAAATAAACAAAAGGGGAGATTTGGGGAAGATTTGCTCCCTTGGAGAAGAATTTCTGCTGCTTTCAAAGGAAACAGGCACAGCAAAACCTCCCCAGATGCAGCCACACAGGAGGGGTTTTGGGGTTTTTTTTTTTTACCTCTAAACTAATTTCCAGAGAAAGGAGCTGCATTAATTAAGGGATTGAATATTGGGACCTTTTGGGGTAATTCCTGTGCCCAGGTGCTCTGGTCTGATTGCAGCAGTGCCTTCCATGCCTCTGAGTCCCCCTGCAGCCTCCAGGTGGGTTCAGGGCTCTGAGCCCCAGCAGCTCTGTGAGCATCAGGGACAGTGAAAGGAGGGAGCTCTGTGTGCTCTGGGTGGCACCTGGATCAAAGCTCCTGATCCACAACGTCAGGGGAAATAGAAATAATAAAATTTTTAAAAAACCTTATAAGAAAGGCACAGGTAGGAGCTGCACAGACTCCAATTATTCATCCCCAGCCTAAAAGGAAGACACATTTCAAGGTTCTTCACAGCTTTTTGTCAGACTCCAGTTTGACTCCAGAACTAAATGCAGTGCAGTGGGACACGGGGAGCAGCAAAGAAACACAAATTAAGGCTGGGAGCACAACTCAGGGCCTTTCAAAAAGCTGGAAAACAACGGGGCAGGGGGCAGAACATGGGAGGATGCAGCTGAAAATGAACAGGGGGGCAGTTTAACGAGAGGCAGACTGAAATGCAGGTTAAAACTCAGTCAGAACAGGTTGGTGGGGTTTGTTGGAGCTCAGAGAAGCTCTGCTGCCCTCCTTGGCATCCTCCCTGCACAAGTCAAGACATTCCTTGAACCTGCCCCACAAAGCTGAGGTCACAGAATCCCCAAAAGAAACCCAGGAGCAATCAGCAAAAATTGCACCCCAACCTCAGAAAGAGCTCCCAGCTCCTCCTCCCAGCAGCACGGGGCCTGCAGCTCACCCCACTTCCCTCAAGTTTCCTTTTTAAGCTTCCAGCTGTATTTAGACCAAGCCTCTCACCAAAAGAAAGTAAAAAAACAAAATTTGGATATTGATTAGCAGGTCCCAGCATATTCAGAGAGAAACTGCTCTAAAATATTTTACAGAGAAGAAAATCAAAAGTCGGTTTCTTCTTTCCTCTTTTATGATTCAAGTATTGATTTCCTAAAAAAAAAAAACCCAAAACAAAAAACACCAAAAAACAAAACAAAAAAAAAACAACCAAAAAAAACCCCCAAAAAAACCAAACCAAAAAAAAACCCCCCAAAAAACCCAAAAAAACCCCCCACCAAAAAACCAATTGTGGTACCAAATTTTGAGACATATCTGACAGAATTCCCCTGCCAGGGGTATTTTGGCACCCTCCAAGCAATGCCACCTGAAGTGCCAGAACATCCAGGACAAATTCCAGGCTTTTCTCAGCCACAAAAGGCCTTGCAGAGGAGAGACCAGCCTACAGAAATATGGATTTTGTTGGGTTTTACCAGCCCATTTCTCCTTGGGGCTCAGACTGAACCAGCCCATGCTTCCCTTGGAGCCAGCACGTGGGAACCCAACACTGTGGACATCCACAGCATTTAAAAAACCAGCCCTGAACCAGCACAGATTATTCACAGATCTTTAAAAAAACATTTAAAAAACATTTCTTTACTGCCACAATCTCCTCCTGCTTCCATGGCGAGCCCCTGCTCACCCCATCATGGATGGAACAACGTCCACCCCCAAATCCCAAAGCAGAGCTTGACTCCAGGTCCCTGTTCTGGGCAAAATCCCACCACAGAGCAGTCCAGGAGCAAAAATTCTGCTGGAAATGACTCCTCAGCTTTTATTCCTTGATTTCCCATCCGAAAAATTTGGGAATATTGAGGACCAGCTTTTATACCCAACTTCACAACACACAGGATGCCAAAATTCATTTTTTTCCCTTTTTTTTTTTAAACCGAGTTTCAGCTCACAGGGAGAACGAAGAGTGGTTGGGCTTCTCTGACTTCATTTTAATATAATAAATAGAAAAGTTCTATAATGAATAGAAAACCCTGGAAATTCAGCACAGGAAAAAAAAACCCACCATCTTTTGGCCTACAGCAGTGTGTGTCAAAGCAGCCAAGTTCAAACCCAGGGAAATTTAAAAGTGGAAATACAGAACAAGTCTTTGGTGGAATTAACACTGAAAGCTGCTGGAAAGAAATAGTCAGACTTTATTTTGAGTTTACAGCCTAATTATTTTCATATAGAATCTGTACGTTGAGGTTTTAAAAAAATGACTTTTATAAAAAAATAATTGTTCCACTCTCCCAACTTTAAAGGGAGCTGGCACTGCCCTCCCTGCTTCCATGGTTTTTTCCTGCCCTACCACTTCTCTGGGACTTTCCAGCATGGTTATTTTCTCTCAAAAACTGTTTGAAAAGACACAAATACCATGAAATTGGGAGGAATGGGATTCTATAATAAAAAATGATTTTTCAGAGAGGAATTGCAGGGCCAAGCCCCTCCCGTGTCAGAGAAGAGATTCCAAGTTCCTGGATGGAAAGGAGGAGAAGTGATTGCTCCTCTCACAAATTGCTGGACTAAGAAATAGCTCCATGTTTTACAAATAAAATTATTTTATCTTTTTCAGAATTAAGAATGCTCCCTAACAAATTGTTGGACTAAACAAGGAAGGAATATCTTCATGTTATTTTACAAATGAAATTATTTTATCTGTTTCAGAATTAAGAATGCTCCCTAACAAATCGCTGGACCAAGCAAGGAAGGAATAACTCCATGTTACTTTACATATGAAATTATTTTATCTTTTTTCCCTA
This sequence comes from Acrocephalus scirpaceus scirpaceus, assembly GCA_910950805.1. NCBI lineage: Eukaryota > Metazoa > Chordata > Aves > Passeriformes > Sylviidae > Acrocephalus > Acrocephalus scirpaceus. Next base: position 3,224,041 of record OU383793.1, read on the forward strand.
ACACATCCCCATCACCAGAGCAGGGCAGGACACGGGTGGGATTGAATTTCTTCCATCAAACCTGATGTCAAACCAACAAATTCCCCCCATCCCCTTTTCCTCAGCACCAACCAAGCCCAGAACCCTTTGCACGGGGGGATCTCAGCACTGCCCAGAGCTGAAAGCTGAGCTGAGAATTGCAGGGTGAGATTGGCAGCTCCACTTTTACATTCCTCTAAATAATAATAATAATAATAATAATAATAATAATAATAATAAAAAAGGGAGAAGGGGAAAAAAAGGAGGAAAGAGTATTTGGAGGTGAAGTGCAGCAGCACCCCGGGGTGCACTTGCCAGCCAGCCACAGACCTATAGATACAAGCTTGTGTGGAATATGAGCACAAGTTCGGATCTACGGGTTTGTGGCAGCAGGCAGGGATTCCTGCTGTCACTGCCAGGCTTTGGGGTCGCTTTTGGGGAGGGATGGAAAGAGGAAAAGCCTTGCTGCAAATGGAATTCCCCAGTTTTAGCCAGGAGCCTTGGTTCTCTCAGCACCCCAAAGCCCCTCCTTGGAGGGCGAGGGGCAGAGCAGATTATTGATTTTGTTAGGACATAAACCCACAGATTCCTCCACTCCCATGGGAGCCTTGAGAAAATCAGCAAAATAAAATGAAATAAAACAAAACAAAATTTTCAACCAACCAAAATAAAGCTGATTTGTGGTTCTTCCTCACAAGCACTTTGCTGGACAGAATTTCTGGTGATTACAGAAATCACAGAAATCACAAAAGTTAACAGGAACTGAATTAACAAGCAGCATTGGAGGTACATCCCTAAAACAGGGTAGGAAATTATCCAACAGCAAAATTTGGGGATAGAAACAGAATTCCAACCCACAGCCATCCCCCCACCCTGCAGAAAGTTGTTTCCATTCTGGCAGCCTGGCTGAAGGAGGCAGAACTGTGTGAGAGTTGTTTTAACTTTCACAGAAGTCATTACTGGGCTGAGGTTCTACTTTAATTCTATTTTTAAAGTCAAAACAACAAACCCCCTGTCACTCTGCTGAACAAGCTGGAAATTCCCCTCCAACCCCAACCCTGCATTTCCTCCACACAGACAAATAGAAAAGCTCTTTTTGATTTTTCTAATAAAGCTCGAAAAGCAAAGTTTTGCCACGGCAAGCAGGAGGCGTCCCCTCCTTCCCTGAGGTTTCCAAGTTTTCTTTCCTGCGGAAGGAATATTTCCCATTTTAGTGCTGGGGACTCAGCCTGGCTGTGAGAAAATCAACCCTTGCTCAAAGTGTCACCAATTTTTCACTTCTCTTCCTTCAGGAGACAAACCATATTAATGCAAGTTAATATTATCCTCTATGAAATCCAACAGGCACCACTTGGAAAAGAATTTTGCTATTTGGATGCTGTTAGAAAATTCTCCCTCTATTTTTTTTTAATTTTTTTGATGCAGGTTCTTAAAATAAATCACTTCAACCTTTCCAGCCTGGTAAATATGCAATTATAAAATACAATTTTCCTTTATTTGGAATTGCTGGGTGGCAAGCAACTCCTGTTATAGCCTGTTAAACTTTCACCATCTGCCCAAAGGTTATCTAAATTCATCCTCCAAGTTTCGATTCCTACGCTGACACTCACCTTAAAAGCGTCCAGCTTTTCCCCCAAAAGTTTTTTCAGCAGCCAAAATTCGTGCTGCAGCATCTCTGAAAGATCCAGGCTGGCGTTGCTGTTGGAATTTTTGGGGTGGAGAAATCTTTGTCCCTGCAGTGGTCAAGGCTGGAGCGGGGCAGGGAGCGCACGGATCGTGCCCTCCTTGGGAACAGAGCTGCAAATGGAACACAACAAATGTTACCCGGCCAAAAATAACCCCAGCCCTCCACCACAAAGCTCATTTATTGCAGGGAACCTGAGGATAAAATCCAGGTTGTCCATTGGGGCCTAAAGGTAAAATATTGGGGGCAGTTGTTGCTGGGATTTCTTCCCGTGGCTGGGAATTTTGCCCTCAGCCTCGCTGTGTTATGTGAAATTGCACCAGGCAGAATGTTTGATTTACATTCAGTAAATTCATTTTAACCCTAATATTCTGTACATTCAGTTGTGTGCATGAAGTGAGCTGATTTGAATGGCTCTGGAAAAAAAAAATTATTTTTTTATATGAGGTGATGTCACTGAAACACCCAAGGCAGGGGGGAGGTCACATTTTCCTCACTTTATCTATTTCCAAAACTTTTTTTTTTCTTTCCCATTAATTCCTGGGCTAATCCTGGTCTAGGTTAAATCCATGAAGGCACCAAGCTGTAAAATTTGGGTGGCTTCTGCACAGGACACGTGTCCCCAGCTGTGCCCAGAGGGAACACCCAGATCCAGCCCTTCGAGGAACCCGGCACACGCCCCAGGAAAGCTGGGATTTGTTGGGAAAAGCCACCCTTTATTTTTTTTTTTTTTCTCCCTGCCTAAAGCAGGGCTGATCCCTGCTGCACCTCCCACTCCCCACCTGATTGGCTTTCCCAGCACAAAAGGGAAGAAGGAGATTTGGGATCCATCGCCAGAGCTTCACTCAAGGAGGGGAAAAACGGGAGGAAAAGGGGGAAAAGCAGAGAAATCTATCCCTGGAAAAGCTCCAAATAAAATCTGATGTTGATATAAATCTGATCGTGCCCCTCTGCATTCCTGAGAGCCCTGGAGGAATGGGGCACAGGGATGGCATTCCATGGCACCTGGAAATTGCAAATATCCAGGAACCAACCTGCTCCTTTTGGAACACAAACTCATGGACAAGCTTTAGGACAGGAGATTGATAAATCCAGCAGCAAACCAACAGGTTTTGTTTGTTGAAAAAGGCAGATTTTTAATTTTTTTTTTTAAACGAGCACTGTTTTTTAAACAGGAATTTCACTTGTATCCAACATATTCAGGGGGATTGAAAGATTGGATCTGCCAAGATGTGGGGTTGGACACGTTTTCCCCCACTGATTAATCACAGAGCCATTGTACCTTGTGAAAACCTGATGAACATACACACAGTGGCAGAAAATCCATCAGAGGCAAACAAATCAATCAGCATCAGCCTGCATTTGCCTCGAATGCTGAGATCACAAATAAAAAAGTTTCAACCTGTACACGAAGGTATTTATATTCAAGTTTCTTATCCTGAGCCCACTTTGCTTCATTATTAATTTTATAATATCAGTGATCACAGGATCAACAAGGCTTTGATACATGGGACAGCATAAAATACGAAATATTTTTGTCAGTAACAACCCAATACAAAACTGGTATTTTAGAGATTTATAGCCAAAGGGTTATAGAGGGAAATATGGAGAAATAAAACCTCTAAAGGCCCAACATTGGGGTTGGATCTGTGGGTGGTTTTCTTGCAAACCACAAAGCAGAAATGCCCTGTCCAGGAAAATCGATCACCACGGAATGCATTGTGTGCCTGAGCAAGAAGCTCTTTGCAGCCATTTCGTCCTCCTGCCCCGAAATTCAGGCAAATAAGAAACACAACTGTGAAATAATTCCCATTCTTTCCCCCCTCTCCCAGTTTTAACCCCAATGTAACTGGGCCTATAAATATATATATATATATATACACATCCATGCACTCTATCCTAGCTTTAAAGAGAAACTCTTTAAGGATTTATGTGCTTGAAATAATTCTAAAGAATTAGAAGGAAAAGGGAGATACTGACTGGGAATCCAAATTACCTCAGCAGCAGCAGCAGCATTCTGCAGGATTTCCTATGGAACGTGCGCTGCCATATTGCTAGGCCCCAACTCCTCGGGAATGTATTCTGGAAGACAAAATATTTATGGATATTTTCATGGCATATTTTCAAGGAGTGGATGCTGTTTTTCCTACACCCAGAGGCTACAGCTTCAGGAGCAACAGGAACAGCCAAGCTCCTACGAGAGAAATTACCCCCTCCTTCCCAATATCTTAATTTTTAAATTTTTTTTGGATGATTATTTTTCGTGTTCCACCTTGGACCGACCCACTCGCGCTCTCCCCCCCCGGCACGAGGAGTGAAACCCGTGGAAATAAAACATTCCTTGCCACACCACCGCTCCAGAACTCTGCCAGTCCTATTCCCAACCAAAACCATCCAGGAAAATAAAGAAACGGCGAGGCAAACGCCTTCCCTGGCAGTTAGTAACACGCACCAACTCCTGAAAGTGATTAGTTCTCATCTCCAGATCCTCAGCCCAAAAAAGTCCAGCTGGAGAAAAAGCAGAATCAAAGAGGAGCATCGTTACCTGCTTTTGGAGGAGGTTCACCAAGCAAGCTTTTTAAAGCTTGTTGACTCTTTTAACACTGATACAAGGAATAATTATTTCTCTGTGCCGACGCGATTGTTAAAAGAGGAGAAGCCCCGGATTGTGGTGGCTCCGTGGATGCTATTCTTTTTGCACCACAGCAGGATTCTTGGCTGCCAGTCCAAGCTGCTTTCACTTGCCAAGTTTTAAGATGCCGGTTTTGCCTTTCATTTTATTGTTCCTTTCGCAACGTTAAAGAGCGACTTAAAAAAAAAAAAAACAAAAAAACCCAACCAAAAAAAAAATAAAAAAACCACCCAACCCATGCACAGCTGCTATCGGGGAGGGGGGGAATTATTTGAATTTTGCACAAGAATGGGGATGAGGAAGGAGAGCGCTGTGATGTAACCACAACGACACCCACAGAAATATTCCCAATATTCGGGGGGACGGCCCGAGCTCCCGATCCTGGCGTTTCCCCACCGCCAGGAGACCAGGGAAGAATAAAACCTAAAACCAGCCAGACCCAGCAGCAACCACGGCAGAGGTGGAGGTTGATGCTTCTCCCCCCTCTCAGCACCACCAAACCCCTCGATTTTTAACCCACTTCAGGCTGTTCCTCCCCACTGAGGATTTCATCCCGGGGGTGCAGGGATGCTGAGCTTGGGGAGCAGCCTGCTGACAAAAGGATTCCCCCCTGCACGCGTCCTCCCAGCCCACCCCACCCTTTTTTTGTGATGGGATTCGCCCTTTCCCAAACATCCCGGCCTTTCTTGGACGCGGTGCCACCGGGAAGGAGCTCCACGGAAAATCCTCCTGTCCCAGCTCCCTGCAGGGTCCTCCTCCAAACACATTCCTTCAGCGTAAGCCACTGAATTTCATTTGCAAAAATTATTTATAATTTGTCAATAGATCCATTTAAATTTTTAAAATTTTTTTCCACTGTTTTTAATTTTTTTTAATTTTTAAAATTTTTTAAAAAATTATTTAGATTTTTTAAAATTTTTTTTCATCACTATTATTTTTAAAATCCCCAACTTCTCCACCAAGCAGTCGATTTATTTCATTTTCCTTGACGTAGCAACAAAACTCCCGGGATTGGTGCCAAAGCTCGAGCGCATTTAAATGAACAAACAGCAACAACAACAAAAAAGTTGTTTGTGATCCTTCTCGGGGCAGGAATATTAAAAGCACGATGGGGGTTATGCTCTGTGTACGCCACAAAGTGCAGGATAATGGAACTCTGAGCAACCACTGGGTGCTGCAGAAGTTGGAGGGACACGAACTCCAGATGTGGGCAGGGAAAATCCCTGCTCAGCTCCTTGGGATCCCTGTATGGCTGCACCAAACCCTGCTGGACACAACTCTGTTCCTGGGGCAGAGGTGCCTGGTTCTCCCCAAAATGGGAGCTGTGCAAACAGCCCCGCCACCCTGTTGGGTGCCTGGTTCTCCCCAAAATGGGAGCTGTGCAAACAGCCCTGCCACCCCATTGGATGCCTGGTTCTCCCCAAAATGGGAGCTGTGCAAACAGCCCTGCCACCCTGGTGGGTGCCTGGTCCTCCCCAAAACAGGAGCTGCTCCCAGCTCACAATCCCCGAGGTGCAAACAGCCCCGCCACCCCGTTGGGAAGGGAAAACCCATTGGGTGCCTGGTTCTCCCCAAAACTGGAGTTGCTCCCGAGGTGCAAACAGCCCCGCCAGCCCATTGGGTGCATGGTTCTCCCCAAAACGGGAGCTGCTCCCATCTCACAATCCCCGAGATGCAAACAGCCCCGCCACCCCGCTGGGTGCTTGGTTCTCCCCAAAATGGGAGCTGTGCAAACAGCCCTGCCACCCTTATGGGTGCCTGGTTCTCCCCAAAACAGGAGCTGCTCCCAGCTCACAATCCCCGAGATGCAAACAGCCCCGCCACCCCATTGGGTGCCTGGTTCTCCCCAAAACGGGAGCTGTGCAAACAGCCCCGCCACCCCGTTGGGTGTGCAGAGCTCCACAGAAGCAGCAGATGAAACCACCTCCCAATTTTATATTTGAAGGGAAAACCCAGCCCGATTCCAAAGTTTCTGTGCAAAGTCTCGAACAAAAGCGGCGTGGATTAATCAAAGGGGGGAAAGAAAAACAGAAGCTTTGTTCTAAAGTGGAAGCAGAAGATGTGAAATTTCAAAATCAGATGGCTCGGGCTGTGATTTCTTTCATTTAAATGAATTGATCTGTTGCTAAACTGCTGCTCTGCTGCCAAGAAACTTTTAACTCCTTCGGCTCAAAGCCTGCTGCGTTTTGCTGTTTCCTCTCTCCTCCCAGCCAGGCAGTGAATAAATCAGAGGGGAGAAGCGAAAAAGGGAGTGGGGAAGAAAAAAAAAAATCTGAGAGCATAAAAAGGATTGGGGGAGATGAAACCCAGAGCACAAAAGAGCCCCGGTGCTTCGGGAGAACTTCTGCTGGACAAACAACGAGGTCCCGGCTCCTGCAGCGTTCCTAAAGCTTGGAGAGGAGACAGAAAGGCCTTGGAGCTCCACAGCTGCACCTCCAGCAAGAAATTTGGGGTAAAACCAGCAGGAGCAGGGCTGGCAGCAAGGAAAACCCCAAAATCCCTGAGATCCCTGTCCTGGTTCGTGGCAAATGTTCACTTACCAAAGCATTTCCACCAGAACCCCCTGCCCTACACATGTGAAAGAGAAACAACAACAACAAAATAATCTCAAAACCAGCCGTAAAAAAATAGCTGCTATGGTAAAAATTTGGGGTGGAAGTTCTTATTGCTTTTCCATTTGGGTTGGGGTTGTTTTGCCCACTTCAAAAAAAAAAAAAAAATTGGAATTAAAAAAAAAATTAAGAGAGACGTGTTGTCATTAGAGGTAATTCCAGGAGAAAAATATTTAAGTGTAGAATAAAAAAATAAAAAATAAAAAAATTTTAAAAATAAAAAAAAGGAAAAACAATAAAAGAAAAATATATTTCTATATCTTTCCAGTTCTGCTGCAGTTCCCCCTAAACTGCTGCTGCTTGCTCCAATCTGCTGCCTGCTTAACAACGGAATGACAGGCAACATCTGTTTGTATAGAAGCCAAGATCGAGCCTTCAAAATGTTTTTTGGCTCCGTTTCTTTATTTTTTTTTTTTCTTCTTTTTCTACCCCCTCCCCTTGGAAGAACGAAAAAAAAAAAAAATCGAAGCAAAAGAAAAAGTAAAAGCGCCCAGGAAGATTTTGAAACAACTCAAGTGAGGCTGTAACTCTTTTCCCCTCGAGTTATTTCAAGGTACAGGACTTGGAGGAGAACTCTTTGCTTCTCTCCACCCTCCTCCCCTGCTCTCCCCACCCTTCAGCCTCTCTCTTGCCCCATGCTATTAATAAAGGATCACACAAACTGAGGGAAAAAAAAATAATAATCCAACGTACCTTGATCCCTAAAAGGCCACTCCCTCCTCTGGGGAGGGAGGGGGTTCTTCAGGAGGCAACTAAAAAAAAAAAATTGCACGGGGAGGGGAATATGGGATTCAGGGACAGGCTTGCCACAGTCCTCTCACCCTGGTGGGTTTTTTTTTTTCCTCCTCTCCTCCATTTTACAGACTGTTAAATATATTGTTCGCAAAATCAAAGGGGTTGTTATGAAATTTAAAAAAAAGAAAAAAAAAAAGACGCGGGTGATTAAAATAAATAAATGAGTTTAAAAAAAATTTGAAAAAAAAAAAATCAGCCCGGCTCCAAATACAATTCCAGTGAGTAACAATGTCAGGCTACTGCCAATTCTGTGGCAAATCGGGAGAAAGCACAATAATTCCACATGCTGAGATGTGAACAACTGGAAAGGAACCAACTCTGGGGAAGTCACAATGAGAACTGTCCCAGTGCCCCCACCCCCAGCCCCTCTGCCATCCTTTTCGGAGGGTACGGGGGGGGAAAAATAAAATAAATTAAAATAAAATGAAGCCACTAATTTAACAAAAGGAAAAGGCAAAACAACACCAAGACCGTCAACCGGAGCGGTTTAAAAACTCAGGGAATGTTTTATTCGCTGGAGATTTGGGGCAACGCCGCTGCATGCACATGTATGAGGAAAAAAAAATAAAATAAAAAGGGGCAAAAAAAAAAAAAAAAAGAAAATAAGCAGACAAGTTGCTAAGGAGACTTGTGTAAACTGGGAATCCAGGCACATTTCTGGCCTTTCCCCCCATATTCCATCTCGTATTCCGATCACGCACCACTGCGGCACGATTGCACCAATGCACTGCATTAATCTTGGCCTTAAACGGGGCTGCCTGGCAGAGCCGGGCGGGTGTGTGGATCATCTTTCAAACTTAACAAGTTAAAGGCAGCCAGGGTGGCGGTGGGTGGGGAGGGCTGGGGGGGCGGGGACCTGGCTGCTGAATATAAAATATAGGAGCCCGGCTTAGTAAGGGAATTTTAAAGAGGAAGCGTTGTGCGCGCAGATATAGAACGGCGCGAGGCTCTCGCTGCCTCTCTGCCTTTCTCTCTCCCACTTCTCCTGACAAAATCCCCGTTCCCTGGCAGATGTCTGAATCCCTGCCAGATCTAACAATGTCCGACCCACTCGCTGCCACCAGACACTGGGGCTCGTTCTCCCAGCACGTTGGGGTCAGAGATCCGTATTAAACAACCGCTCCTGCCTCCCTCCCCTTCAGTGCCTGCTCCCAAAGGGACACTGGGGTGGAATATTGTCACCTTCCACTTTTAGGAAGGGGGGCAGATCAAATCAAAGGCTGAGCTGTTTGTGTGTGCTGCCTGCTGACCTTGGCTGGGACAGGATTCAGCTTGGTGGGGTTTTCTTCTTTTTTGTGCTGTTCCTTCCTTTGGGCACAGGAAATCCATCTATTTCTTGAAGCCCTCTCTTCCTCATCTCAAATCCTCTCCTGATCATTCAACACCCGCTTTTCCTGCTCCTTTTGTGCCCTGCGATTCCATCCTCACATGAGGAACTCAGGAATCCACAAAACCAACAGCAGCGCACAGGGGAAAAGCCAATTTCATGGGCTGGGCCTTGGACCATTATCCCACTTTTTCAGCTCCCTAGGAAATGCCTTCCCATGGCAGGGGCTGGAGTGAGGTGAATTTTAAAGTCCCATCAAAGCCATTTTGGGATTCACTGAGTGAGGGGTTGTCCTGAAGGCAGCACATCCCACAACAGGAACCCACAATTCCTTAAGGAGCATCAGCTTTGCTTCCTAGCCGGGACAAAAGCACAGGAGAGGGAATTCCTTGTGCTCAGCCTGAGGCCCCTGTGGACGTCACCCCAAGCCAGGAGAAATATTCCATGAGTTGGGAGTAGGGGATCAACATTTGACTCACCTGACTGCTTGTCTTGGTTTGGGAGAAACCACCTAAAAGAAAAATACCAAAGCAACAAGTTAAAACTTCATTTGAGATTTGGGGTTTGCCCTAACAGTTAAGGAAAAAAGCAGAAATCATCACAAAAACATGATTTTTGAGTGTTTCTCTGAGTTACATGAAAATATACAAAATAAACATTCCCCTTCCCTCAGCTTGCTCGGTTCCTTTGCACAGGCTGGTGTTTCTGTCCCAAACCCAAAAATGTGGGGTTGAGGCACCTGCCTTGAGCCTCACACACTCGGAAACAGCTGGAATGAGGTTTGAGGGTTGCTGAGGCTTGTGAAGGACAAACAGCTGCAATGAGGTTTGAGGTGTTGTTGAAGGAGGTTTTCCCTCCACAGCAGAGCCAGGAGAAGGAATCAAGGCACAGCTCCTCATGTCCATGGAGAACGAGTTATTTTAACTTCAAATCAGTGGAATTGGTACCTCAGCAGCCACTGAGCTGGGCAGGGGCTGCCCACACCCCTCTGTCCCCTGGGGGAGCTGCCTGCAGACCTTCCCTGCCCAGGTGAGCAGGGAAAACATTCCCTGCCTTTGCCTCCAGCCAGACACCCACAGCTCTCCTTTGAAAGGCTCTCCCTGCACAGCAGAAACCTCCAGCTCTGCTGGGGCTGCCTCAGCCCTTCCTCCCCCTAGAAAAGCACCTGAGCGGCCCCAAAAAGGAACCCTGGGCAAAGCTCCTGACTGCACAGGGCAGAGAGGCACCACCACGGAGAGAAAGCTGAGAAGTGGCAAGAAAAATCACTTCGAACTGACAGAGGGAGGTTTAGTTGGAGGAATTATTCTCTTTGAGGGTGAGGAGACCCTGGCACAGATGCCCAGAGCAGCTGTGGCTGCCCCTGGATCCCTGGAAGTGCCCAAGGCCAGGCTGGACAGGGCTTGGAGCACCCTGGGATGGTGGGAGGTGTCCCAGCCCATGGCAGGGGCTGGAATGGGATGAGATTTAAGATCCCTTCCAACCCAAACCATTCCACAATTCTCTGATGAGAAGCAGAAGAAGCAAAAAGGTGCCAAACCCCACAAAAGCAGGTGCAGCACCAGGTGCTTTTTGCTCCTTCCCACTTTGGGGCCCTGAGGTTTTCAGAGGAATTTCTGGTGCTGAGGTTGGCTGAGCGGGGCTACATTTTTGTTTTGGTTGCCAATTGGAAGCCACTATTTTTATCCCCCAAGTCCCCCAAAGCATCTGTTTCCCTGGAGCTATTTAAGATTTCCTTTTATAAGACCTACTTAGAGGTGTATCATTATTTTTAAACGTTACTCGGAGCAGCCACGCTCCCGTTTTATCATCATTACAAGTGTCATTATCCCTGCGTTTGAACTGGGTAATTTCAAGGGGAGATAAAATCCTTGCAGGGGGGTTGAGAGTTGCTTCCCCTCCAGCAAATATTTTGGGGATAATACCTGCTGCATGGAACAGGCTGGTGCATCCCAATGAAAGAAAAAGAAATTTCAAATTATCTAGGGAAAAACCAAAAAAAACCAAAAAAAAAACCAAAAAAAAACAAAAAAAAAAAAAAAACCAAAACAAAAAAAAACCCACCCCCAAACAACCCCCTCAAAAAAAAAAAAACCCAACAAAAAACCAAAGGAAAAACAAACAAAAACTTTAAAAAAAAAAAAACCATCCAAGACCCAACCAAACAAAAAACCCAAAACAACAACAACAACAAAACCCCCCAAAACCCCCTCAAAACCCCCAAAAAAACCAAACAAACAAAAAAAAAAAACCAAAAACCCACCCCAAAACAAACAAACAAACAAACCCGAACCAACCAAGCAAAAAATCCCACCCTGTTTGGAAGCATCCACAGAGCAGAAAAATCCCAAGAAAAGAAGGAGAAAACCCCATTTAAATGTTCCTGTAATGTGATGTAAATGCAGCTCAGGTCATTGAATTTTGGGAGCCTTTTCCCTTCTGCAGTTTCCCTCACTGCTGATGGTCCTGGGGGTTTTTATTGCCTCATCACCAAGGAAATGAGATTTTCTTCAATCTCTTCCTACAGCAGGCAGAACACACCTTTCTTTTTGTTACAGGTACCACAATTTGGGCAAAAAAAAAAAGATGAGACCCAAATTCTGCAGCTCTGGGCTCAGCCTGGAACTGCAAACACTCGGATGTGCCATGAAACATCACCAGGATATGCAGAATTTCCATTCCTGACAAGCAACAGCCCAAATTTGACCTAAGGCTGCAGATATTTGCAATAAAAGCTGACTCACTGTCGAGAGCAGGTTAAATGCATCGAGTGGTGAAGAGAATCACTTGTTATGAATGGTTGGGATTAAATTTTTCACACCTGTCAAGGCTTTCGAGCAAGAAATTTTGACCTCTACGTGCCCTGTTCTAGAAATCCCACAGAGAAAAGGAAATTTATCTTCTTCCAGCTTGAAATTAAAGCTGTGAGAAAGAACCCAAAAGCAAATTTAACACCAAAACAGGGCAGCTGATCCTGAAAACTCTTCCAGCCACACAAACCTTCAAATATAAATTCATTTAGCAGAAAATAGATGTTGACACACCTAAAGAAAGCTTCCAGAAATTGTCTTTCCTTCTTCCCTTCCCTCCTGACATGTCAGGTACCAGGAGGACAAACCTTCATCCATCAGACTGTGGCATTGGCAAAGAAATTCTTCAATTGAGTGGATTTCAATGACCAGAACTTGCTAAATACAGCTTGGGAGGTACAAAATGAATACTTCTTTGCATTGATCCTTTCAGCATTGCTCATGGACACTCATTCTTTGGGAATCTAACCAAAGCCAAGGAGAAATGTACCCTGACTTCATTTCCTGGCGTTGCCACCCCTCAGTCACTGCTCCAGGCTGTCACCAGGCTGAGGAAAGGGAATTAATTCATGTCCTTCAAACTTCCTGAGCTTTTTGTCCCTTTTTGTTTAAAATTTCCAGCTTTAAACTGTTTCCACCTGGCACATGGGGACAGAGCACTATTTTAACCCTAAATTTAAGGATTTCAGAAAATTGCCTGGATTATCAGTTCAGTTCACTCCTGGGATGGTCACAGAGCAAGGGGAGCAGCACAGATCTCCAGGAGCTGACAGAGGAAGTGAACAGCACAGCCTGGAATTTATCTCACATCTCTTGGTTCCAGTCCAAATGCTTAAACCACCACATCATCCTTCAGGCCTGGGACACCAACAGAACCTTTAACCCTTGTGCTGGAAGCTCCTGCAGCATTTTCCATCGTTTTTACAGCAGAGGTGGCCTCCAGGCTGGGGCAGGATCCTGATCTGGCTGCTCAGGGTTGGAGGAACCCAGCCCAGTTTGGGGTCTCAGCCCATGCTGGGTTTAATCTCAGATTTGGGAATTTCATGGCAGAACCCTCCACCTCCACCTCAGCTGGGCTAGGGCAGCTGGCTGGGAGCTGAAAATGGGGAGGGAGAATTCTTCAGATACAATTTCTCACTGGGAGAGTGTCCCCTGCCATTCCTTTCCAACTGGGCAAAAAAATTGAATGGGAACTTCACAAAAACTCAACAGTAGTGAGAATAATTTTAAAATAATCTTTAAGCACAAACTGACAAGTTTTCCTGGAGATCTGTGGGGAGGAAAGAGGGAGGTCTTCCACTGTCCAGAACATTGCTTTAGTAAAAACACTGCCAGCCCAGTGCCCTTCAACACAGACCCAGCCACAAAATAAAATCAAATCTATGTTGATTATCACAGCAAGAGTGATAATCCCTGAGGAGGGAAAGAAGGAGGAGGAAGAGAGTGTCCATTTTCCCAAGCTAGGTCACACCAATCCGTGGCTGTGCTTCCAGGGACACCTCCATGATTTCCCACGGTTTGGAGTAAGTCAGCAGCAATTTTGGGAATGTTAAAGAGCTGACAGCACCCAATGAATAAATGGAGGGGGCTCCTTATAGCCCATCCAAAGGAGATGGATCAACAACCTTGGGGATGATTCACTCACAACCAAAACCAAAAAAACCACATCTCCTGGGCTGCTGGACACAGCAGAGTGCATCGCTCCTTCCCACCACCCTGCTCCAGGCTGGCTACAAAACTCTGTGGGGAGAGGACACAGGGGTGGAACAGCTGAGGAAGGGCTTCACACGCTGCTGGCAAACTCCTGGAGGTACCCTTGTCTTAGGGTGCAATGTAAAATGTAACCAGCAGTTTGTGTTCTATCACCAGCTGTAAAACCAGCCGGGGCAGAGTTCTTGATCTCTTCTACAGAGTCCTTCAGTCAGACAGATAATGGGAAAAGGAGGCACAAGAGTCATCTCAGAGAGCTGAGCAGCCCTTCCCAGCTCTCTGATGGCAGCACCACTTGTGCAGAGCAAACACATCCCTCAGAGCAATCAAACTTTCGCTTGCACAGACCCAGCCCTGAAAATTCCATCAGTCGCAATTCCCCTCTGGGCAGAGCCCATTCCCAGCACTGCTGTGGGAATTTTCACTTTTCAGGATGGTTTAGGGTGCAATGCAATTTGTACCCAGCAGTTTGTGTTCTATCCCAGCTGTTCAAACCAGCTGGGGCAGTGTTCCTGATCTCTCCCACCACCCACCCTCCCTGCAGGGGATCTCTGCTGTCCATGGGCCAGCCAGGCTCACTGCAGGGCTGAGACAATTCCAGCAGCCCATGGGGAGATGCTCCACCCAGGGGGAGGAGCCCAGCATTCCTACCTGGATCAAAGCTGAGATTTGGAACCCCAGCCCAGCCTGTTTGCTCTGCATTCCCAGAGGGAGCCCGGACCCATCTCACCCCACTGGAGCTTCAGAGGAAACTCCAGCCTTGTACAGGATCATTGCTCCAGCAGAGCCACATCTGTCACTGCAGGAGGGCTGGATTGGGCTGCACCAACACCCTGAGCAACAGAGGGTCAGGTTCTGTTCTGACCCTGTCAGGGTTTAGGGTTTTTTTTGTACTACTGCATTTTTATTTTTATTTTCCTAGTAAAAAACTGTTCTTCCTATTCCCACATCTTTGTCTGAGAGCCCCTTAATTTCAAAATGATAATAATTCCAAGGGAGGGGATTTACATTCTCCATTCTAAGGGAGGCTCCTGCCTTCCTCAGCAGGAAATCCACCTGCCTTCCCAAACCAGGACAACCCTGATGTGTCTCTTTGCAGATCTAAGACCAGCACGACTGAATTGAAAACACAAATGCTGAAATCAGTTCTCACAGTTAAAAATGAAGTTTTTTTCCTCTTTCCTTGCTCTTGTGGGATTGTCCCTTAAAGGCCCTAAAGGCTGAACACGTCCAAGTTGGCCCCGTTTGTCAGAACAACATCCAGTGCTGCAAACTGGGAGAGGGAGAAGTGCTCCAGCCCTGCTTTGGATTAGGAAGAGACAGGAGAAATAAAAAGAGCATCTGACACCAAAATAAAACTGTTTTGGTCACTGCCATCTCTCTTATTCTAAATGAAGCAATTGTGGGCTCCGTTTGTTTTGCATTCTTAATTAGCAGACGGAACAGATGGCAAAGGCGTCACTTAAAGCCACACGTCCGACAAAATAACCCAGGCTGCCAGTGCTGGTTTTCACTGGGAACAAGGAATACTTTCCCCTCTCCTTCCCATTGAAAAGGATCCCGAAGAGAGGAGCCAGCAAATGTCTGCATGGAGCAGGGGATTCACCGCAGAAAGGAACCCATTGTGTCGGGAGTGTGCTGGGGGGGGAGGGAGGGATGGGAGGCGGCAAATGGATTGCAGAGGGAACAGAAAACAGGGATGGAAAGGAGCAGAGCACTGCCAGGAACGCCACGAGGGGCTCAAAGAAACGGTGAGTCCCTCCTGCCTTCATTTCTGGGCTTCAGGCAGAGTGTGGAAGGTCTGTGTTACAGCTCAAAGCAGCTGGACAGGAGATGTTATCCCTGAAGGTGCTGCCCCACAGCCATACCTGACCTATCCCTTCCAGACCTGTAGGGACACTGGAAAACTCACTGAGAAACTCCTCAGAGCACAGCTCCCCATCCCTGGATGTCCTCAAGGCCGTGCTGGGCCAGGCTTGGAGGAACGTGGGGTAGTGGAAGGTGTCAGGGTGGAACTGGATGAGCTTTAAGGTCCCATCCCACCCAAACCATTCTGGGATTCTCTAAAACAAGCAAAGCTCAGTTTGAAGCACCATCCACTGCACGAGGATAGCTCAGAGCTGCAACCAGGACAGAATATTTTGCCAAAAATCATAAACCACGTGTGGTGCTCACATCCTATTTCCTTTGCCTCAAGCATGGGGAAGGAATGGGATAAAAAACCCCAAAAACCCACACACAACTCACTGAGAACAGGGAGGTCTTGGTCTCTTGGGCTGTGCTGCACTTGTGACCCAGACACAGGTGTGTGACACCTCAGAGGAGGAACCTCCCTGGGGAACCTCTCCTGGCACCTCAAAGTCCTTTTATTCCATCCTCCACCTCCTACAAAGCCTCAACAATTTAATCCCTGCGAGCATCCCCTGCATCTCAAAAAGGCAAAGGAACCACAGATACTGAGAGGGTTTTGTTCCCTTTCCAGCCTCGTGAGGTGCTCTGACAGCCCTGCTGATGGGCTACAAGAGGATTTTGGCACAGCATTCCCTGAGCACCACGGATAAACTGTTCCCAGCATGGATGAGTGAGCAGGATCAGGGCACAGCCTGATGGGCCATATAATATCCATCAGGAACGTGCCAGCCATCCCCAGCTTCCACTGCAGCCTCCAAACCTCCTCTCTGATCCATTAAAATGCTGATAATGGTGAGTCCTGTCCAGCTCTGCAGCCATGGGCCTGCTCAGCTGCTGCAAGGGTGGTGCTGCATGTGTGCCCCCATGGCTGCTGCTGCTGCAGCACGGAGCTCTGCCCCTCTGGTGTTGGAAAGAGAGCAATAATGATGCTCAGGACCCCAGCTGGGCCTCAGCCATGGAACAGGGCCTGGAGAAGGAGCTTGGCTCTCCAGAGAGCAGCTGAGGGGAAAAGGAGAGGGGCCTTGGGAAGAGCACAGTGCTATAGAGAGGTAAATCCCGCAGGAGCAGGACCCAGAGCTGCTGCTTCCACCTCTCCCTCCTGGTCACAGACCCCTCTGAAAAGGTAAAACCTCTCTGGGAGGAGCACATTGACACAACCCCACCCATCTGTGGGACATCATCCTCCTCCACCAGCTGCTTCCAAACTTTTTGGCCACTTTGCTCCTCGTTCCTCTCTGTTTTCTCTTCATTTTGTTTTCCTTCTCTCTGCATCTCCCTGACCTTCCATGAGCTGAGGGCGCTGTGCTCTCCCCAGGCACCCCTGTGCTTCCCCCCAGCCTCAGATGAGATTTGATTTTTGTTACCTGCACTGGCTTTTCCCAGCTGCTCCATAATCCTGGAGCAGCACCTCCCCATGCCAAGGCTTCAGGACACAGAGCCCAGGGCTGTGGCTTAATGCCCTCCAAATTTAGAGCTGGACATTGCTCCACTGGCACAACATTTCAACGTTGCTCTAAATTAGGAAACTGCTCCACAAATGCTCTTTTGCCTCGGCTGGGAATTCCCTCTGGATGTGTAAGAGAGAGAATTGATATCAGTGTGCTGCCCTCACCTTTTCTGCAGCTCACAAGGTCCCTGAGAACCTCACAGGGGCTGCAACTCCTGCAGGTAAAATTCACACGGTGAGAAATCAACTCTACATCATCAGAAATCCTCCTGATCTAAAGCTTACTCCACAAACTGCTTCAGGATTCCTTGCACAGAAATTTGGGGATCTCAGGTGTCCAGAAGGGCAATTCCCAAAGTGTCAGACTCACTTCAGCCCCCAGCCCTGTGCATAAAATCCTGCCATGGCAAATCACACAGGAAGTCCAAGAAAAAATTCAATTTCTGCAGCAGAGCAGTGAGAAAAGGAGAGCAAGGAATTAGAGAAGGATGTGCTGCCCATCCAGGCCCTCAGTGCCTTACACACCCAACTGATTCCTCATGCCCTGACTCACTACAATTCCTGCTAAAATTGTGGGGAAAGATGGAATTTTCACGTTTTTACTGGGAAAAAATGGATTTAGTGCACTGAGAATTGCTCACTGATGTGCTGCCTTCGGCACTCACCTGGCAAAGGGGAAACCTGGGCTCTGCTCCCTGCTCCTGCATTAAAGAACCGGCAATTAAAATGCACAATCAGCCCTCCCAGCTATAATCTCATTAAAAATAAGGACTGAAATTAAACAATTCAGCAGTCCACGCCTTGCCAGGGCCACTGGAGGAAGCAGGAAGGGGAATGCCTGCAGCCAGGCCCTGCCTCTGTCAATACCTGGCTGTTCATGCAAAGCAGAGCAGCGTTACTGCAGGCAGGAGCTCAGCACACATTCCTGCAGCCTGGCCCGGGTTCAGATTTCCTGGAGGAAGGGAGGGAAGCAGAGCAGGCTGCCCCACGTCTGAGGTGACCACAGGGAATGCTGAGACACACCAGGGAAAGGAGCTGCTCCTGCTGCCTCCCACTCCTCCCTCCTGCTGCCAAACCCAGCCCGGAGAGCTCCGAATTTCCATAAAATCCCAGAATGGTCGGGCTTGGAAGGGACCTTAAAGCTCCTCTAATTCCATGCCATAGGAACACCTTCCACTATGCCAGGTTGCTCCAAATTCCATCCAACCCAGCCTTGGACACTTCGAGGGATCCTGGGGCAGCCACAGCATCTCTGGGAAATCTCTTCCACCCATTCACCACCCTCCCAGGGAAGGGTTTCTTCCTAATGCCGTGCATGGGAGAGGTGCTGCACATCCCAGGGAAAATTCCCAGCAGGAAGGAAGGGGAGGAAAAGCTGGAGAATTCCAGGAGCTCTGTGCACAAAGGCGAACCACCTCCCTTTGTAAAGGGCTTCACTTTCAGGGTTTGAAACCATGAGGGAAGAATTTCTTCCTCATATCCAATCTAAACCCACTGCCAGTTTGGAGCCATTCCCCTTGAACCATCACTGCCCTGTTTTGCTGTGGGAAGGCTCAAGGCAAAGATTTTCTGTTAAGCCTGAAGGAAAAATAATTTTAAAAAAAGGTGTGAGGGGAAAAGATTCCCTTTTGGGGCAGATTTTTGTCTCTTAACTTCCCAATTTTCTCACTGATCCCCCTTCCTCTCTCTTCCTTAAAACACCCCCCAGGAACAGATTAAACCCCACTGAAATCAAGGGGAGTTTTGAGACTTCTGAAAATCGCTGCACTCCTACTTTAGGCTCTGAGTTCAGCAATTTAACAGGTGGCAACACATCCATGCCCAGGGCTTCATCAAGGCCAGAAAAAATAGGATTTGGAGCTGGATTTCAGCAGGACAAAGCTGGGCTGGTAATTCCAGGAGCACACACGGCTCACAGGCCGTGTTATCACGGGATGTCCACATTGAATATTTCACTTGCACTTCAGGACATCAGTCAGGCCTGTGTCACCTCTTTTAGGACATCCAGGAGTGGGGAAGGAGGGACAGAACAGAAAATCTTTGCCTTGAGCCATCCCACAGCAAAACAGGGCAGTGATGGTTCAAGGGGAATGGCTCCAAACTGGCAGTGGGTTTGGATTGGGTATTAGGAAGAAATTCTTCCCTCATGGTTTCAAACCCTCAAAGTGAAGCCCTTCACAAAGGGAGGTGGTTCACCTTTGTGCACAGAGCTCCTGGAATTCTCCAGCTTTTCCTCCCCATTCCTTCCTGCTGGGAATTTTCCCTGGGATGTGCAGCACCTCTCCCGTGCACGGCATTAATTGCTGCCCACGGGCAGGGTTCTCACAAGCACATAAAATATGAGCTTACCTCACTCCCCATCATGATTTCAGGAGGGTGAGGTAACCAAACTCACCCACCAATAAAGTCATCATCGTTACCCAACCCCAGTTTCCCCCTTTTTTTTTTAATCATTATTAAATTAAACTTATTCACATCCCTGCTCCTGTGTGAATGCATTTATGGCACTTTGAATAACGATCCCTTTGGTGTGAACTCCATCCTGAATTCCAAAAATCCCACTGGGAAGACTCTGACTTGGGAGGAGAGGTCTGCAGCCTCTTCCCAGCTCCCCCCCAAAAAAGGGATGTGCACCAGCACCAAGTTCCTGCAAATTTCCACACTGGAAGTGCCCCGGGTGTGTTTTTCCCACAACTTTTCCAAGCTCAGGCAAGTAGGCTGAGCTTAGGAATAGCTGAGCCATTCCCACAGCCTCTGGAAAATCAAGGTTTTTAGTGATTTTTGCATCTCTGAGGATGCTGGAAAGCCTCAGAATTCCGAATTTCCAGCGATTTTAACAACAAGACTCTGATATTGCTCAGGGCTTGCAAAATATAGATAAAAAATTATCCTGATCTCAACATTAGGACAACTTTTCTGATAACAAGTGGAAAGTTCCTTTGGCTTTCCTTCATCCTGTTCCTATAAATTCCTGCCCAAATTTCTGGGGAGGGCAGAACTCGAATCCCTTCAAACGTACCCATGCAGCAATAAATGAAATAATAACTAATAGGTGGCTCAGATAAAGGCTTTTCCATCTCAGGGCAGAGGAAAGTATTAGCTAATTAATCATCAAGTTGGCATTAACTTATCTTTTGGCACCTCCAAGAAAATGTAAATCTGAAACGAGCTGGGGGTGGCGGTGTGTGGAAACAAAGGAATAAGAAGCCAACAATGGTTTTGGGAATGGATGACAAAATCCAAATGTTCTGCCTGAGTGCTGCTAAATTAAGCTCCGTGTTATCGGCGCAAAGATTAGGAAAAGAGAGATTTTCCTCAGAACCTTAAGTCACACTTCGGACACGACAGCAAGGGTGGAGACAAGAGGATTCACTCACCCTGAAAATGAGTGGAAATAAAGAAGGATCTGCTCAGTTCTTGGTTTGCCCCGAACACGGTTCTGTGGAGGAAAAGGAGAAAGGAGGGAGTTAATTTATTGTGGAGGAGATGAAGAAGTGATGCCCACCTCCCATCCCAGGTTCCATCCATCCCACCTCTGCCTTCAGCCCTTTTTGCCCTTTTTGCCCTTTTTGCCCTTTTAGCCCAAACTCCCCTTTTCCCCTCTCTTTTAAGTGGAAAGGTGTGGGCTCGATATTTCTGAGCCTGAGAGAATTTTCAGCTTGCTAACCATTGGTAGCTCCTTTTCCAAGGGAAAACTTTCAACAGTTTCTTTTCCCAAAGCATCTTCCTCCTTTTCCCAAAACATTTCTAAGTGAGCAGTGTTTTTTTTCTCATAACAATCTCCCCCAGCTGTTGTTTTCTATTACTGAACCAATGGAAAGAAGTGTCAGTCCTACTGACCAATAAATACATTTTTTAGCGAAACATGCTATATAAGAAGTAAAATGATTGTAAATAAAACCTTCTCTTGTTTTAATGGTAAAAACTGGAGTCAAACTATTTTTATTTTGTGTCCTACTGTGACAGAAAGGGCTCCAGTGAGATCCTGCCTTGAGCCAAAGCCTGTTCTGGGAATTATTTCAGCGCTAAAATTTGTTTTCCCACCTTCCATCAGAGGTTCCCAGCTGCTGACCAAAGATGGAACACCATCAGATGGAACTGTGTTTTCTCCAATCGCTTTTTTTTTTTGCTTCCTTTGAGCAAAACTTCCCTTTTCAGGGAGAGGTCAGCTCCCCAAACACAGCACAACCCTCGATGTACGCCCCAATTAATGCTTGGTCAAATTCTGCTCCAATTCATCGAATCCAGGGAGAAGCAGCAGCGAGGGAAACGATTCCACACGTTCCTGCCTAAACTCCAATTAATAAACATTCAGCTCAGCTCCGTTTTGCAACCACCTGTGGGTGTTTAGGGGATCAAAGGAGCTGCATTCCTTCCTGCCCAGGCACAGATCCCTCCCCTGCCTGCTGGAGGAGGCACTGGGATGGATGGGCTCCTCCAAAAAGCCATTTTATTCCCAAAGAACTGGGAATTACAGAAGGTAGAAAGGCTCCCTCAAAGTAATTTTGCTTTAATTTGATGTATCCTAACCAGCATTGGCCTCCAACAACATCCCTGGAGTCATCCAAGAAGGGATGGAGGCACCTGGCACAGGGCAGCTCCAGGAAATGGCGATATCCCACAAATCCAGCTCCAATACCCCTAAAAAATCAATATATTCCTAATCCATGAGTCTGCTCAGGCCCAGCACAGCGCCCACAGAGCCTCTGCAACCCATCCAAATCAAAATTTGTTCCCTCCTAATGCTCTCTTCCCTTCTGCTTCCTTTTTGCCCCCAAAATGATGTGAAGCCAACAGTTCATCATGCTCTGATCAAACACACAAAAGTCACCAGGGCCTGGCTTTAGCTGCAGCAGAGCCCAGCAGAGGCTGCATTTGTTCCCCCAACTCGTCCAGCCACAGAGAGTTACAAACACGGCAAAGGGAGGGAAAAAGTTTTTTGATCCCTACAGAAAAAGAAGATGCAGCTTTAGGTGTTGCAGGATTTTTTTTTCCCCACTAAATCCCGCATCCATTAATTTCAAGAATGAAGTCAAGACTTTTTTTTTCCCTTTTTTTTCTTTTTTCTTTTTTCATTTTTTCTTTTTTTCTTTTTTTCCTTTTTTCCTTTTTCCTTTTTTATTTTTTCCTTTTTGCTTTTTTCCTTTTTTCCCCTTTTTTCTTTTTTCTTTTTTCCCTTTTTTCTTTTTTCTTTTTTCCCTTTTTCCCCTTTTTTTCTTTTTTCCCCCTTTTTCCCCTTTTTCTTTTTTCCTTTTTTCTTTTTTCCTTTTTTCTTTTTCCTTTTTTCTTTTTTCTTTTTTCTTTTTTTCCCCTTTTCTTTTTTCCTTTTTCCTTTTTTCCTTTTTTCTTTTTTCCCCTTTTCTTTTTTCCTTTTTCCTTTTTTTCTTTTTTCCCCTTCTTTTTTTCTTTTTTTTCTTTTTTTTTCTTTTTTTTTTCCTTTCTTTTTCTCCTTTTTTTTTTCTTTTTTTTCCTTTTTTTCTCTTTTTTTTCCTTTTTTTTTTGGGTGAACGCGGCTGGTTATTTGACGAGCGAAGCATTAGATCCGCGGAGTTGTTCCGCAAGCCAAAACACGCTCCCTTTTCATTCATAACACCGAGCTGCTCGGCGTTAAACAGCCGATTATCATGAATGAAGTGGGTGTAACTTCCTTGAAATCCTCCAAAGAGCTGTCAAAGCACAGCTACCGCAGCTCGCTTTTCTCCTTGAAGCACACACATCATTGCTTTAATTGTTCCCCGATCCCCCAAATGTGCTCAAAGCGAGAAGTTTTGGGGTTTTTTTGGGGGGGAGAGGAGAGAAAAAGGGGAAGGGTGGGGAAAGAGAGGGAAAGTGGGGCTGGATCTCCACCGTCGAGTTTGGATTTTGTGTGGGGATCTAAATTAAGCTTCAGCCGTTTAAAAGTGTGGCAGACAAAACCTTACAAATCAAAGCCCTGGCTTGTTTTGCATGGATAATCAAGAGCCTCTGGCTCTTCTTCTAAAAGGAAACGTTTAACCCTGAAGAGAAGAGGACTCGTGGTTAAAGCGCTGGCCAAGGACTTGGAAAATTTAAATTTGACCCCAGCTCTGCCATTCTCCACCTCCTTCCCAAGGTGGTTTTTATTTTATTTTATTTTATTTTATTTTATTTTATTTTATTTTATTTTATTTTATTTTATTTTATTTTATTTTACTTTATTTTACTTTATTTTACTTTATTTTATTTTATTTTGTTGGTTTGGTTGGTTTGGTTTTTGGTGGGGTTTTTTTGGGTTTGTGGGGTTTTTTTGGGTGGGGTTTTCTTTTTTTTGGTGGATTTTTTTTTTGGTTGGTGGTTGGGGTTTTTTTTGGTTTTTTTGCCCCAGTCTTGCCACTTTTCCGATTTTTCCAAACTGAGATTATCTTTGAGCCAAGAGGCTGAGAAACTGCGCTGATAAGCACACATTCCATGGAGGAACTGCTTTCCTCACAGATCTTTCCAAGGATGACCATCACCCCAAAGGAAAACCTGCAGCACCTCAGCCGTTCCTCTTCTCCCACCTCAGGATTCCAATCTTGGCCAGCAAAAATTTGTGATCTCACCACTGACCCACCAAATATTTCACCCTCTTGCCTAAACACTTTTACAGCCTGGAAAGCTGCAGAAAACCCACAAAGACAACCCCAAACCCACAAGGACTAACACACTTCACAGGGTTTAGTGTGGGGAAACACTGGGGAAGTGGCAGCAAGGAAAACTATTAAAATTTTCGTATTTCAGCTCAAGATTCTCAGCTAAATCTCATTATCTCGCCCACCACCAAAACATCAACAACAAATCTTGACGGTGCTTTCATGACAACAGCTTTTGCACATCCTCTAACAGCTCTAACACTAACAAAGGCTGGTGCTTGGGGGGGAAAAAACATAAATATTTGTCCAGGATTCTGGAAAACTCCAAACTTGTAATGCATTGCAGCCAACTCTGGAGATGGCAGCGCTTCCCACCTGCTCCTGATTTTTATCACAAACGGGTGATGCTCATCACTCTTTTTAAAATCACAAATGGGTGATGCTCATCACCTTTTTTTAAATTGGTGATGCCCATCACCCCTTTATTTAATCACAAACGGGGTGATGCCCATCACCCTTATTTTTAATCATAAATGGGGTGATGCCCATCATCCTTTCTTTTTAATCACAAATGGGTGATGCCCATCACCCTTTTTTATTTTTTAATCACAAATGGGTGATGCCCATCACCTTTTTTTAATCACAAATGGGTGATGCCCATCACCCTTATTTTTAATCACAAATGGGTGATACCCATCATCCTTTTTTAAAATCACAAATGGGTGACGCCCATCACCCCTTTTTTTTAACCACAAATAGGTGATGCCCATCATCCTTTTTTTTTTTAATCACAAATGGGGTGATTCCCATCACCCTTTTTTTTATCACAAATGGATGATACCCGTCACCCTTTCTTTTTTTATCACAAATAGGGTGATGCCCATCATCCTTTTTTAATCACAAATAGGGTGATGCCCATCACCCTTTTTTGGTTTTTCTTAAATCACAAATGGGTGATGCCCATCACCCTTATTTTTAACCCCAAATGGGTGATGCCCACCTGAGAGCATCCACCTTTCACTGAACGCTGGATCCCACTGAAAATTCCAGTGAAAAACCCCGGATCCTCCACCAACTCCATCTTATAAAAATCCGCATTTCTCCCTCACCAGCAAATGGAAAACACAAATCCCAAGGGATTTCCCTGCTCCCATGGAAGCCAGAGGGAATTCTGTGTGTGGCTGGCACACAAGCAGATGTGGCAGGTTGAATTTTCATCCTCCTATCATGGGCACGAGGATTCACTCCTGTTTGTCTTTGGCTGCAGCTGCAGCTGCGGCTGCATTGCTGTGAAATGCATCACTGGCTCTGACTCACCCTGCAAAGGACACGCTTGTAAACTGACCCACCAGTGACCAAATCCTCTCTTTCTTCACTTGGAGGAGGCGAGATGAGGCATAGGTTCCTCGTCTGATTCATTTCCTGGGGAAATTTTTACTCCCTGAATCTTTTTTTTTTTCAGTCCTTATTCAGCCAGCGAGTAGTGAAGTGATTAATACAAAATCCACGCTTGACACAGAGTGGAAGGATTCATTCAAATTCTTTTAAAATCAGCGCTTAATTAATTGCTTAGAAAAACAACCCATTGCCAAAAATGTGGGGGGTTGGTTTTTCTTTTTTTTTTTTCTTTTTTTTTCTCTATTTTTCCGGTTGAGAAAGCTTTTTCAGTTGAGAAACTAATTACAGGCAACGGCACACAGCAAAATGCATGAAGGACAAAACCTGGCACCTTTTTTTTTTTTTTTTTTTTGATATTCAGCCCCTCGGAAGGAAGAAATAGAAACCTGGACAGAGCTCCAGGGCAGCTCCAGCTCTGCTGCTTCTTCACTTCCACCCAGCCCTGCTCCTTTCTCCCAGCCCTGCCAGAAATCCTGTGAGGATCAGGCACGAACACAGCGAGCATTTGAAATTCAAACTGCCAGAAATAAAAGCTAAGGCAAAGAGAGCCCTGTGGAAAGTGCTGTAAGTTTTTTTCTCTCCCTGATTATTCATGCCAAGGCAGTACTAACCAAGTCCAGATCGGGCTGGGGTTGGGAACAATCCCTGGGGCTCGCAGGGCTCTGCAGGGCTTGGCACTCGGGATCAGCATTATTTCTCCATCCTGCCAGGGCGGACAAGCTCAGCCTACAAAGATTCAGGAGAAAAACCAGCACGTCCTTTTTCCCCTTCATTTCTTCTCCCTCCCTCTCTCCACGTTCTTCTCCTCTCGCCTTTTCCACGGCGAGCACTGAATGATGGGATTTTTGACATCAGAGGAAAGTCATCCCTTCTCCACTCCCCCAGCTCCTGGCTGTTTCCTCCTCAGCCGCTCTGCTGAGGTTTTTTTTTTTTTTGCGTGCTCCATCCCCACTCAGAGCCCGGGATCAGCTGATCCCAGCTCGGCAGCGTCTCCCTGAGCATCCCAAACCCTGCCCCGAGCGCTCCAGCCTGCCCGACCCATTCCCAGGCAGCCTTTAAAGCTGGTCCTGGCCGCTCCAGAGCTGGCACCCGCTATAGCGAAATCATTGTTTAGGCAAGGTAAAAGTGACCTCTGTTTACTCGGACAGCTCAGCCGCCCTGCAGGGAAGGACTGGCTCGGAGAGAAGCGAAAATGTGGCTGGGAAAGCGTCGCGCTGGCTGCCACAATGAGCTGAATGTTCGGGCAGTTCATGCCCTCTCTCCTGCAGTTTCTCCAGCCCTTTGATTTATTATCTGCAGCCAGACAGCCAATGACCCCATCCCGCCGCAGCGAGCCAAGGACACATGAGAGACTTGTTCAGCTCAGCGCATTTTCTGATCCCAATAAATGCCCCGTTAATTATCATAAGCTGCCAGGCACCTGCCATAAGTTGTTTATTAAAGAATAGCATTTACCAAATCGCGCTTTTTTTGGGGTTGTTTGTTTGTTTCACCACGCATTTCCTCCTGCGGTAAGGCCACTGAATTCCAGCTGGACTCGGGGGATGCTTGAGCGCGGCTCGGCGGGGTCGGGAGCGGAGCGGCGGCGCAGGAACCGCGGCCACCGCGGAGCCTCGGGAGCGGCTCTGAGTCACCGAGCGGCCCCGGCTTCCTCCGGCCTCCGGGGGGGCGGAGGTCGGAATTTCCTGCTGGCCCTTGGCCTTGTAAATCACCACGTCCTGTTGGAGCGGCGCTGCTGGGAGGTCAGGCGGTGGGAGAGCCGGGGCTGCTGCCCTGAACACCTGCTGGGGACAGGGAGGGATGGGAACGCTGTCCCCAACCGCAGCAGCGCCCCGGGGCTTCGTGCTGCACACACGGTTCAATAATTCATGGCTCAGTGTGCCCTGACACCTTCGGATTCCTGAGAGGAGGAGCCCTAAAACCCAGCATGGCATCAATCACACCTGTGGAATTGAAGGTGAAAACCAAAATGTTGGGTGAGGGTCCTGGGATAAATCCAACCCTGTGAAAATCTTCCCAGTTGAATTTAATTTCAGTTGTAGTCAGAACAATTTCACTGTCACAAATAACTAACACATAATTCAATAATTCATAATTCAATGTACTTTGACACATTC
Organism: Acrocephalus scirpaceus scirpaceus; assembly: GCA_910950805.1. NCBI lineage: Eukaryota > Metazoa > Chordata > Aves > Passeriformes > Sylviidae > Acrocephalus > Acrocephalus scirpaceus. The sequence continues at coordinate 3,251,089 of OU383793.1, forward strand.
CGATTCCTGACAACCTCACTGGAACCACTCATGGCCCATCCAGCAACTGACGGACTCAAATCTTCAAGACAGCCCCATAAATGAGAAGAAAACTCCTAAAAGCCAGCATGGCATCAGTCACACCTATGGAATTGAAGGTGAAAACCAAAATGTTGGGTGGGGGTGCTGGGACAAATCCAACCCTGTGAAAATCTTCCCAGTAGAATTTAATTTCAGTTGTAGCCAGAAAGATTTCACTGTCCCAAAGAACTCACACGTAATTCCATAATTCATAATTAAATGTGCCCCGACACCTTCAGATTCCTGACAACCTCACTGGAACCACACTTTGCCCTTCCAGCAACCCACAGACCCACATCTTCAAGACAGCCCCATAAATGAGAAGCCCTAAAAGCCAGCATGGCATCAGTCACACCTATGGAATTGAAGGTGAAAACCAAAATGTTGGGTGGGGGTGCTGGGACAAATCCAACCCTGTGAAAGTCATTTTAGTTGTAGCTAGAACGATTTCACTGTCACAAAGACAGGGGAATTATAATTTTAATTGTTATAATTCATAATTCAGAAACCTTCATATTCCTGACAACCTCACTGGAACCACACATGGCTCATCCAGCAACCCACAGACCCAAATCTCCTCTTACATGGACGACACTGATAGAACCCCAGGGGATTTCTCTGCCTTCCTTCAAGACAGCTCCATAAATGAGAAGAAAACTCCTAAACACCAGCATGGCATCAATCACACCTACGGATTTGAAGGTGAAAACCAAAATGTTGGGTGGAGGTGCTGGGACAAATCCAACCCTGTGAAAGTCTTCCCAGTTGAATTTAATTTCAGTTGTGGCTAGAACAATTTCACTGTCACAAAGAACTCACACGTAATTCCATAATTTATAGTTCAATGTGCCCTGACACCTTCACATTCATGACAACCTCACTGGAACCATACATTGCCCTTCCAGCAACCTACAATCTCAAATCTTCAGCTTCAAGACAGCCCCATGAATGAGAAGAGAAGCCCTAAAAGCCAGCATGGCATCAGTTACAGCTGAGGATTTGAAGGTGAAAACCAAAACGTTGGGTGGAGGTCCTGGGATAAATCCAACCCTGTGAAAATCTTCCCAGTTGAACTTAATTTCAGTTGTAGCCAGAAAGATTTCACTGTCCCAAAGAACTCACACGTAATTCCATAATTCATAATTCAAAGTACCTTGACACCTTCAGATTCCTGACAACCTCACTGGAACCACACATGGCCTTTCCAGCAACTCACGGACCCAAATCATCAAGACAGCCCCAAAAATGAGAAGAAAACTCCTAAAAGCCAGCATGGCATCAGTCACACCTGTGGATTTGAAGGTGAAAACCAAAATGTTGGGTGGGGGTGCTGGGACAAATCCAACCCTGTGAAAATCTTCCAAATAGAACTCAATTTCAATTAACCAGAAAGATTTCACTGTCCCAGAGAACTCATGGATGAGCTGTGCCACGATGTCCCTGAGAAAAGCCAATGGGTGACTGTGAGACAATGGAGCATGGATAATCAGGAAGGGAATGAAGCTTTTTAGCCATGTGAAGATCACCTTCCAGAGCACACCCAACTGGCCAAAATCAGTGTTTGAGGTAGGAAACTGAATGGTGGGAAGGAAAAGGAGGCTGCTGGTGGAGCTCAGCAGAATTCCTGGTCATTCCCCGGGGATGGTGACACAGGACTGAGTTTGTCTTACACCAAAAGCACATCCCGGAGGGGAATGAGCTCAGCACACCTTGGCAGTTGTTCCTTCACACTCACACCAAGCTGACAGATTTACTGCCTGGCTCTCCTGGTACCTGCCCGTGTTTTACAGCTTTAATCATTCCACCCAGAGAAACTGTTAAATATTACACAGTGACAAAGAATCTCACACAGCCCCTACCACAATGGGGTTATAATCCCTTGCCAACAAGCGGCTGGGACTTTTCAACCTTTCTTTTCACTCCTGTACGTTTACTCTGCTTTCATTTCATCCCTTCCAGCTGAATTCACTTTAATTATTGCAAGGAAAGTTGTCCCAATGTCCAGCCAGTGGAGGCACAGAGATCCCCATTCCAGCCCATTTATGACACTGATCCTGCCTGGGGAGTTTGTGGATGGTCAGACCTGAATGGATTTGGCACATCCTAAAAATATTACGGTTTTTGAGAGAGATCACTTGGTTCCCATCAGACTTTCACATCTTATCTGGGAAGTGATGGCCCTTGGAACATCCTTTGGTGCATATCATTATCTAAGGGCATCAAAGACTTGCACAAAAAAAATTTCTGTGAGAAATACAGACAGGTAGAACCACAAGGAGATTAAACCTGAGTCAGTTCTAAACCAAGACACTCATTTTTATCAGCCAAAGGCAATTCCCCCCTGCGGGCTCTCCTGAAGGACGGCGGGTGGATTTCCATCACTCAACATTTCAAAACCAAGGCTGGGGATTTTTCATCCAGACAGGGCAGCCAGCAGTGCCCAGAAGGTCAGAGCAGCAGTGCTGAGGATCCTGGCTGGCTCCAGCACCTCCCCAGCGCTCACCTACAGCAGCACTTGTTGTTCACAGCCAGCCTGTTTCCCCACGGATGACCAGACCTGACCCTGCTTAGATTACAAAAGTTAAAGGGTCCAGAAGTGAGGAAAACAGGAAATCCAAACAGTGAAAATCTCAGCAATAACGTTTCCTAACAAAGACCTTCAGATCTCGCTCCGGGCCAGCAGCTGTCTTGGTGACGTCCAGAGAGGGCCACGTTCAGCGTGGACTTTCTGCCATTTATTTTTACCCTGTTTATTTTTCTATACTGTGACATTTTCCTCCTTTTTTAAAGGCTTCGTCATAAATGAGGGCGCTAATCCAGACCTAAGAAAACAGACACGAATGCACGTACCCCATGTGCTTCCATGGCATGGAATTTTCCCTACACAAAATCAAACCTGTGCACCACTTAAATCCCCTTTTGGGGCCACAAATTCGGGATTGAATCCTGCTGGGATCTGAAATGAGATGATCCACAGCTTAATTTATTGCACCACAACCTCTGGGGCTGCAAAGCAACTCCAAACATGATCCTGGTGAGGAATTATGAGCTTAATTTTGAAGAAAAATATCATGTTTGTTTGTTTTGGTGCTTGTGCATTTTAGACCTCACCCAAATCTCCTGACCAAATATTCTGTACAAGTTTGGCTGTGCTGCTGCTGTGGGCCAAATCTGTGGGTGGCATCAATTGGCATCACTCCTGTGCCACTGGGTCATCACTGAAGACCTTGTACTGATTCTTCCCTGAGCTCGTTATGGGAATTTAAGGAGCTTGGAGAGACTTTGGAGGTCTGGTTGTTTTGCGTTCAAATTTTAAATTTCATCCCGGGTGGTTTTGGGGGGTGAAATTGGCCTTTTCCTCCCCGGCAGGGCAGTTTTTGCCATTACACTGCCACCTAGTGCTGCGAGCTCGCAAGGGAAAAGAGCCCGGGCCTGGAGGGGCCACCAGCAGCAAGAGCCAAGCTCGGAAAGGGGAGCCCAGGAGTGAACGAAATCCAATTAAATAAATAGAACCGCCAAGTGCACAGCCAGTGGTGGCCCTCAACCAAGGGAAAATAACAAAACACTTCCAACAGAAGGAATTGCATGGAAACTCATCCATTATCCAGCTGCTCTCCATGGTGGGGGACATTCAGGATGTGCAGGTTTGAAACCAAAAGTCTCCAAATCCAGCTGCTCACTGGTACCAAGGGTTTTTTTCATGAGAAGAACCCTCCTGCAAGCCCCTGAATGCCTCTGGCCGTGTCTTTTCCAGCTTTCCTGGATCTCTTCCTCAGCCCAACTCCCTCCTGCCTTCAGCTCGGTTGTATCACAACATCTGGGCCAAATTTATTCTCTTTGTAATTGATTTCAGTGGTTTCCACCATGGGCTTTTTGGAGTCTCTCTCCACAGCCATCACTGTGATCAGCATCCAAAAAAGAATTTTCTAAGCCAGCACGTCAGAGCGCTGACAGAAACCCTCCCCACGCTCAAGGACCGGGCAGCAAAGTTCAAACTCCGCATCTGAACGCTCACAAAGTGACCTTTACGAGTTAAAAAAAAAAACAACAACCCCGGCCCTGAGGTTTTTTACTCATGCAGAGGATATTTGTCCGCGGTGGAATGCGTGTCAGAGGGCGTGAAAGTGAGAGTGTCTTGAGGTTAGGGATTGTTCGGCCTCATAGTGGATGAATCATATGATAACACCACGGCAACATCCTGCAGCCTTGTCGGGAGCCTCTATTTCTGGCACCGTGTCCCTGCTCTGCCTCGTGAGCAAATGTTTTTTTTGTGCTCAGCTGAAGAAAACCCAAACCCAGCGCGCTGGACGCTCCTCCCGCCGGCACCAGCCGAAATCCCAAGTGTCTGGAGGCTGAGGCGCCCGCTTGGGTGATGGGTGTGCTGGTGGGGACCTGAGCAGCTCGGCCTGTGAGGAGCAATATTTGCGTTTCCTTGGCCACAGCTGAGCTCGGTGGGAATAGCAGGGATCTGGGAGGCACTGGGTGCTGAGGGAATGAGCTCAGCAGTGCGGGGCAGGTTTATCTTTGCCTCTTCTCCTTCTGCATGAACATAATAAATTCATTTCACCTTTTCTCCCTTCTTTTTGTCCCACCAGACCCACAATCCGCGGCTCGGCTGCTCTTTGAGCACACTCAGCTCCCTTTGCCAACCCAAGCACAAAATGAGGATCTTTAAGGTCTTTTCCAGCACAAACCACTCCACGATTCCACCTGTGGGAAGCCAAACACTGCGTGGCACAGCAAGGAAGATTTTGGGATTGCAGGAAAAGCACCAAGGATCTGCATGAAAATCCAGCTGGGATCCCAGTTTGGAATTTCAAGCAACTTCAAACATTTTTAAAAAAAGTGTTTAAAAGGGGAAAATAGAGAAAACAGAGGGAGACAGAGGAGAGCCACCAACAGCCAGGTCTGTGTGCAGTGAAAGCAGATAGAACTTCACAGGCCCCCAGGTTTTGTCTGTGCTCTGCAGCTCCTTGGGCTTTGTTCCAGAGAAAGGGAATCTGTTTGCACCTGATTCCTTTGAAGGTGGGGTTTACATGTCCTTATCCCATATTCTGGATTGAGGGAATCCGTTTGGTCCCAATTCCTCTGAATGGGGTGTTTGTATATCCTTATCCTACATCTTCAACCCATGTTCTGGATATAGGGAATCCATTTGGTCCCGATTCCACTGAAGGGGGTGTTCATATATCCTTATTCTGTGTCCTTAGTCTCTATTCTTTATCTAGGAAACCTTTGTGGCCCAAATTCCTCTGAAAGGGGTGTTTCCATATCGTTGTCCTACATCTTTATCCCTTATTCTGTGTTTAGGGAATAATTTGGTCCCGATTCTTCTGAATGGGCTGTTCATATATCCTTATCCTATATCTTTATTCCATAATCTGGATATAGGGAATCTGTTTGGTCCTGATTCCTCTGAATGGGCTGTTCATACATCCTTATTCTGTATCTTTAGCCTATATTCTTTATATAGGAAATCCCTGTCATCCCAATTCCTCTGAAAGGGTTGTTTCCATATCCTTATCCTACATCTTTATCCCATATTCTGGCTATAGGGAATCTGTTTGGTCCCGATTCCTCTGGAAGGGGTGTTTCTATATCCTTATTCTACATCTTTATCCCTTATTCTTGGTATAGGGAACCCATTTGGTCCCAGCTCCTCTAATGGGCTGTTCATACATCCTTATTCTGTATCCTTAGTCTATATTCTTTATATAGGCAATCTTTGTGGTCCTGATTCCTCTGAAGGAGGTGTTTCCATATCCTTATCCTACATCTTTATCCCCACATTCTGGATATAGGGAATCCATTTGGTCCCAATTCTTCTGAAAGTGGTGTTTCCCTATCCTTATTCAACATCTTTATCCCATATTCTGGCTATAGGGAATCCGTTTGGTCCCGATCCCTCTGGAAGGGATGTTTCTATATCCTTATCCTACATCTTTATCCCATATTCTGGCTATAGGGAATCCATTTGGTCCCAGCTCCTCTAATGGGCTGTTCATACATCCTTATTCTATGTCCTTAGTCTATATTCTTTATATAGGCAATCTTTGTGGTCCCAATTCCTCTGTAGGGGGTGTGGGTATATTTCTAACCCCTAAACCCCACAGGTGAGCTCCAGGGGTACAGACCTGAGCTCTGCCTGCTCTGGGGTGCAGATCCAGCTGCTCCATGCGTCCCTTCCTTGGGAAAGGTTTGCTGGAGGAACTCTTGGAATAGCCACACTTAGGGCAGAGGCCCTTCCTGAGGTGATGGCAGAATTTTGGCCTCTGCTTTGGGACTCTGGTTCCAAAACATCAACAAATGGAGCTCCTATTTCAGCCATAATCCCACAAGATTCCAGGGAACCGTGGTGGAAACACCCTGGGAAAAATCAGGATAATGGTGCAACAACATTTTTTCCAGAAAACCCCTTTAAGTCCTGTAAAACTCCATTCAAAAACTTCCAAACAAATGTTTTATCTCTCAGCACAAATTCCTTTTTGCGTTTTACTTCTACATAGTTTTGACTATAGCTTTACTCTGGTTTTTTTTTAATATATGATTTTTTCATATATTAAAGAAAAATCCAATGTTGACGCAGAGCCCTTTTAACCCATCCTTAGTGAATACATATTGCCCTTTTTAAATAATCAATATTTTGATGAAATGGAAAATTCTGATCAAATGTAAATTTTTAGGAAGAAAAGAAGAAAACCTTCCTTCAGACAAAGTCTGGGCCTGTTTCTGAAAACAGCTAAATTTGAAATATTTTGCAAGAATTATCTCCTGTTTAACTCTAAACCCAACAAATTTCTCAACCACCACTAAATTATCCCCATTACTATTTTTCCATCTCCACTGGAAATCAAACATTTGCAGTGTTTCAAGCACTACTTTGCAGTAGGAATTTCCAGGATATTCCTGCTAATAAGAAAGAGATTTTTAAAAACAATCTAGGGGATTAGCCACACATCTTCCATTAAAACTAAAGCACCCTTGACTGCTTTACAATCTCATGGGATTAACTTGAAGAAAGTCTATTTAAAATGAATGTAAAAGTGGGCCAATATTAAAATGTGGGAGCTGAATCCCTATTTCAGTGCAGTGGGATGGGAATTTCTACACGTGCAGCACCCAAAAGGAGCCACTCTGGATCCTGAACAGAATTTAAATGATTGAATTTTAATTGAAATCATTTAATTCCATGTCAAAACAAACACTGAAATCAAAACCAACTAAAAAAAATTGGTTTAAAGTCAAGCAAGCAAATGAGGACATCAGCAAGGGAAAGCAGAGATGTTTATGAGGTCATGTTCACTGTTCTGCCTTTGAATCTTTGGATCATTTGATCCCATTTTTTCTGCTCTCAAATCCCAGACCTTAACCCAGCTCTGCCACAACCCCAAAATCCAACACGACCCCAAAAATTGACAACACCACGAATTTTCCAACACCCCCCTGCTGCAGGCCCAGCCAGGCTGAGCATTCCTTGCTCTGAAATGAGGAAGAAAAAAATAAAAAAAAAATCCTGTCAAATTCAAAAAATATCTCCAGAGCTGCCTCCTCCTCATTTCCTGACTGCAAGCAGAGCGGAAATAGCTACATTTCCTGAGCAGGGCTGTTCTCCAGGGCACGGCAGCCTGTCTGTCTGTCTGTCTGTCTGTCTGCAGCAGCAGGGGCTGGGCTCAGGAGAATCCCTGGATTCCCAGCAGGAGCTGGGATAACAGCACGGAGGGTGCTCAGGAGACAGGGGAGGGAGATGGGAGCATAAAAATGAGTTTAAAAGGGGAAAATCAGGAAAAGAGAGGGAGACAGAGGAGAGTCACCAACAGCCAGGTCTGTGTGCAGGGAAAGCAGATGGAACTTCACAGGCCCCCAGGTTTTGTCTGTGCTCTGCAGCTCCTTGGGCTTTGTTCCAGAGAAAGGGAATCTGTTTGCACCTGATTCCTTTGAAGGTGGGGTTTACATGTCCCTATTCCATATTCTGGATAGAAGGAATCTGTTTGGTCCTATTTCCTCTGAAAGGGGCGTTTTTATATCCTTATTCTATATCTTTGTTCCATATTTTGGATATAGGGAATCCTTGTGGTCCTGATTCCTCTGAAAGGGGTGTTTCCATATCCTTATTCTGTATCCTTATCCCATATTCTGGATATAGGGAATCTGTTTGGTCCTGATTCTTCTGAGTGGGGTGTTCCTATTCAACATCTTTATCCCATATTCTGGATATAGGGAATCCATTTGGTGCCACCTCCTCTAAATGGGGTGTTCATATACCCTTATTTTATACCCTTAGTCTCTATTCTTTATATAGGTAATCCTTGTGGTCCTGATTCCTCTGAAAGGGGCATTTCCATATCCTTATTCCACATCTTTATCCCATATTCTGGATATAGGGAACCCATTTGCTCCCAATTCCTCTGAAGGGGGTGTGGGTATATCCTTGTTCTGTATCTTTATTCCATATTCTGGATATAGGAAATCCATTTGGCCCCAATTTCTCTAAAGGGGATGTTTATATACCCTTATTTTCTATCCTTATTCTACATTCTTTATTTAGGGGGTTTTCATATACCCTTATTTTATATCTTTATTTCACATTCTTTATTTAGGGAATCCATTTGATCCAAATTTCTCTGAGGGGATGTTCATATATCCTTATTCTAGATCCTTATTCTACATTTTTATGTAGGGAATTATTTGGTCCCAATTCATTTGAGGGAGGGGTTTATATACCTTTATTTTACAACTCTAGTCTGTATTCCATATATAGGGAATCCATTTGGTCCCAATTCCTTTGAAAATGGTTTTTCTACATCCTTATTCTACATCTTCATTCCATATTCTGTGTTTAGGGAATCCATTTGGCCCCAATTCCTTTGAGGGGGGTGTTTATATGTCCTTATTTTATATCTTTAGATATAAAATAGATACCTTATATCTATTTTATATCTATATTTTGTCTATAGGGAACCCAGTCAGTCCCAATCCTTTTGAAAAGGAGTGTTCATATATCCTTATTTTATTATTATTTATTATTTATTTTATATATTATATAAACAATATATATAAATATAATATTATTTTTATATATTATTTATTATTCTAAATTCTTTATATAGGGAATCCATTTGGTCCCAATCCCTTTGAAAAGGAATATAATATATAGTAATATAGGAGTAATATGTCCTTACTTTATTATTATTATTTATTTTATATATTATATAAACAATATATATAATATATATGTATTATTTATATTTATTATTTATTATTCTAAATTCTTTATATAGCGAATCCATTTGGTCCCAGCTCCTTTGGAGGCAGGATCATTTTCCTGCAAACCTCAGTCCCACACAACAACAGCAACAAAAAAGCAATTTATAAAGACAACATCAAGGCTTGGCTGTAGCAGGGTGGGAAAAGATTTAATAGCCCAGAGGGAGAGGGGAAGATGGATGAACCCAGATAACTCCTGAGAAACTCTGCAAAGAGCTGGAGCAACACAATCCAACAAACCCACAGGGAAAATCTGATCCTCCCTCCCTTCGTTGGAAATCCGTCCTCGTGGCCAGGGGAGTCTCTGATCATCCAGGGAAGAGCCCAAACACCTTTCAGGGAGTGATCAACAGCATTTTGGGGCTTTTTATTGTTGCAATGTCTACAGAAGAAGAGGCTGAGAGCTCAAACCTTATTCACCTTCCAGCTGTAACCTCCTAAAAGTTGGGTTTCCTAAAAGTTGGGTCCTAAAAGTTGAGTTTCCATTCTTAACTCAGCTGTAATCTCTTAAAAGTTGAGTTTCCCAGAAGTTGAGTTTCCTAAAAGCTGAGTTTCCCAAAAATTTGGTTTCCCAGAAGTTGAGTTTCCTAAAAGCTGAGTTTCCCAAAAATTTGGTTTCCCAGAAGTTGAGTTTCCTAAAAGCTGAGTTTCCCAAAAATTTGGTTTCCCAGAAGTTGAGTTTCCTAAAAGCTGAGTTTCCCAAAAATTTGGTTTCCCAAAACTTTGGTTTCCCAAAAGTTGTGTTTCCTAAAAGCTGAGTTTCCCAAAAATTTGGTTTCCCAAAAGCTGAGTTTTCCAAAAGTTGGGTTTCCCAAAAGTTGGGTTTCCTAAAAGTTGGGTTTCCTAAAAGCTGGGTTTCCCAAAAGTTGGGTTTCCCAAAATTTGGGTTTCCATTCTCAACTCTTTGTTTTCAGTGCTTTGAATCCTAAATAAAGAGATTTAGGCAGTTCTGGGGGTAAATCGACCAACCCTAAAGAAAAGGAAATTATGGACACCATCAGTCTCAACTCTGGATTTTAAATGATTTGAGTTAGTCAAGAAAAATCTCATTCACAGAGGCAGTTTGAGGAAAAATAATAAAAAATTACAGGTATAAGGGCCTAACTCTTATTTAATTAACAAATAATCTCCAAAAATGGCCCTCAGTGACCTGAGGTCACCCCACAGCTCTGCCTGGTGGAAGGTGGCTTGGATTTGACCCCTGCACCCTCTCCCAGAGAAGATACCAGCTGATAAAACTGATAAAAAAGAAAAGTTTACTTGCTGAAAACATCACCTCAACCTGGCCAGCATCAAACCCAATCAATCTGCTGAGCTGCCCCATTTTTCACCCACCAAACATCTTTGCTTTGGTAATTATCAATCACCCTTCTGCAGAAAGGTTCCTCCAATTTTTTCTTTTTTTTTTTTTTTATAACTACTCAATCCTTGGAGAGACAGATGAATTTTAATGATTTAGATTATTAACCTAAAGGTTGATCCAGACGGGGAGGAACAGAATAATTTGTTTAATCATTATTATTATTTATAATTATTTAACGTCGGGGAGAAAAATATCACCTTAAATGTCATCATGATGCTTTTTTAATTGCCTCGGATGAAATTCAGAATAATCATTACTCTGTGAATGTATACAGATCTAATTTTAAATACCCTAAGATGCTGGATATTTCTCTGGAAAATGCAGAGGATGCAGGTTCATGACTGGATAGGGAATTGCAAAGACAGAAAGGAATTGATCAACCAGTTATTGAAAATTAATTCTTTTCCCAAATCACCGCCGGGCTGTTATTTGACATGAGGCAGAAGAAGCTGAGCCAGGTAATTTTTTCTTATTTTCTCATTCCAGAACTTTAGGATGTGCCCTTTAGGAGGAGGGATGATTTGTGGATGCCTAAAACGTGCTTTTAATTTCTAATATTTGTACTGTGGAGTTCTCTGCACTAAGAATGGTCACCCTGAGGGATGCCCAGCACAAGGAAAATTCCATCTGTGAGGAATATTGCAGCCCAGCCCCACACAGGGTGTGTAAAACCACAGGAAATGCACAAAACTCAATAATCCCAAAGGAATTGTTGCTGGTTTGGTTCAGTTTGGTGTTAGTTGGGGTTTTTTGGGGTTCATGCAGCTTCTTTTTGGAGATGAACAGCATTAAAAAAATTAATTTTGGGATGGGATAGGGTAACCAGAGCAGCTTTGGGTGCCCCTGGATCCCTGGAGGTGTCCAAGGCCAGGTTGGAGCAGCCTGGAATGGTGGAAGGAGCTGATATTTAAGGTCCTGTCCAACCCAAACCATCCTGGGGTTCAGTGAAGGACAATCCTGTGCAGGACCAGCATCTCCAGGGATTGAACAGCAGAAAAATGGGATGTGGGGCTGCAATCCTGACCTGTCCCTACAAACACGCCCTAAAACAGGGACAGGTCCTATCCAACGGAGTCAAACGGAAACTGGGCACACCCTGAGCCCACCCTGCTCCTCCCTGCGGGTTCTGGGATCAGAGTAAGAGCCAGATTTTCCAAGGACACCCACCAGCACCATCCTCAGGGGCTGCAGGGGTGCCCCAGGCATGGTCCTGACAGGAAAACTGCACAGAGAAACCAAGAGATGGAAAGAGAGAAGTAAAGGATCCCCCAGCCCAGTGCCAGGCAGCACAAAGCTCCTGAATTTCCTGGGGTTTCCAGCAGGTAACCCTGCACTGTTCCCTGCTCAAATGTGATCTTCCAAAACCCTTGGATTTCCAGCAGGTAACTCTGCATTTTTATTTGCTCAAATTTGATTTTCCAAGGCCCTTGGACATCCAGCAGGTAACCCTGCATTTTTCCCTGCTAACTCTTGATTTTCAAAAGCCGTTGGATTTCCAGCAGGTAACCCTGCACTTCTCCCTGCTCACACTTGATTTTCCAGATCTCTTGGACATCCAGCAGGTAACCCTGCACTTTTCCCTGCTAACTCTTGATTTTCAAAAACCCTTGGATTTCCAACAGGTAACCCAGCATTTTTCTTTGCTCAAATTTGATTTTCCAAAACTCTTGGACTTCCAGCAGATAACCCTGCACTTTTCCCTGGTCACACTTGATTTTCCGAAGCCCTTGCATATCCAGCAGGTAATCCTGCACTTCTCCCTGCTCAGATTTGATTTTCCAAGGCCCTTGGACATCCAGCAAGTAGCCCTGCATTTCTCCCTGCTCAAACGTGATCTTCCAAAACCCTGGGATTTCCAGCAGCTATCCCAGCATTTATCTCTGCTCACACTTCATTTTCCAAAGCCCTTGGATTTCCAACAGGTAACCCTGCATTTTTCTTTGCTCAAATTTGATTTTCCAAAACTCTTGGACTTCCAGCAGGTAACCCTGCACTTCTCCCTGCTCAGATTTCCAAGGCCCTTGGACATCCAGCAAGTAGCCCTGCATTTCTCCCTGCTCAAACGTGATCTTCCAAAACCCTTGGACTTCCAGCAGGTAACCCAGCATTTTTCCTGCTCACATTGCATTTTTCAAAGCTCTTGGACTCCCAGCAGGTAACCCTGCATTTCTCCCTGCCAATACTTGATTTTCCAAAGACTTCCAGCAGGTAACCCAGAGTTTTTCCCTGCTCACACTGGATTTTCCAAAGCCCTTGGACATCCAGCAGGTAACCCTGCACTTCTCCCTGCTCAAACATGATCTTCCAAAAGCCTTGGGTTTCTAGCAGGTAACCCTGCACTTCTCCCTGCCCACACTTGATTTTTCAAATCCTTTGGACTTCCAGCAGGTAACCCAGCATTTTTTCCTGCTCACACTGGATCTTCCAAAACCCTTGGGTTTCCAGCAGGTAACCCAGCATTTCTCCCTGCCAACACTGGGTGTTCCAAAGCCTTTAGACATCCAGCAGGTGACCCTGCATTTTAATTTGCTCAGATTTGATTTTCCAAAGCTCTTGGACTTCCAGCAGGTAACCCAGAGTTTTTCCCTGCTCACACTTGATTTTCCAAATCCTTTGGACATGCAGCAGGTAACCCAGCATTTTTCCTGCTCACACTTGATTTTCCAAATCCCTTGAACATCCAGCAGGTAACCCTGCATTTCTCCCTCCTCACATTTAATTTTCCAAAGCCCTGGGACATTCAGCAGGTAATTCTACATTTTTCCCTGCTCACACTTGATTTTCTAAAACTCTTGGACATCCAGCTGGTAACCCAGTATTTCTCCCTGCCAACACTTGATTTTCCAAAGACTTCCAGCAAGTAACCCAGAGTTTTTCCCTGCTCACACTGGATTTTCCAAAACCCTTGGACTTCCAGCAGGTAACCCAGCATTTTCCCTGCTAACACTGGATTTTCCAAAGCCCTTTGTCCCCCAGAGCTGCGTTCAGGCAAGCCCTGCCCGTTTCCCACCCCGTCCCTGTGTCCTGCCCCCTGTCCGTGCTGGGGACAGGCCCCACGAGCCCGGGCTCAGGGAAACATTCCCATTTTCCTTGGCACAGGTACAGCATTCAGAATTCTTTCAGGCCAGGCCAATTAAAACAAGCTGAAAACTGCTGAGGGAAGCAGTTTCAGGCAGGATCTGCTTACATTCCCCCTCGGAGAAAAGCGGGGGGCCCACTTGCTGTAACTCTCTCCCTCTCTGCACAGCGTGGGTTTTGCACTGGGTTTTTTTTCCTTTTTTCTTTTTTTTCCCCATTTTCTTTTTTTTTTCCTTTTTCTTTTTTTCCCCTTTTCTTTTTAAGGTGGAATAACTTGTGCCCTTTACACAACTCTAAGAGATGGGTGGCAGCACTTGTGAATGTGGCTTCGTTTTTCAAACCAGGCTGTAAAACCAAACTGAGGCATGGGAATTTTTTTCCAAAAAAAATAAATAAAAGGGGAAAAAAATAAAGAGAAAAAAACCCACCAACCCCAAACCTGGTAACTCTGCACAGATTAACACACTTTACCTCCTTCACAAACCTTGCATGGTATTTTTTTAGAAAGGAATAAAGCCACATAATTAGCAATCAGTTGAAGCCTAAGGCTTTTCTGCCACCACAGAGACCATTCAATGCCTACTGGCTCCCCTAACACTCTCCTATTACTCTTGGGTTTCATTTTGGACAGCCTCTTTCAAACCTCAGCTGTGTTGTAAATGCAAACTGACAGGTTAAAAGATACCATTTTTATACCCCTGAGCAAATCGAGGGAAATAAAATTAAAAAGCCCATCCTACCAGGGCTGCTTTATTTCGGAGTGATAATCCTGGAGTGCTGCAGGAATGTTGGAGGAATGATGAGGGGTCCCAGGGATGGAAGGAGATGTGGTGCAAAGGGTCAGGATTCTGCACCCACACTTTTATCCTGAAAAAATTCCTTTTCTTGGCAGTGCCCTTCCCAGAGCCCACTCTCCCAAACCCCTGCGTGCCAGGACTGCCACAGAGAAAACACCTGCAAATGCCCCTGCATCAATCTGGGGGGGAAATGGGCTAATCCAGCAGAACAAACCACGGCACAGGGATTTGCATTTGTTTTCATGGCTCTGAATGAGGCTGTGTCACTCCTGGGCTCGGGCTCAATGCGGGGGAAATGTGCAGTGCATGTCAAATTTGGGTCCTCCTGGGGTCGAGCTGGGTTTCAAGCAGCCACAGAGACCAGAGGGGTTTGAACCCAAATTTCTTTTCACCTTGATGAGGCAGCACTGGGCTCACACAAACACCAACAGCTCCCATTAATGCCTGAGCACCCAGGGCAACCAGAAACTAAATCATCATCAGAAAGTAAATCATCACCAAAAACTAAATCACAACCAGAAATTAAATCATCACCAGAAATTAAATCATAACCAGAAACCAAATCACAACCAGAAATTAAATCATAACCAAAACTAATACATAACCAGAAACTCAATCACAACCAGAAACTAAATCATCACCAGAAACTAAATCATCACCAGAAACTAAATCATCACCAGAAACTAAACCATCACCAGAAACTAAATCACAACCAGAAATTAAATTATAACCAAAACTAAATCATAACCAGAAACTCAATCACAACCAGAAACTCAATCATAACCAGGATCTAAATCATAACCAGAAACTAAGTCACAACCAGAATCTAAATCATCGCTAGAAACGAAATCATCACCAGAAACTCAATCATAACCAAAAACTAAATTGTCACCAGAAACTCAATCATCAACCTGCCACGTCATCCCTCACCTAATTGTCACCAAGACGTTAATGAGAGGTGCAGGGGGAACAAACCAGGTGACAGCTGGGGTGAACAGAAAGGACTGGAGACAGCAGGAACAGCAGATTCCTTCCATCATCCCAGAGAGGAGACAATTCTCCCCTCTTTGCTTTCAGAGCCCGGCTCGAGGAACAGCCTGGCCCAAGGGACTGGGAAAGTAGGACACGAGGATTGTTCTAGATCAAAATCCTTCTCTTTTTCAAAGGCTGCCGGGTGCCCTCCTCGGCGACCTCGCTGCTCACCTGCCCCCCAGGTGCCTACAAAGGCGTTTATTGATTTCAGCAGGGCACACAAAGAGCAGGCAGCGCCAATCCCTGCAGCACAGGGAACGTGCCACGAGCACCCTGTGATCACAGCTCTGAGCGTGGGGTTGTTGATCTCTGGGAGGGCGAGCAGATCCCCAAATTTCATAGCAGAGGGCGCCGTGTGACGCTCACGTGGGGGCTTTGATGCTGGAGTGAGAAGCACTTGAAAGGACACAGCTGATCAGCCCCCCTTCCTGCCCTCAAATAACGCCTCCCATCCCTCTCAACCACGAGCAGAAATGTCTTTTATCTGTTGGAAATTTTTCCTGCTTTTTTCCCTCTCACGGGGGAACCTCATCCAGTTTTTCCCTGGGAAAAAAAAATCCCAGGTAGGTGGAACCTTGATCCACCTCAAGGTAGCTCAGTTGCAAGGATTTTCTTTTCCTTTTCACTTGGATTCACCTGTCCACAGCAAAAATGAACCAACTGCAACATCCTCCAGGCAGAGATCTCCGAGGTGTAGGCAAGGATGGGACTGAGCAGGTGATGGTCAATGGGAATCCAGGTAAAAAGGGAGAGAATACAAAGAAAATCTTTGCAGCTGAGCTAAATTGAGGTGGATCAAGGTTCCACCTCCCTGGGACACTTTCTAGTGACATTTGTTAAGGTCACCCCCAAGCTGGGATTCCGTCCCTGCTGGGCAGATTTTCCTCCTGGTCTTAAAGAGGGAGAAAAAGAGGCCAAAAAAAAAAAAAAAGAAAAGAAAAGAGAAGATCAGGAAATTCCCACTTGGCCGTGTCCTGAGCAATCCCCAAGAGCTGAACGAGCTTTCCTGCAGTCCCCTCAGAGAGGGCATTTTCCACTCCCACCTTTCCCCTCCTCCTTATCTCCCTCCCCTGGCCCCCTGAGCCTGAGTCCAGCAGTGCAGATTAGAAATGTGCCGAGCAATGCACAGAGCCCCGGCTCCCCCACACTGCCTGGGGAGATAAAAGCAGCCAAACACTGTCCAGAGACAGCCAGGGCAGAGCTGGGGGTGATGCCTGGAGCTGGGGACACTCCAGCAGCTGCCCTGCAAGGCTGACACTCTTCTTCCTGCTCCCTGGGCTTCAATATAAATCAGATTTTATAAAATATCTGATGGAAACCTCTGAGCATCAAAGATGGTCAGAGGTGCAGAAGAGCAGCCACTGCCACCCTGCAGGGGTGCAGCTCGGGGTGATGCCTGGAGCTGACACTGCAGCAGCTGCTCTGCAAGGTAGAAACACTTCTGTCTGCTCCCTGGGCTTAAATACAAATCAAAATTTCCAAAATATCTGATGGAAATCTTCTCTGAGCATCAAAGAGCTTCTGGTCAGAGGTGCAGAGGAGCAGCCACTGCCACCCTGCAGGGGTGCAGCTCGGGGTGATGCCTGGAGCTGGGGACACTCCAACTGCTGTCCTGTGAGCCCTGGAGGCAGAAACACTTCTTCTGCTCCCTGGGCTTAAATACAAATCAAATTTTCTGAAATATCTGACAGAAACTTTCTCTGAGCATCAAAGAGCTGCTGGTCAGAGGTGCAGAGGAGCAGCCACTGCCACCCTGCAGGGGTGCAGCTCGGGGTGATGCCTGGAGCTGGGGACACTCCATCTGCTGCCCTGCCAGGCTGACACTCTTCTTCCTGCTCCCTGGACTTCAATATAAATCAGATTTTCTAAAATATCTGACAGAAACCTTCTCTGAACATCAAAGAGCTGCTGCTCAGGGGTGCAGAGGAGCAGCCACTGCAGGAGTGCAGCTCTGCTGTGGTTTCACACACCTGTTTGCCCCTCGATTGAGCCCACAGCACTGACCAGGGTAAAGAGCTCCGTGCCAAAGTTCTGGTCCCACCTGTGTCCAGAGGCCCAGCAAAGCTGTCCCCGCTCCCTGGGTCCCTCTCTGGTGACACAATAAGAGCTGGGGCTGACACAGCCACACAAACATCACGAGTGACATGGGCAGGGACACGCGGGGCAGTGTCCAGGGGATTCTCCAGAGCTGGAGCTGTAACATTTCTGTGTCCAGGGCATTCTCCAGAGCTGGAGCTGTATAACATTTCTGTGTCCAGGGGACTCTCCAGAGCTGGAGCTGTCACATTTCTGTGTCCAAGGGATTCTCCAGAGCTGGAGCTGTCACATTTCTGTGTCCAGGGCATTCTCCAGAGCTGGAGCTGTAACATTTCTGTGTCCAGGGCATTCTCCAGAGCTGGAGCTGTCACGTTTCTCTCGGGCTCCTCCAGGGCTGGCTGGAGCCGTGGGGCAGAGCACACAAAAGGACCATTCAGGGCAGCCCAGCACCACAAACAAAGCAGATGCTCCGGGGGAGTTCGCAAAGGCCCCGGCACAGAAGGTTGGCAAAGCTCCTCTCCCAAAGCAGGGCCCATCTCCTTGGCAGCACTGCGAGCCCTGCAGCAGCCCCGTGCCAGTGCTGCTGTTTGAGGAAGGGCAGCCTGGAGGACAAAGCCTGGCAGGGAGCAGGGATGCAGAACTAAACCAAAGCTCAGAGGCCACCAGAGCTTTTAAACTCTTCCACCAAGTTTGGCTGATGAGGTCTATTGGGTGCTTTTTTTTTTTTTTTTTCCCCTCTCACTGTTTTGGCAAATTAAGGAGAGGAATGGGAAAGCAAAACCTCCCATCTGAGCTGCTGGGAGCTTTACCCTTTGTGAGACACCTGAGAGGTCAGGGTGCAGAGAATGAGTATTAGAGGTGAGGTTTTAGGGGCTGTAGGGTGGCACTGAGAGAGTCTGGAGCTCTCCTCAAGGAGGATGCAATAAATCAGGTCTGAAACCAGGGACTGCTCCAAGCAAGGTCAGTTTTCTGTTCTGGAAAGCGTAAGGGAAGATTCAAATGTTTTAAGTGAGGGAAAAAAATAAAAAACAAACCCAAAACCAGTTTGAAATGAACTTCCTACTTATTTAAAGACCAACCCAAAGTGCTTTTTTGCTCCTAGCTGGTATTTCAGGAATGAGCCCGACCAAAGGCACCTGGTCTGGTTTTACAGACTGAACCGCTTTTGGAAAGGAGTCAGATGGGATTTGGACAAAAACAACGGAGGCCCAGACACAGAGGCTGCCCTGGGAGAGCGTACCAGCTGTCTGCTCAGCCTCAAACCTCTCATCATGTGCAGGGAAGGCAGGGGGACCTGTTAGGGGTGGCTCAGCTCCGTGCTCGGGGCTCCAGGGGAACTGCAAACCCTGAGCAGGGAGGGCACGGGGGCTGCAAACAGCAGCACCAGCAAAGAGGGGTGCTGGAACTCGGGAGAGCAGCAGGGGGAAGCTTGGCAGGGCCAAAGCACCTGCTGGCCCTGAGCTGGGAGGTTTGCAGTGGGTCCCAGTGGTGCCCAGTATAAACCAGCCCTGCCTGGCACGTCCACTTCCCAACCCCATCCAATATTCCATGTGCAGCATGGGGAGCGCAGGGATCCAAACAAATCTTGGAAAGAAACGTGAAAAAACTGCTGCAGGGCCCTCCTTGGGTTTGAAATCCACCCCCCTGCTCCCAGACAATCCAGCAGCGTTTGGGAGCTGGCAGGCTGCAATGCCTGCTCAGTTCTGAGAGCCTGGGGGTCTCAGGGCTGTCCCTCATTGAATCCCAGCATGGTTGGGTTGGAAGGAACCTTAAAGCCCACCCAGAGCCACCCCTGGGACACCTCCACTGTCCCAGGGTGCTCCAAGCCTCGTCCAACCTGGGATCCAGGGGCAGCCCCAGCTGCTCTGGGCACCCTGTGCTTCCCCACCCTCTGATCACCTTCCTAACATCCCATCTAAACCTCTCCTCTTGCAGTTTAAAACTAAACAACATTTACTCCTCAGACCAGCAGCACCTCCAGCTCAGTGCACCCCATCCCCTGTGGGAGCTTTGTGCATAACCTGGAGTGAATTCTCCCAGGCTCACGCTCTGATCTCCACTCAGGGCCTCTTGTTGCTGCCACGGAGCAGGAAAACGCCAAACATGGCTCATACCAATCCCACCTCTCACTAATCTGTTTTGTCAGCTCATCAGAATCTTGAAAGCGACCTTTAAGTGCTGGGAGGCATCCTGGTTTCTAATTAGGCTCAGTCAGGTTTTGTGGTTTAGTCAGGCCAACGTGGCTCATTGCTGCAGCCTCAAACATTGCACTTGAAATCAGTTTTTCCACTCAGAAAAAGATAAGGTCTCCGGTTTCCTCCCCTGAGATAAGTTGGAGGAGAAAGGAGCATGAAGTCATGTCCCTGCCACCCCAAATCTGTGTGCTTCTGCATCCCATCTCCACAGCCCAGCTGTGCTTTGCTGGCATCCAGAAATTGAAGCCCAGGATACTCCGAGGTGGGGGAGAAGAAAGGAATCCAGGGATTTCCAAGCCATCAGAACAGGTTTGATAAGCCACTGCTCACTGCCACTATTATTTGTGTTTTCAGAAGTGTCTCGGTGTTCTCAGCACTTTGCAAACAACAAGCCAGAACTCACAGATTTCCAACCAACTACAAAATGCAAAAAAGCAGAAAATTCACAACTGACTCACTCTGCCTGATTATAAAGCACTTTCTGAAACTTTCCATCAGCCATTTGCTTCCTGTAAGAAATAAAATGACCTAATACAATTCACTGAATCATTTCAGCCTTGCATCGATGTAATTCCTGATACCAGGGGATTTCCACTGTGCCACTTTGCTCACCCTTAAAGCCACCTGCAGAGCCTGAGGGATCAGGGATGCTCCTCAGAGCCCCGGCAGTGAGTCCAGGGGAAGGCACTGACCTGGTGTGGAGGCGACACGCAGAGCTCGTGTTCCCTTGGAATTTAACTTGAACCTTGGTAATCCCTCCTTGGCAATCCCTCCTTGGCCATGGCACTCCCTCCTCATCCAGCTGCCAAAAGGAGATCTGAAATGAAAACAATTAACATCAATCACTCACGGTTTGGTTGTTTGTTGGTTTTGGGGTTTGTTTTGTGGGTTTTTTTTCCCCCTGCTAAACATCCAAACGATATCTGAGATAAACAAACAAAATGAAGTGTTTAGCCCCAACCAAACCCTGGCTCTGAACAAATCTGGTTGGGATGCTGGTGGCTGGGCTCTGTCGCAGGGAATGCTGTGAATTCATCCACCTCGGATGTGTTCATTATCCCGGGATTCTCACCCCAAACCTGCCTGCTCCCCGGCCATGCCCTGAGGCTGGGACACGTCTCTCTTACCTTTAGGGCCTGCCTGAGGAAGCTGAAGGTGAGCAGCGTCCCCAGGGCGCTCCCACAATGACAGCGGCTCCTCTGGAGCCACAGCGCCTCGGGGCAAGGCAAACCCACTGCTGGGAGCCAGCCAGAGCCTCGGAACCGGCTTTTCCCTCAGCCCGGCTGCTCCTTGGCTCCCACCCAGGGATGCAGCACCTGGGGAAGGCTCCAGCCCCGAACTGAGGGGGCACAGGGGCTGCCACCCTCACACAGCCCATCCTCCCTTCCCAGGAGGGAATCGCTGTCCGTGTGGGGCTCAGAACAGCGCTCAATATCAGGGTGAGGAGCTGCCGAGCTCTCTGCAGCTCCAATTTTGCCGAAAAGGGATTAATTACTGAGCAGTGGGCAAGCCCCCGGTGATTCCCTGGGAGCTGTCACTATGGAGATCCAGAGCCCCAGGGCTGGTCCCACTCCTTATCCTGGCAGGGAGATGCCCACACCCAGCCAGGATCCCGCATCCCGCCGGAGCTGCTTGGAACTCCGGTGGAGCTACTCCAGGGTTACCCCGGTGCCACGGGGAGGAGAGAGCTCCATCCTGGCGTGCAGATGGCTCCCCCTCTCCTTTGGAGGGGCTGAATGACTTTTCAAACCTTTGATTCCTGATGTATTCACTTCAGGAGACACAAAAGTACAAAATCTCAGCATGGAGTGACTCCCTCGCTTGGTTTATTATTATTTTTTTTCTCCTTCCCACACCCCCCCACCCCTTGTCCTTTCTTTTCCTTTCTTCTCTCCCTGGACAGTTTTATAATTTTGGCCTGTGGCCAGAAAGTCTGTCCTGATT
This sequence comes from Acrocephalus scirpaceus scirpaceus, assembly GCA_910950805.1. NCBI lineage: Eukaryota > Metazoa > Chordata > Aves > Passeriformes > Sylviidae > Acrocephalus > Acrocephalus scirpaceus. The sequence continues at coordinate 3,272,859 of OU383793.1, forward strand.
AGCCTGGGCTGGCTGTGAAACACCTGCAGCCCATTAGAGCAGGAGGAGGGGAAGAAAAAAAAAAAATCCCTTGTCATAGGTGAAGTAATGACCACTTTTTCCTTTGTTTTAACACCAAAAGGACAGTCAGGAGAACCAAAAAACCCCACGGCTTTGCCACCTCACCTGCCATTGCCTGGTGTCAGCTGCAGCCACTGGGTCATTTCTGTCTGATAAGTGACTCCAGTAATTTGTTGTCACTTCACGCCGGTGAGATTTACAGGTTATTAAATGTGAAGTGCACTCGCTGCATTTGAACAGTGCCCCCTGCACCTCATTTCTGTCTCTGTGAGGAGATAACCAGGCTCGAGGAAGAAACTTCCCCCTGGGCAGGTTGGAATTGCACGGGCTCCTGGAATATCCTGCAATGTCCCTGCTGCTCCTGCAAAGCTGCAGCCAGTGCCAAAGGGCTCCAGGAGGGACAGACACCAGTCCCAGGCCCCAAAAGGGTGACCAGAACACAGCAGAGATGCAGAAGGAGCACTCAAGGCACCACTGAAGCTCTTGGCCCTGGCACAGCACAGAATTTTTATAATAAACACAAAAATCGCCGTGATCTGGGTACGCAGTGACACTGGGGACAGTGAGAGGCAGCGAGTCCCAGCTCAGCTCAAAGCCCAGCCCAGGGCACCCCTGCAGGGCTCTTGTGATCCCCAAACCCCTCCCAAAGGTGTGTTTGTGCAGCAGGATGGCCCTTCCCACAGAGGGCCTTGGTGCCTGCTGGGACGTGGCAGCAAAGAGATCAAAACGTCCCTCAGATCCCTCCTGTTCTACAGGGCCACAGCCAAAACACACCTGGGCTGAGGGAAAGGTCACAGTGAGACCTGGAACACACCTGGGATGAGGGAAAGGTCACAGTGAGACCTGGAACACACCTGGGCTAAAGGAATGGCCACAGTTCCATCTCAAAACACATCTAGGCTGAAGGGAGGGGTACAGTCAGACCTGAAAATAGACCTGGGCTGAAGGAAAGGCCAAAGTGAGACCTCAAAATACACCTTGGATGAAGGGAAGGCCACAGTGAGACCTCAGAATAGACCTGGGCTGAATGAATGGCCACAGTGAAATATGAAAACACACCTGGGCTAAAGGAATGGCCACAGTTACATCTCAAAACACATCTGGACTGAAGGAAAGGCTGCAGTGAGACCTGAAACACACCTGGGATGAAGGAAAGGCTGAAGTCAGACCTCAAAATAGACCTGGGCTAAAGGAATGGCCACAGTTAATCTCAAAACACACCTGGGCTGAAGGGAAGGGCACAGTGTGACCTGAAAACACATCTGAGACCTCAAAACACACCTGGAATGAAGGAAAAGCTGCAGTTACATCTCAAATTAGGCCTGAGCTGAAGGGAAGGCTGCAGTCAGACCTCAAAATAGACCTAGGATGAAAAGAAGGCCACAGTGAGACCTCAAAACCCACCTGGGCTGAAGGAATGCCTACAGTTACATCTCAAAACACACCTAGGGTGAAGAAAAGGCCACAGTGAGACCTCAACACAGACCTGGCCTGAAGGAATGGCCACAGTTACATCTCAAAACACACCTGGGCTGAAGGAAATGCCACAGTGAGACCTGAAAACACATCTAGAGTGAAGAAAAGGCCCCAGCTACATCTCAAAACAGACCTAGGATGAAGAAAAGGCCCCAGTGAGACCTCCTGGGTGGGGACACCCCTGAAGATCCCTGTGTGTCACTGGGAGTGCTGGGACAGGAGCTGAGGGGAAAGCTGGAGGTGCAAACATTCATCCTGCTCCTCTCCTTGAACCACGACAACAAAGTGGGAGCTGGAAGGCAGCTCCAAGAGTTCTGCTGCTGGAAACATCTCCAAGGACCGGATGGTATTTCAGTCCAGCCCATCCAGCCAAAATATCCCTGCTGGGATGTCAAAAACCCAGAGTTCCTCCCCAAACTTGCTGTGCTTTAATCAAATTTCTTTATGTAGCTGCAAGGCACTGGAGACATTTACACCCCAGCAGCTGAATTTTTTAGTGCTGCATCCAGTGGAGTTCAGCCATCAATAAAAAGGAAAAGGGAAAAGAAAAACTTGTGGCCACAAGGGAATCTGTCAAATATTCCCGTTGCTGTCCTGGAGCATGGAAAAACAAGGCTGCCTCTGCACCCAGGTCTGACTATTTGCATTTTTAATAATTCAAGAGTTTAATTAGTATCATGCCCTTAATCAGAGGATGAAAATACAGCTGAAGTCATCAGAGCTTAATTAGTTTAAAAAAAAAAAGATTTTGCAGTGAAAATGTCTCCACTAACATGGAGCTCTGTCCTCAGCTCTGGGCTTCAGATGAGCCTTTACCTGTTGCTTCTGATTTTCAGTGCCAGCCCACCTCAGAATAACTTAAAATCCTCAAACAAATCAGTTTGTTTCGCTGTTTATCCCTATGAACTCTTCCACAATTTTCTTGAACTGGACTCAGGACTAAAAAAAAAACAAAAAAAAAACAACAACAAAAAAAAAACCCACCCAAAAAACCAAAACCAAAAAACAAACAAAACAAAACAAAACAAAATAAAAAACCAACCAAACAAAAAAACCGAAAACAAAACAAAACAAAAAAACCCCCTATCAGTTAGAAGATAATAAATTAAATTAAACCAGGTGGGTCCCATAAGCTGGATGTGAAATTCTTCAGGAAATAAAGCGTTTAGATTTTAGATTTCTTTAGGAAATAAAGGTTTTAGATTTTAGATTTCTTTAGGAAATAAAGGTTTTAGAGCATCCATAGGTGTTTCTGGATCTTCAGTCAATCAGCAGGAACACATCCCTGAGGGGGATCACTGTATGGTCAGAAAAATCCCATTTAAAAAAAAATCCCAGTGGGAGTGGGAGCTCAGACTGGTCCCAGTTGGTCACTGGGTGGTGAAGCTGGGGAGGTTTGGTCCTGCCCCCCTTCCCGGGGGCTCCCAGGGGAATTATCCCAGGTTGGGATGAGCAAATCCAAAGCCCAGGCAGGAGCCATCCCTCCCTCCCTGGTGGTACAGGACATCCTGGATGGGTTTCCCAAGATTTCATTTCATGCTGGAGTTCATCACTGCCCGAGTGGGGACTGAGCACATAACCAGGTTCCAAAATGGATTAGTGAAATCCATGGAAATTAGGCCAATCCCAGACAATTAAATATGCTAATCCGGATGCAACTTCCAGTTCAGGAAGTCAGGCGGCCTCATGCCCTTCCACCCCTGATTTACATGGAAAAAGGAAGCCAGAAAAAGTTTCTCACCGTGCCAAAACTGTCCCTTGGCTCTGAGCACCAGTGAGAATTGCAGTAAATCCCTTTTTTTTTTTTTGGCAAGGGGAGGGGGATACATTTTCCTTCAGTAATGATATCACAGCCTGGTTCTTTCCCTCTGCAGCTCCTGGTAACCTCAGGAATATCCCAAATATAACCTCAGCTCTCTGTCCCCCCAGGAATATCCCAAACAAATCAGTGAAATCTACTGGAAGGCGATAGCAATCACAGGTAGCACTAAATTCCATTTATCATAGGATTAGGAATCCAGTCACTTCTATACCTAGGAAAATCTGCCTGGCTCAGACTGAAAAAATAAAAATGTTTTTTGGGAGCACTGGGCCAGAGGAAGATGCTGAAAATTCAAGATGGAAAAATGGAAGTTGGTTTGTCCACAAGGAAAATTTCCTGTATCCCCAGGAGAGATTGATTTATTCCTGATACTCCCATGGGGGGCTTTCTATATATATAAATAAATATAAAGTGGGTTTATACCAACAAATAAATTTAAAATAAATACATTTTACTCTGTGTCCTCCTCCCCTTTGAACCCTGCTCAACTCCTGCCCCAAGGAGCAGCTTTTGGCACGGGTTTCCTGCTCCCCTTTACCTGCCGCAGGAATTTCTCCCCTTTCCTGCTCCTGGAGGTGTTCAGGGGCTTTGCTGCAGAGCAGAGGACAAGATGACAAACGAGCCAGCACACAGCACAGGAATGTAAGTGAGTCCCAGCTATTTTTAATTAAGAAGCGATGACAGCTGACTAAATTCCCTGCCACTGCAGTGAAAGGCTCCCTGACCCAGACATTATTGGCCACCCCGCGAAGGCCGGCGCGGATCGGTCCCGACGGTGCTGCTATTATTGTCCCGCCGTCTGCACAGATGCAGGGCTCACCAAACCCACCAGCAGGCAGAAATCCTGCGGGAGCCGTGGGGATGCTGAGCAGCAGGAGGAGGCAGCGGGTGAGGGGAGGACGGCCAAGGTCACGGCGCTGGAAGTGCCGGTGCTCGTCCCTGATAAATGTCCCCAAAATGTCTGGACAAATCCAGCTGCCGTTTTCCTTTTTTTTTTGTTGGTTAAAGCAGGGATAGAGTGAGCAGGGGAGAGGCAGAGAGAGACACAAAGAGCAATTCCTGCTGTTCGGGGGCAAGGCAGGACGAGCTTTTCTCAGCCCATGGGTCACAGGAAGGGTTTGATGAGAAAGACCAAAGCGACCTGGATTTTGGAGGGTAGGGATTCACCTGGCGTCATGGAAGGACTCTTCAGCAGGGATGGGAGCACAGTCCATGCCCAGCTCCCGCTGGCATGAGAGACTGGCACAAAAGCAGTTTGAGCACCAGGAAAGGTGTCAAGAGAAGACACCAACCACAAAGAGAGAATACAAAACTCTCTTTTGTTCTCGGGGCTCTCACAGCACCGAATCCAGCGCCCGATCCCTTTACCTCGAGCTCTCTCCTGATTTTAGCAGGAGAGAGAAAGAAAAGATTTCCCTCCAGCCTTTCCAGAGGCCACAGGGAAGAGGGATGAGGCGGCAAAGTCACCCAGATCACGTACGAACTTGGCGCGAGCGAGACAAATACATTAAGGGACATCATCAGGAACTTTCCAGCCTGGTGGCAGGCTGGGAGGGGGCAGAGCTGCTCTCTGCTGTTGCTAAGACATCCCCCCCCAGCCCTGCTCTCTGCGAGCCCAATCCACGGCTTCCTCCTCCCATTGGCTCGGCAGCCGCATCGAACGATGTGACAGGTTTTCCTCCTCCTCCTCCTCCTCCTCCTCCTCACCCTGCTGCCTCCTGCCTATGGCCTATTACCAGGGGAGAGGCAGCCAGACACGGAATCGATCGTTGGTGCGAGGGAACGGGGCTGTGCGGGGCTGCATTTGCATTCCAGCCCTGTCTGCCCGCGTGCCCAGCCGCGGGAATGAGCCGTGCCCACGCGGTGAGGATGGGTGGCAGGGTGGCACTGCAGTGTCACAGCCAGCGGGACCCAAGGGCCAGCAGCATCCTGCCTGGGCCAGCTTCTTCCCAGTGGCCTGGCTGAACTGGTGTCCCCAGCTCGGGGCTCACGGGAAATCACAGCACTGTCAGTGATGCCCTCTCCAGTGAGATTTTAGGAAGTTCCTTGGGCTGAAGGGACCTGGAAGGCTTCTGGAGCAGGCAGAGAGTGTGGGAGCACACCCCAAAGGCAGGGAAAGCTTCCCTGGCTGGAGCAGGATGGGATGGGTGGTGACCGTCAGCGCTGCTGGGGCACAGCCAGGCTGCAGAAATTGGGGAACAGCAACTCCTGCATCCAGTGAAACCCTGGTGGTGGGCAGTGAAACACTGCAGCACTGGGACAACTCATTGCTCCACCCCAGAGCAGGCCAGGATTTGGGGGTTGGCACAGGGAGGGGACAGAGGAGTTGGGATATTTGGGGGCAGGGACAGGGAAGAGATGGAGGAGTTGGGATATTTGGGAACAGGACAGGGAAAGGACAGAGGAGTTGGGATATTTGGGAACAGGCACAGAGGGACAGAAGAGCTGGGATATTTGGGGGCAGGACAGGGAAAAGACGGAGGAGCTGGGATATTTGGGAGCAGGCACAGGGAAAGGACAGAGCAGTTGGGATATTTGGGAGCAGGACAGGGAGAGGTCAGAGGAGCTGGGATATTTGGGAGGAGGGACAGGGAGGGGACAGAGCAGTTGGGATATTTGGGAGCAGGACAGGGAAAGGTCAGAGGAGTTGGGATATTTGGGAGCAGGGACAGAGGACTTGGGATGTTTGGGAGCAGGCACAGGGAAGGGATGGAGGAGTTGGGATATTTGGGAGCAGGCACAGAAGAACACAGGGTCACATTCCCAGCTCCCAGCCAAACAGGCTGGATTTGACTCTGGGCACCAATGAAACACCAAACACCCAAATATTGCCCCTGGCTTTGGGACAAGCTGGGAGAAAGAACTTCCCCAGTGGTGACAGAGGCCTGGGGCACCGGGAGAGGGGTGAGGAACTCAACCAGCAAAGCAGCAGCTGGGGAGGCGTCCCCAGGCACACTGGGACACCAGTGGAACACCAGCCCTGGGGCTGTTTGCCTTCCCCGCTCAGGTGAGTCAGCATCCGGAGTAAGGAAGAAAAACTGGAGTTTCCTTTTCTGTCCAGGACACCAAGAGGTCAATGAACCCAGCAGAGCCATCCCTTGGATGGACACTGTCCCCTAAATACCAAACTTTCCCATCCTGGACATTCCCCTTGCTCTCTGTCCTTTGTATTTCACAGTTAGGCAGAGTTCTAACCCAAACCGTTGTAAAATAACACAAATTGTTGATCAAGACAGGAAAATTTCCTCGGGAAATTTCCACTGCTAAACCTATTTATTTGTTTCAGGGGTGGGGGTGGCTGGACACAAAACACCAGGTCAGTTAAAAAAAAAAAAAGTCTGACCTGAATAAAGCATTTTTATAAAAACCCCAGGAATGGTTTCTTTAATAGAAGATGGAACTTGGAGTTGAAAGGAGGAGAGAGAAGAAAAGAGCGCGCATAAAAATCAGGTTCAAATCCCTGCTTGGCCTCGCTCAGCAAAGAACTCTGAATTAGGTCTAGAGTTACTTCAACAGCTTCAAACATTTTGGGATGTCTCTGCAGTTCCTGTGATCCAAGTTTCATCCTGAATCAGAACAGCAAGAATGTTCTGAGCTCCCAAAAAGGGCCACGACTTTGGGCAGATGCATTAAACCCAGCTTCAAAACAAACCCGCTCTTTTTTGGGGTTTCTGCAGTGTGGAGATGTTTGTGTTGTGATTCCTCCCAGTTGTGTGCTCAGACTGGGGCACAGCTCCATGGGAGAGAATTAATGCCCATTAATTAATTCCCATTAATGAAAGGAAAGCTGCACTTGTTTTTCCATCTCTGCACCATGTGAGGCTTTCCCTGTTACCTTTAGGAGAAGCGTGGAGTTAAGCAAAACCCAGGATGGTAAAATGGACTCAAATAAGAACTTCTACAATGAGTTAAACCTGCTGTAGCTACTCAAGACAGATCCTCTGAATGAAGATTTTTGATAAATAAATGCCTTTTAAATAAAATGAAAGCTCTCAGAGTAATTTTAGCATGGAAAAGATTCCATCCCCGACAGCCTGGCTCCAAATTTTTCTCCTTCCTGTTACTTCCTACAGAAACATTCACTGGACATGTCAGGTTTGCTGTAGTTGGAAAAAATAATCAGATTCTTACCAGGAATATGGAAATATCCAGCAGAAGTCAGAGCTGGGATGGAGTACGTGGAGCAAGAAGATAAATATGAATATGAGGAATATATGATGGATATTGACAATATCCATCCCATTTGATGGATACCGGACAGGAAACTCCAACCCAGCAGAGGGAAAATTGTGCCCATGGTGTTTCCCTTATCAGGATGGATCTGCCTCCAGGATTCCAGGGTCCCACTCCCCACCTGCCTGGCACAGCTGATGGAGAACAAGGAGCCAAGAAACCTGCGAGCCATTCCTGAGCCAAGGACTGCTCCCAGCTCCCTCCTGCTGTCAGATTCCCATTCAAAAAATTAAAATCCCCAATGTAATTCCTTTTCAGATCTTCCTTGCCTCACAAGCCATTGAAATATCAGCTGTCTTGTCTTTTTTTTGTTCTAAGAAATGGTTTTTCGTGTCCATTTTGGAATTTTTGACAGGAAAACCCAACCCAGGGCTGCAGCCCTCCTTGCTTTGCCCGTGCAGGGATTTGATCCCTGCCTCCCGCTCCTGCTTTGCTTCCCAGCCCCATTCCATGGATCCAATTCCTCAAGAAGCTGGGATGGTTAACAAAGCCAAACCACAGGAATACTTCTCATAACTGCTCCATCCCTCCCATGCCAAAAGCTCCCCAAAGTTCAATTTCATCTTGGAACAGTTCAGGGCGAGGTAACTCGGCGTTACAATCCTGTTTTTGCTGTTAAACAGAGGCACAGCAGAGCTAAGGATTGTCCCAGGCCATAAAAACAGCAGGGAAAAAACAACCAAACCCCTGATTCCTGATCCAGATCCATCCCAGAGCACAACATTCTTTCCTAGGATGACTAAAAATATTGGGATCTTTGGTGAAATCGAGTGGGACGCCTCAGTTTTGAATTTTTGAGGTGAAACGAGCAACCCAGCATGGGAAACTGTAAAAGGGGATATAATATCTAAAAGGGGATATAAAATATCCCAACTTGCTGAGCTCTGATCCCATAAACAGCTTCAGGAGTTGTTTCCCACGCAGGCACCTGGATTTTGGGGCAGTGACACGTGTCTGTGCATGGTCCTGCTCTCCCTTTCTGCTCTCCTATGCATCCATCTATGACCAGAATGTAAAATCCATGGGTGTAAATGCCCATGTGCATATCAAAGGGATTAAAATTAGAAGGGGCTTTGATGTTGGACTCAAAAAATGCTCCCGACACCACGCAGAGCTGTGGGAATGAGCTGCCTGCTCAGAAATCCAAGGATTTGGAGGACAGACCTTTCCCTCAAGGTGCTTCTTCCCACCCATCACCTGCTCAGGAAAATGAATTTCCCATGGTTCAGCCTCGACCCCTTTTCCTGAGTTTGTGCCACCCCATAAAACTGTCCCAATGTCACCACAACAGCCCAGGATAATTAGAATCTGGGTAATTAGAGACATATCGGAATTAGCCAGGCTGGATGCCTTTGGTACCAAACCAATTCTCCCACAAATGACCCTTAAAGCAAAATAAATAAAATAAAATAAAGCAAAATAAAAATAAAAATAAATAAAAGAAATAAATAAAATAAAAATAATAATAAATAAAACAATAAAATAAATAATAAAATAAATAATAAAACAAATAAAATAAAATAAAATAAAATAAAATAAAATAAAATAAAATAATAAAATAAAATAATAAAATAAAATAATAAAATAAAATAAAAAATAATAAAATAAATAAAATAAAATAAAATAAAATAAAATAAAATAAAATAAAATAAAATAAAATAAAATAAAAAACAACTCCCTGCACTCATTTGTTTAGGATGACAGATCAACAAACACAGGCATCTTATTTAATTTATATTTTTTCTTTTTCACAAGCAGCTTTTTATATCTCCTGACCCAAAATAAGCCCAGCCCCAGCTGCGGTGCTGTGTCAAGCAGTAATTACTCTATAAAAGGCTGACCAAACGGGGATATTGGTGGGCCAGAGGCACGGAATTATTTTAGGACTTGCACAAACTTTCTCTGGGAGTGGTGAGAGGAGCTGTGGCCACTGTGGTGCACCTAAGAAACGAGCAAACACCAGAGGGTTTTGTTTTGTTTTGTTTTTTCCTGCTTGTTCCAAGCCTCACCACCTGAGGCGAAATGACTTTCCCAAATATCAGCTCAAGAGAAAAAGAAAAAAAAATAAAAAACCAAAAGGTTGAAGTGAGATTTGTTTACTCCTCCATAAAAGAGGCTTCGCTCTGTGGCAGGTTTGGAGATTCTCCCCCCAGGAATTCCTGCTGAGCCACACCAAAATGGCAGCAAGACCCTTGCAGTGCTTCCTTATGCTGGGAGGAAACAAACAATAATTAAAAAATAATAAATTAAGCCTATGAGAATTCCCAGAATGTGTTGGAGGAGACCTCAAAGCTCGTTCAGTTCCATGGACAGGGACACCTTCCACTATCCCAGGCTGGTCAGAAATCCAGCCAGCTCAAGGATGCACTTCCACCCTGATCTTTTGGCAATATTTTGGCAATGTTTTGGCAATGTTTTGGCAGTATTTTTACAATATTTAGGCTCCCTGAATCCCTCCTGCTGAACCTAAATCCCAACTCCCTCATCCTCTCAAAGCTTCAGGAACCCAAACCCTGTCACCTGGGCACGTCCTGCCTTGTGGGAGGATCCTGTGGGGAATCCTAGAGGGGTTCAGGGTTTGGCAGTGGCAGTGCTGGGTTCAAAAACCCGGCAGGAATTCCTGGCACTTTTCCAGCTTCCAAAATATCCCTCCTCCTCCTCCTGCCACGGGGAAACAGGGCGAAAAAGGAAAGTGGTTTAGCGAGAAGGAAGGCAGAAAATTCAAAATAGAACTGGGGGGATTAAAGCAAATAGCCAGACTGTCCTGCCCTGTGTTTACTGCCCAAATCCTGTGGAAATTCCTGCTGTTTTCAGGGGGTTCTTCCTGTGTTGTAACTTTGGGATTTAACTTGGCCCCTGCAACTCATCTGACTGCAGGTCCCAGGAGGGAGAGGCTCCTCAAAGGCATCCTCAGAGCCCAAGGCACCAAAGTGCACATGGATTTTTGCTGGAAGGGCTGGGAGAAAGCGACAGCATCTGCCTGATGTGAAATTCCCATCCTTAATTAGGGATTTCAAACATAAATCCAGTTTTCTGAGCAGGGTGGTGGGTGTCAAATAAAATAAAGGGAGGTTTTAATGATCTCAGAGAGAGTTGAGTCTGTTTTTCACTTTAAGTGTTTTTGCACCCCAGAATTTCATAGAATCATGGAATTATTTCAGTTGGAGGGGTCCTTAAAGATGACCCTTTTCCAACCCTTTAATTTCAAGTTAAAAAATTGTGGCATCACTGGGTTTGTGCGATGTATCACAGTACAAATATTACACAAATAAATCCGAATTTAAACATTCCTGAGCTGTTAATTCTCAGTTCAATTCCCAGCTGGCACAGGCACCAAAAGGCTCAACCCTGCAGGTGACAGGGTGGGACATCTCACCTGTGAACAGCTCCTCCCCGGGATGTTGGCCAGAGGGGAGCAGCAGCTGGATTTGGGATTTGGCCAGATTTTCTGTGTGCTTCTCAAAGGAGCCTTCAGCAGCACTGGCAGACCCTGGAAATGAAAGGAATTCATGGTGGAATTAGAAAGGATCTCCAGGTTTTCCTCAGCTGCTGAGTGCTGGAGAGCTTTGGTCACGTGCTGGGAGTGGCCTCAATGTGAATATTTTCCTTAATTCCTTCCTCTTTGGATATCCCTGATTCTGAAACTTTCCTCTGAATACAATCGAGGTAAGCACAACACAGAAATGACAGGATAATTAAGGAAAACCATGGAAAACAAATCCACATACCCTGTGTTCCATGGAACGCTGGGGTTTATTCCTTCTTCCTCAATCTGCCACCAGCACTCGTCTACATGGGAGAAAAGGGATTGAAATTAAATTAAATTAAATATTTGTGTCTAGTTCATGATTAACACATCATAAACAGTGCTGAACCTCTCACTTTGTGCCATAACCCAGATTTTAGGGACTCTAAAGAACTGGCAGCAGGCTCAGACCTGGGCTAAGCTCTGAATTCAAACCTAAGCCATAAAAACAGCCAAAAAACCCCCGAGTTGTGTCAAAGTTACCCCAGCCCCAAACGCTCCTGGCAGACTGAACAGTGAGAGCTGTGACAGATGGCTGCTCCTGCAGCACGAGCGATGCAGCACCTCTGTACAAATATTGTACTGAGCAAACACTCATCAGCTCCCTCCTGCCACAACCGTGTCAGGTAAGATCGTTAACGCCACCCCTAATTTCCCTGATGAGTAGGCTGAGACAGGAGGGTGGAGAGCATTGTCTAAACTGAAGCAGTGAGTAACAAAGAGAACTCTGAGCCATCCTCCCCTCTCTGAGCCCATGCAGGGCAGGATTTTTGGGTTTGTTTTGTTTTAATTCAAAAAATGAAATCTTTGGGACAGTTCGACCCCGCGCCGGCTGAAGTTTGAAGCAAACAAACAATGGATTTCAGCTCACACCAGAACTAATGCAGCATTGATGTTACACTGGAATGGAGCTTAGCTTAAAGTATCCATTTTTAACTCTCAGCTGAAGTGAAAACATTAATTCATGCAAATCAATGTTCCCTAAACAATAATTTTCCTCTAGAACATTTCTTCGTTTTTAACATAAACTCTTATCTAACAGAAGCCATTTAAAGGATTATATCTGCAGAGTTCAGCAATTAGCTCTGTAAATTGTTTTCCTTGAGTGTAGGGAAGGTTCCATTACACAGTGAAATATAAAGTGTGTGCTATAGTCCATGAAAACCTCTCTTGGAACGATGATTATCCTTCAAAAAGGCTGGGATGAGGGCCAGATTACCAGAAATAACTCAATTTCTATTTGTGCACCCAAAGTCCCCCTTTATTTCATGCAAGTATCCACTTTGAGCCCATCTTCAGACGTTTTGAAAGGTAATTGTTGCTGTGGAACACCCACGGGTCGAGTTTTCCCTCAAACACAGCCCTAAAAATCCACTCAGAGGGATGAACGAGCAAATAGGAAAGGGGTGCACAGAAACAGGGAAGGGATGTGCATCAAAGAGCCAGAAAAAAAGGTGGGAAATGGCACTGAGGAAACTTCAGATGCTGCTGGAAGTGAGGATGAGGATGGAGAGGCTCATCCTCAGCTGACTGCAAATCCAGAAAGTCTCAGGAGAGTCACAGAGGTTTGTACAACAAAAGTACAGGGGTGTAAAAGATGTCTGGAAGTCCCCTGAACCATCACTCAAATCTGGAACCTGCTGGTGTCCACACGAGCTCTGGAGACCCTTGGGATTAGGGATGCCACAGCCTCACTGAGCTGCACAACTCTCCCAGATCTGGGGTTCCTCCTCTCCCTAAATCCAAGCAGGATTTCTCCTGGAATGACAGGAGGGTTTTTCCCTGTGGTTTGAAGGCAGCTTCATTCAATCAGGTCACTCACAGGTGACACCACCACAACACCCTCCCAGCTGTGCTCCTGAGCCAGGAGATCCTCCTTGGCACAAAACACAACCCCTTCTTGTTTTCCATGGATGCCTTTGTCAAAGAGTTGTATCCATTCATCCACCCATCCATTCATGGATCCACCATCCATCCATCCATCCATGGATCCATGGATCCATCCATCCATAATCCATCCATGGATCCATCCATCATCCATCCATCCATCCATCCATCCATCCATCCATCCATCCATCATCCATCCATCCATCCATCCACCCATCCATCCTTCCATCCATCCATCCATCCATCCATCCTTCCATCCATCCATCCATCCATCCCAGCAATCCAGACAAGTGAAGACCCTTCCAGCAAACCCTTCAAGTCCTTAATCCCAAAACACCAATGAAATCCAAGTCCTGGAGCACACACGAGCTGGTGCCAGGCACACAGAGAGCACAAATTGCCCAGAAGAAAATGCAGGAACCCCAATTCCTCATCTTCCCTGTGAGACCAAACATCTTTTGGTGACGCCCCAGAGGATGAAGGTAGAAGCAAAGCTCCCCAGGCAGAGCAGTCCCACGGGCTCTCAGCTCAGCTGATCCAATCTGGCCACCCTCAGAGCTTCCACCATTCCCACCAGTGACTTACACGGTGAAAACCAGCTCGGAACAGCTACCAAACACAACCCAGATTTATTCCAAACCCACTCCATTTAACGCTGTCACTTCCCTTTTCCATGCCAACGTGCACACGCTCAGGAGACAGACACATTTCCACGCTCTCAGCTGGGAGCCGTGTTCCTGCGAGGCTGGTGGATGATGCACAAACTGTCTCTATTTGTGTCCCCCCTCTCGGATGGCAGGGTGCCCACCAAACAAGCTGATTAGCACTTGCCCTGGGCTATCAAGGCAAGGCAATGGTATGTTTAGATCAGCAAACTGCATAACAATATAAATGTCATCTATTCCACGAGAAGCTTTGGCAGGATTCTGCGTCTTGTTCCTCCTTGCGGGGATGTGCCAAAAAGAAACATGAAGGCTTGCGGGAGGAAAGGGGGGAACGGGGTTTGCCACCTCTTCCTGCTTGCCAAAACACGTTGTGCAACGTTTTCATCCCCCAGGACCATCCCAAGGTGTCACATTATCCATGAACAGCCCTGGTATATTTATTTCTATATAAATATATAGAGAGAGCTCCTTTTTTTTGTTCAGCCAGGCTCACAGGCAGAAACGAGGCACAACCAGCGTGTCTGGCACAGCTCAGGACATGATCTGTACCCCTGCCCAGAAAGGATGGCACCCAGCCCGAGGAGAGCAGCCCTGGGTGGGCACAGCCTGGGCAACGTCTCTGCTGCCAGGGCAAGGCTGCAGCAATGGCCAGCAGCTCCGGTGGAGAACGGGATCAGGAGACTGGGATTGAGACTCTGGGATTGGGACACTGGGACTGGGAGACTGCAGCTCCAGTGGAGAATGGGCTCAGGACACCGGGATTGGGAGTCTGGAACTGGGACACTGCAGCCCCAATGGAGAATGGGCTCAGGACACTGGGATTGAGAGACTGAGATTGGGACACTGAGATTGGGACACTGGGACTGGGACACTGGGATTGGGAGACTGGGATTGGGACACTGCAGCTCTGATGGAGAATGGGCTCAGGGCACTGGGACTGGGACACTGGGAATGGGACACTGGGACTGGGACACTGCAGCCCCAACAGAGAATGAGCTCAGGAGAATAGGATTGGGAGACTGGGATTGGGACACTGGGATTGGGAGACTGGGACTGGGACACTGCAGTCCCAATGGAGAACGGGTTCAGGACACTGGGATTGGGACACTGGGACTGGGACACTGAGACTGGGACATTGCAGCTCTGATGAAGAATGGGCTCAGGACACTGGGATTGGGACACTGCAGCCCCAATGGAAAACAGGCTCAGGACACTGGGACTGGGACACTGCACTGGCCTGGCACTCTTTAGGATCTGATTCCTACTGGAGTCCTGGGAATGAGGGGCTGGGGGCAGCTCCTGGTGAGGGAATGTCACCATTGTCACAGGAGCATCCAGCCCTGTGGGCTCAGGGAAGGAGTTGAAGGGGGAAAAGGCTGATTCATGGCTCATTACAGCCAGGGGACTTCCAGGACAGGGCTGGGGACAACCAGGAGGGTTCAGGAATTTTGTCTGGACAAGTTGTAAATCCTCAGCAGGAAGCACAGAATGGCCTGGGTTGGAAGGGACCTTAGTGGTGACCTTGGTCCACTCCCCAGCCCTGGCCAGGGACACCTCCCATAGCCAGGGGGGCTCAGAGCTCCACCCAGCCTGGCCTTGGACACTCCCAGGGGTGGGGGGACACAGAGAAAAAGTGCGGGAAAGCTGCACCAAAAGAGAGGAAAAAAGCAGGGAAGAGTAACCAGAAACCAAACCTGGCATGGTGGGCTCGAGGGAGCAACAAACCCAGATCAGCAGACACAGAAACTGCGTTGAGTTCACACCTGAGCAGGACACTGACAAATTCCAGGAGTTTTTATGGATTTTACAGGTGTTTCTCTCCAGTTTGTGTTTTGTTCCCACAGCAGGAACCAAGAGCATTCTACAGGTAAACCCCACAAACTTTCTGTGCCAATTCACCCCAGAGCGTAAAGCAAAGCTCTCAGAAATCTTCCAACACTTTCCTCCTAGAGCAAACCCGAGAGCTTTCAGCGCAGTTTATATAAATTCACCACAGAATCCTTTATCCTGCCTACGTATTAATGACTATTATTTACTTAGTTGAAGCTGGATTTTCACAGCAGACACTCAAACCCCTTGAATGAACTCTTCCAACTCATTTTTGTGCAAGGTTCCCTCTCTGAGGTGCTCCTCACTGCTCTGTACAACCCCACTGCATCTCAATTTCTCGATTCAAGTCTTGGGTCAACGCTGGAACCACACAGAGGAAAACTCCAGAGGGCCTCTCCTAAGGAGATTATGCAAAATGTCACTTAGCATAAATTCCTGTTTGAAATTGGAAGTGGGTTTTTTTTAATTCTTAGTTATGCTAATGAAAAATCAGAAAAACTATTCTGTATTTCTGATATTAAAGAGAAGCCCTGAACTTTTCCTTAGTCATGCCCTTCTCCCATTGCATATTCCTCACAAATTCATATTTACAATACCTCCTGTTACCAATTTCTTTTATTTCTGAGCACAGAAATGGCCCTGAAATGCTTTTGTTTGCTTAGCAATATCCAGCTGCATTGAACTTCTCTTACATAAGAGGATTTGCACTTTACATTGAAGTTTTCAGCGGAGAGATATTTAAAAGATTATGAAATATGCTTGCAAAAAAAGAATTAAAAAAAAAAAGAATGTTGGAACATATCCATCAATATTTCAGTATAAATTGTTGAAGCACTACAATTACACGGTGCAATTATCTCACAGGATGTATAGCTCCTAGCACCGATCTTTATGTTCTGCAGAAAAAAAAGGTTTAATACATCACAAATGAATGTTCATTAAGTTGTTGGGGGGAATTCTGTCATAATTGAATAATGAAACGACTGCACCTTGAGCATCTGCTTAAAAACTCTGCTGCTCTGGCTGCATCCAGCACGAGGGGTCTTTCATGGGAGATTTCAACACCAAGATTTGGATAAAGTCAGATTTTTTTCTAATTATTGACCACGGAGCTGATTGGACTCTCCCTGTGAGCAGTTCAGAATATTGAACAAATCAGTGGCACTTTTGATCCTTGGGGGTCTCTTCCAACTCAGGATATTCCAGGATACCTCAGATGAGCTGGACAACTGGCTCCAAGAAAATATTGTCTAAAAGGGCTTGGATTCCTCTCAAGTTTGGGTTTTTTTAAAGAAATTAGTGGCGATTGTGTTGATATGTCACAGACTCTTTACTACTACTACTACTACTACTACTATTATTATTATTATTATTATTATTATTATTATTATTATTATCCCAGTGAGCTGTGCCACACTGTAATTGGAATATTGAACTTCGGATCACTGGGGATCCCTTCCAATTCAGAATTTTCTGTGACACCTCAGATGAGCTGGACAACTGGCTCCAAGCAAATATTGTCTAAAAGGCTTGGATTTCTCTCACATTTTGGGTTTTTTTTAAATAAATTAGTGGCAATTGTGTTAATATGTCACAGAGTCTTTACTATTATTATTATTATTATTATTATTATTATTATTATTATTATTATTATCATCCCAGCGAGCTGTGCCACACTGTAATTGGAATATTGAACTTCAGATCACTGGGGATCCCTTCCAATTCAGAATTTTCTGTGACACCTCAGACGAGCTGGACAACTGGCTCCAAGAAAGGATTTTGTAAAAGGACTTGGATTTCTCTCAGGTTTGGTGGGTTTTTAAAAGAAATTAGTAGCAATTGTGTTAATATGTCACAGGGTCTATTATTATTATTATTCCAGTGAGCAGTGCCACGTTGTACATGGAATATTGAACAAAATCAGTGGCACTTCTCACCTTTGGGGTTGCAACTCAAGATATTCCAGGATACCTCAGCTGAGCTGGACAACTGGCTCCAAGCAAATATTAGGTAAAAAACTTTGTATTTCTCACACATTTAGGGGTTTTTTAAAAGAAATTAGTGACAATTCTGTTGCTATGTTGCAGAGTCTTATTAATACTTTTCAGAGTATTATTATTGTTATTGTGATGATGATGAATATTTTTATTATTTTCCCCTACATTCTGCCATCCAACAGTGTCTGTTGCTGCAAAGGCAGAATGTAGGGGAAATTAATAATAATAATATTCATCATCATCATCCTCTTCATTCCCCGAAGTGTTTGGTGGCTCAGCCTGGGCTGTGACCCCAGCCCTGGGCCCGTTTTTTTTGCCATGTACATTTCAGCTGCCAAACAGATGGCAGAATATAGGGGAAAGTAATAATAATAATAATAATAAGAAGAAGATGATGATGATGATGATGATGATGATGATGATGATTTGCCCCTTTATCTTGCCTTTGCAGCAACAGCCACCATCTACTGTTGGATGGCAGAATATAGGGGAAAATAATAATGATAATATGATGATGATGATGAATATTATTATTATTAATTTCCCCTATATTCTGCCTTTGCAGCAATAGCTCCCATCCTCTGTTGGAATGGCAGAATATAGGGGAAAATAATAATAATAATATGATGATGATGATGATGATGATGATGATTTTCCCCTATATCCTCTCTTTGCAGCAGCAGCCACCATCCACTGTTTGATGGCAGAATATAGGGGAAAATAATAATAATAATAGGATGATGATGATGATGATGATGATTATTGTTATTTTCCCCTATATTCTGCCATCCAACAGTGGATGGTGGCTGCTGCTGCAAAGGCAGAATATAGGGGAAACTAATAATAATAATATTCATCACCATCCTCACTCCCCAAAGTGTTTGGTGGCTCAGCCTGGGCTGTGACCCCAGCCCTGGGTCTGTTTTTTTTGCCCTGTACATTTCAGCTGCCAAACAGATGGCAGAATATAGGGGAAAATAATAATAATAATATCATAATGATGATGATGATGATGATGATCTCCTATATTCTGCCTTTGCAGCAACAGCCACCATCCACTGTTGAATGGCAGAATGTAGGGGAAAATAATAAAGATAATACGATGATGATGATGAATATTATTATTATTATTTGCCCCTATATTCTGCCTTTGCAGCAACAGCTCCCATCCACTGATGGAATGGCAGAATATAGGGGAAAATAGTAATAATAATAATAATAATATGATGATGATGATGATGATGATGATGAATATTTTTATTATTTTCCCCTATATTCTGCCATCCAACAGTCGATAGGAGCTGTTGCTGAAAAGGCAGAATGTAGGGGAAATTAATAATAATATTCATCATCATCATCATCATCCTCACTCCCCAAAGTGTTTGGTGGCTCAGCCTGGGCTGTGACCCCAGCCCTGGGCCCGTTTTTTTTGCCATGTACATTTCAGCTGCCAAACAGATGGCAGAATATAGGGGAAAGTAATAATAATAATAATAATAATAATAATAATAATAATAATATGATGATGATGATGATGATGATGATGATGATGATGATGATTTGCCCCTTTATCTTGCCTTTGCAGCAACAGCCACCATCCACTGTTGGATGGCAGAATATAGGGGAAAATAATAATGATAATATGATGATGATGATGAATATTATTATTATTAATTTCCCCTATATTCTGCCTTTGCAGCAATAGCTCCCATCCTCTGTTGGAATGGCAGAATATAGGGGAAAATAATAATAATAATAATATGATGATGATGATGATTTTCCCCTATATCCTCTCTTTGCAGCAGCAGCCACCATCCACTGTTTGATGGCAGAATATAGGGGAAAATAATAATAATAATAGGATGATGATGATGATGATGATGATTATTGTTATTTTCCCCTATATTCTGCCATCCAACAGTGGATGGTGGCTGCTGCTGCAAAGGCAGAATATAGGGGAAACTAATAATAATAATATTCATCACCATCCTCACTCCCCAAAGTGTTTGGTGGCTCAGCCTGGGCTGTGACCCCAGCCCTGGGTCCGGTTCTTTTGCCCTGTACATTTCAGCTGCCAAACAGATGGCAGAATATAGGGGAAAATAATAATAATGATATCATAATGATGATGATGATGATGATCTCCTACATTCTGCCTTTGCAGCAACAGCCACCATCCACTGTTGAATGGCAGAATGTAGGGGAAAATAATAAAGATAATACGATGATGATGATGAATATTATTATTATTATTTGCCCCTATATTCTGCCTTTGCAGCAACAGCTCCCATCCACTGATGGAATGGCAGAATATAGGGGAAAATAGTAATAATAATAATAATAATAATATGATGATGATGATGATGATGATGAATATTTTTATTATTTTCCCCTATATTCTGCCATCCAACAGTCGATAGGAGCTGTTGCTGAAAAGGCAGAATGTAGGGGAAATTAATAATAATATTCATCATCATCATCATCATCCTCACTCCCCAAAGTGTTTGGTGGCTCAGCCTGGGCTGTGACCCCAGCCCTGGGTCCGTTTTTTTGCCCTGTACATCTCAGCTGCCAAACAGATGGCAGAATATTGGGGCAAATAATAATAATAATATGATGATGATGATGATGATTTGCCCCTTTATCTTGCCTTTGCACCAACAGCCACCATCCACTGTTGGATGGCAGAATATAGGGGAAAAAAATAATAATATTATGATGATGATGATGATGATGATGATGAATATTTTTATATTCTGCCATTCCAACAGTGGATGGTGGCTGTTGCTGCAATGGCAGAATATCGGGGAAATTAATAATAATAATAATAATAATATTCATCATCATCACCATCCTCGCTCCCCAAAATGTTTGGCGGCTCAGCCTGACCTGTGACAGATTATTTTTTTCCCTGTCCATTTCAGCCGCCCAGCAGGGTCCGGTTTGGGGGTACCGAGGGGAGCCCCCGCCGGTGCTGGTGGCTGCGGCCGGCCCGGGGGCAGCGCGGTGCTCCCCGGCAGTCAATACGCGAAGTTCCCCCCGGGCACACAAAGGGAGCAGTTTTCCGCTGCTGTAGATCACGGGCCGTGGATAATCAGCCCGCTATTCACTTCCCCGCCGCTGCGGAAGCGCAATCAGGAAAGCATTATGAGCAAAAAACCTGCCCTGCAGGGATAGACTTGCTTTAATAATGTTTATGACTTGTCCATATTGTATTTATGTCTGGAAGTTGATTCCTTGGGTTTTCCCACCCTTCCCCCCCTCTGCCAGCCCCCAAAAGACAATTTGCGAGCTGGATGCTCCGCCAGGAGAAAAGGGGGAAGTGCTGATGGACACTGCTCCCTCCAGGCTCAAGATTCCAGCCAGAAATAACATTTTATTTTATTTTTTAATTTTTTTCCCCCTAACCTCACCTTTTCCTGCAGATCCTGGTTCAAACCCGAGCCCACTCTTCACAAATTAACAGGTTTGGCCTCAAAAAAGTGCGACACTTTGGGCAGGTGCTGCCCTGCTGTCCTGAGAGCCAGCCAGGATTGATGCCACAGGCAGCAAGAATGGGCGAAAATGATTGGAGATTCCCCCCAGGATCTCCCAATTTTCACTGAGTTCTTTTAAAGCCGCCCAAATCCATCCCAGGTAACCAGAGAGGAGCCGATCTGCAGAGCAGGGGCACAGGCTGGGAGAAGAACCTGGCAGAGATTTGGCTCATCCCCACATTCCCAGACAGGCCCTGCAGCAGGAACCTGCTGGGTTTGCCCTGCCTGGGTTATCCCACTGGGATTCCACCTCCATTCCACCTCTCCTTCCTGCAAAATCTGCCCCAAACTTCCCAATCTTCCAAGGTTTTCAAGTCACCAAACTCTGCAGCTTTGGTTTGGTTGTAGCAAGTAAATGTGATGGCAAAGGCGTGCACAGGAATTGAATCTCCAAGGAGGAAGGTACACAAGAATTCCCAAATTCCAGGCATTTCCTGGGGGTTTTGGTGCATTTCCCTGCTGTCCAAGGGCTCTGGGAGGCAGGAGAATCCCCAGGCACCTCTGACTTTGTGATCCCAGAGCTGGATGCAGGGATGGCTCAAAGCTTTTGGCACAAAACCTCCCAGACACATTTCCCTGCTGTCCAAGTGCGTTGGGAAGCAGAAATAATTACCACCAGGCACCAGGCACCTCTGACTTTTTGGTCAAAAAATATCTTTGTGATCCCAGAGATCCCAAAAATACCTTTTGATCCAGGGATTGCTCAAAGCTTTTGGCACAAAACCTTCCACAAAACCATCCCCAGGCTGAGCCTGGCAAACCATCCCCTCCTGAGAACCAACACAGCCCATTTGGGCACAAACAGCCCAAAATGAGGCAGAACCAGTCAGATAATTTTGGTACACAAGCAGAACGAGTGTCTGGGCTCCCCAAACTCCAGCAGATCCTCCCAAACCCCGGAGCAGGGAGAAAACACCTGAAACACCCAAAGCTGAGCCTGAGGGAGCTCTGAGAGCTCCGGGGTCACCACCAAAAGGAGAAACCCGGATTTTATCCCTACCCTGCAGCAGGAACCTGCTGGGTTTGCCCTGCCTGGGTTATCCCACATGGATTCCACCTCTCCCTCCTGCAAAATCTGCCCCAAACTTCCCAATCTTCCAAGGTTTCCAAGTCACCAAACTCTGCAGCTTTGGTTTGGTTGTGGCAGGTAAATGTGACAGCTCTGAGAGCTCTGGGGTCACCACCAAGAGGAGAAACCCGGATTTTATCCCTGCCCTGGGGGGAGATGGAGCACAGGAATCACTTCCAAAGGCTCTGCCGAGCTCTCCCTGGCAGCCTGGGCAGGAGGGAGGGCAGGTGGAGGTGAGGAGCATCTGCAGCTCCTGTGCCTCGCAGCTGCCCTGCTCTCCAAGCTTTGTTCTGTCTTACAGCCCTGCAAGACAAAATAAACAAGCCAGTCAGGATTTCTCTCTCCTGCCAGCCCGTATTTGCCTACAAGAAAAGCCCCCGAAAGCCACAAGGTTTCCTTTTTATTTACCTCTCTTTTATCTTTGCTTATTTTTCTCTGGTGAAAAGTAACCCAACCTTGGTTGGGTATAAACCCAGGCAGAAACAACAACAACAAAAAAACCCCTCTTGAATTCCTCTTCATTATAAATGGATTGTCAATGTGTTAAATAAATCAGTGAAAATGGAAATCCAAAAATAAATAGCCATCCTGCTGTTGCCATGACAACTCAAATTTTTTTACCTGGACAGAGATTTTCTGTTTCACAGTTCGGAATTGCTGAAAAGGAGGGTCATATTTATTATTATTATTTTTTTTTTTAATCCTGGCATATTTCACCACCTACCCCCCAACATTAAAAAAAAGGGGGATTATTTTTGGTTAGTTTTTAGTAAACGAGGGGAAGATCAAAGAGAGGAGCTATTTTTCACTGCAGACAGGAGAAAGGAGCCACATTCCATTTACAGCAGCAGAACTCAGAGCATCGACTCAGCCCAGAAAGGGCAGAGAGCACGAAAAATTTCAGGATTTCGAGGCTTTCCTGTGGCCCTGCCATGCAAAAGGCAGGGCACGTACAGAGCAAGGTTAACATATCCTAAAAACGTATTTTGGATCATTTATTAAGGCAGTTTCACCATGGGAAAAAGCAACATCACCTCAGAACATTGATAAATATTTTGCAACTTGTGCCGTTGTTGGTGTCAGTGAAATGTGAGTTTAAATGGCCCAGACTGAGAAATTAATGCACTTCCTGCTCCTTAAAATGGGAGAAATCAACTCAATTCTCCCAAATCCACGTGGGAAGGCTCAAAGCACTGAAAAATCCCATTTTGCAGTGGAATTATCTCCTGATCCTACATGTGATGCCAAGGAACATTCTGGGGTGGGGAATTGAGTGGAATTCACCAAGAGCTGCCCCAGGGGTCACCTGGGACTCCCTGGCCAAGCCCAGCAAAGTCACAGAAAGGTCTTTTATTCCATTTTACCTGCTTTAAATAATCTATTTGGTATCTGCCTGTCTGGAGCCTGGTGGGTGGATGATTCACAGATCAGAGAACACCTTCATCTCTTGGCTGGCAGACAGGCAAGAAGCCTTTCCTTCACCCCAAGAGGTAACAAAAAATAAAGAAAAAAATAAAAAACCCCAGCCAAAAAATACTTTAGAAGTTCAGAAATTCAAAAAGGCACCTAAAAAAAAATCCCCACTCGAAAATAGCATCCCTTTGGTTTGTTTCCACTGGCCGATTTCTTTGTTGAATAAAATGAATTATCAAAAAAATAATAAAAAAAAAGGAGTCTTGACCAAAATATTTTCTTCAGGTTGAAATTTAGTGACTCGTTAAACAAATAAACAAACAAAAATACCCAAATAAAACCCCAAACTGAAAGAAACAACCCCAAAAAATTCAGAGTTGGGGGTAGGGAGGAAACAGCACAGAAGGAAAACGCTCCCAGTGAGGAATCTCCACAAATCAGCATTTTCCACACAAAAAATACCTTTTGTCACAAAATGTCTTGACTTGCATTCAATGCAATAAATTAATCTTAATCAAAATCCAGCTCAATGCAATAAATTCTTAATCAAAATCCAGCCTAATGGCAAGAAAATGTTAAATACACCCCCAAAAAATCAGATAATCAAGGGAAAAACACTCATGGAGCCACATTTTTGCACTGAAATGTAGATTTGTTATTAATGTATGTTCATCCCAGTGGCTGGGGATGTTTTTAGGGGTTTTTTATGGCTCTCCACACACATATGCACACACACAGGGATTGGGAAAGTGCTCCAAACAAATCTGGGTGTTTGCATCCTGCCTTGCCCGAAAAGCAAAGCAGACTGTTCAAGCAGCAGCCGCTGAAAGCAAGCATTCAATTCTCCTCAGAGGCTCGTTTTCCTCTAAATGGGCCTCTCAGACTCGGTGACAACTCTTAGCTGCCTGAGAGAAAAAAAAAAAAATGGAATAGAGAAGAAAAAAAAAAAAAAAAGAGGAAAAAAAAAAAAAAAAGAACCTATTTTCCAGTGCAAAGTAATCCCTGCTCCATTGCCATGGCACCAGACATCCGTCTCTTTCTTTCATTGACCAGACGAGGTCCTCCTCAGCCTCTAGCTCCCTTTTTTTTTTTTTTAAAAAAAAAAAAAAAATTGAATTTTTTTTTGTTGTTCGTGCCTCTGTGTGTGTGTGTGTGTGCGCTGCTGAATTTGTTTCCTCGGTAGGAAAAGGAGTCATTAAAGTATTAGTTGGGGTTGATTGATTTTTTGGGGGGTTTGTGGGGTTTTGTCAGGGTTGGAATAAGGAAAGGAAGATGCAGCTCGCCCCTTGGAGAGCCACAGGGCCCCGTGTGCAGGCTGGGAGTTGAATCCTTTCCAAAAAAAACCTCGGTGATTTCTTCAAGGTGTTGGGAGCATCCGTGAAAGGAAGGAGGAGGACAAAGTGATCTCTTTTTTTGCTTTAACTTGGGAGCAGTTTAAGTGATTGTGCCGTGGCTGAGGAGCTGCCTGCAGACTGCAGCGAAATATAAAAAGGAGGAGAAAAACAGAACAAAAAGCAGTAACTGAGACAGGTTAAAATGGGGATAAAAATAGAGAAAAACAATAAAAAATAAATATATACTTATATAAACACTAAAAAACAAAGCAGTGATGAAAATTGTACACAGGTTACCAAAACCACCTTAGCTCTGCTCCCTTTTTTTCTTTTTTTCCCTCCTGCTTCCCAGGTGAGGGAAATCCAACCCAATTCCAGCTTTTTTGGGGTGAACACGGTGCTGTAACAGTGCTGGCTGCTGACTCAGCATCTGTTGCTTCCTTTTCTGTGTTCTGAGGACATCCCAGGCTCTGGGAAGGTGGAATTGTCTCCGGGTGGGATGGGGGATGTTGCAGGTGCCTGGGGTTTTTTTTGGGGGGGGAATGATTCAGCACCTTGGCAGGATATGGTTGGAAAACGTGTGCAGCACACGTGCAGCTCTGATTTCCCCATCAGGGAGAGAGAACCTGATGGGTTTTGTAGGGAAAACAAAGGGAATTTTCCCTCACGCAGAAGGAAACATCTCCAGCGTGATTTCTGTGGGGTTTTTAAACGAATTAACAACCCCAAACACCCACCCCATCCCTCCAACAGGAGCCATGACAAGACAGGCGGCTCTGAGCTGTGCTTCACCTTCGGATTTCCTAAAAAATCCATTTCCAGTGGCATCCACAGGGCAGGAGGAGGGAGCAGGGCCAGGGCCCAGCCCAGGCTGCGCTGCCCACGGCGCAGGCGCCTGCAGCCCCATCGATCCCCCGGCTCCTGCAGCCTGATCAATTCTGCATTCAGAGCAGAGCCAGGGTGAATTTATTACTCCTCGGAAAGTTCCCAGCAGAAAGGGAGGTGGATCCGCGGGGTTGCAGCAGTTTTGGACTCGCCCCTTCCCACCCAGGAGGTGCCGGGCACGCTGCAGCTCTGAGGGTGACACGAGCGCTCCTGGCCAGGGTGGCATTTCCCAGAGGTGCCGTTTGTACGGCTCAGATTTTGTTCTTTAGGGCACAGAAAGAAGGGAGGGACAGGGACAAGCTCCTGGCCATGGTGGCATTTCCCAGAGGCGCCGTTTGTTCAGCCCAGATTTTGTTCTTGAGGTTGCTGGGCACAGAAAAGGAGGGACAGGGACAAGCAGAGGGGTGAGGTGATTTCAAACATCTCAGCACCCTGAGTCCAACCATCCATACCAGCCTGGAGCTGGTATCTCCCAGCCAAGGCCGCGGGGACGCTTTTGTTGGGCACAAGGGACAAAGTTCCCTGGCAGTGCTGTGGGTGCTCTGGCACTCCCACCTCTCTCTCAGACCTCACCTCCCACTGCATTCAGGAAAACGTGTCTCCCCCAGTTGGCACAACTGTGTCTGACACCTCCCCGAGCGCCAGGAGAGCCTCCTGCCATCCCCGTGCCAGGGGCAGCATTCCCTACAGCCCCCACAAACAGGGGAGACCTCTCCATTCCAGAAAAATCCGCACTCCAGGAAGATTCCCTGGTTTGTTTTATACTCAGCACGTCCAGCATCCACATTGAATCTCCAGCAGCAGGAACTGCAGTAAATGGAGCCCAGGAAGGACAAAAGGAGAGAGAAAATTCTTCAGCTCACGGTTCTCCCTGGGAAGGATGGGCAGCAGGATGGGAATGCTGCTTCCTTAAGCTGGGAAGGGAGGGAATTATGATTTCTCTCGCTGCTTTTAGTTCTCTCTTCCATCCAGCCCCAGTCTGTAATTTAACACCTTCCCCAGAATATTTTCCTGCCTCCTCTGAAACATCTGGGTAGAGGTTATGAACTCCAGTGTGGTTCCTGCTGCAAAAAGGAAGGGAATATCATGGAGCAAGATGGAAAATATTGGACAATTAGTCAGGAAAACGTTTGTGCTTAATGACCTTTATGATCAGACTCAGTTTCTGGAAGATGGAGCTGGGACGTGGATATAAATATTGAAATTGCTTGAAATAAAGCAATTTTCTGTTCCTGCACTCAGAAAAATGCTGCAATAATTGCAGCCCAGAGGTTCCAAATTTGATGTCCCACCTCACCTCCTCACCCCACATTCCTTCACAGATTTGCTCTTTGCTACCAGCACCACCCACAGCACCTGAGGGGATTTTTTTTTTCTGGCTGATTTTTCTGCTCCTGCCTCACACAGCCCCTCCTGAGGGTATCCTAAAACTGCCTCCTTCCCACCAGGATTTTTATGCAGACAAATAAAAAAAAAAAGTGTAAAGCACGACCAAAGCATGGGGGCAGCATTTCACATTTCAGATTTCACATTTCACACCTTGACCTGTCCCAGGCACAAACCAATCCAAGCTGCAGGAGACACTAAAAATAAAATAGAGTCAGGTCAAGTGTAGCTGGGATGAGCTTCACGCAGAGCACATCTCGCACCAGGCTGAATCCAAAATCCCATCCCGCTCCCTCAGCCCCAACAGCTCTTTCCACCAGCACAATGAAAATGATGGGATTTGCCCAAATCCCATTGTCTGTGCTCGCCTCCACTTCCCTCCGTGGCCAATTCCGCAGACAACCAGAAGAGGGGGATCACATACAGGACTGACCAAAAGGTGACTTCAGCACCAGGAGCGATTTTCCTCCAGCAGATTTTTTTATTAATTTAAATTTGCCCTTTCCCCACTCCCAATTCCCACCGGTGACAAGGGGGGAAATAAAAAATCCCCTCCTCTCCAAGAGTCCCGTGTGAACAAAGCTGCAGTCAGCGAGGCGAGGTGGTAACAGAGTAATTTATGGTGGTTTTAGGAGGAAAAGTGTGGGTTTAAGTGAAACTGCGCTAAATTAAAGAGGAAAAAAAAAATTAGTTCCTGAGAAAAAGTAATACTGGAACAAGGAGGAATAATAATGGAAAATAATGGGGCTCGGAGCAGCTCTTGTGGGCCTGATTCAGGTTCCACAAGTTCCAATAAAGTGGCAAAACGCTGACAAACAGCCTGTGCAGAAATCACATCCATTCTTCTTTTTTCTTAATTTTGGAGAGAGAAACGACAACGCAGCACACGGAGAGAACGGGGCACAAACTCCCCCAGCCCTTCCTCGAGTGGGGGAAAAGCCAAGCCCTGGCCTGGGAGCAAAAACCTCAAATTATCCTGGCAAAATCTTGGAATTCAAGGGAAAACCTTGAACTCTGAAGTCATTAGGAGGCAATTAGGAATTGATCAGCTTTCCCTGCCCCAGGCTGCAGCCTCACAAGTCATCCTTCCCTCTCTGCTGCCCAGCACCTGCCCCTGCACCCGTTTTCCTCGCTCAGACATTCCAGGACACCCTGCAGCTGCCACATCCCTGCTTTTCCCAAATTCTCACTTGCAGCAGTTCACCCCCAAGGTCCCCCAGTGCCCAAAAGGCCACAAAAGAGTGAAATTCCTGGTTTACAGGGATTTCTCTTTCTGTATTTGAATGCTGAATTCAGCAGATTCTGACACCACACAGAGAAGTGGATCAGGCACCAAATCCTTCAGGCTGCCACACAAATCCTCGTCATTGTCCTTAAATTTTTCTGCCGTCCCTTCTGGCAGGTTGATGCAATGCATTGCCACACAGCAAATTAAACAAAAATAATAATCCCCCTCCAAACCCCCAATTTATTTGGATGTTGTGGGCCAGATTTACATCCAAACCGAGCAGGGATTGGTGCTGATTTAGCCAAGGTGGGACCCAGGTGTTGCCCAAGAAACCCCTAAAAAAAAAAGAGTGAAATCTATTTTCCCTGGCTTACTCTCACAGAAGAAAGAAACCAGCTTCAGAAATAATCCAGCCAGACCCCTGGGGAGAAGGAGGAGGAATAAAAAAAAAATAAATAAATAAAA
Source organism: Acrocephalus scirpaceus scirpaceus (assembly GCA_910950805.1). Lineage (NCBI taxonomy): Eukaryota > Metazoa > Chordata > Aves > Passeriformes > Sylviidae > Acrocephalus > Acrocephalus scirpaceus. The sequence goes on from OU383793.1 coordinate 3,301,671, forward strand.
AAGGCAAAGCAAAGCAGGCTCCTTCTGGTGTTCCCAGACCGGGGGAAGGAGGGGCCGGGACCCCGGGGCGGGCTGGGGGCACACCCGCTAACCCCGGACAATCGGATGAGCAATCTTTGTCGGGAACAAAAGCCATCTGCCGAGGGGAGACAGGAATTGAACCGGGAGCAAGGACAAAGCCAGGCAGCGCCGGGCCGCTCTGCCCCGCCGAGGGTGCCAGGGTCAACGGCAAAGCCCCGCGCCCCAGCGGGCAGGGAGGGATCGATAATGCTAAAGAACCCCGGAGCAAAGCGCGGGGACGGGGCTGGGGCTGATGGACAGCCCCGTGTGACACCCCGGCTGCGCGGCCGGGCTGGGGGAATGGGATTGGGGTTTGCCAGACTGGAGGGAATGGATTTGCCAAGCTGGAGGGGATGGGTTTGCCGGGCTGGAGCAGGGATGGATTTGGCGGGCTGGAGAGGATGGGTTTGGGGTTTGCCGGGCTGGAGCAGGGATGGATTTGGGGTTTGCCCGGCTGGAGCAGGGATGGGTTTGCCAGGCTGGAATGGATGGGTTTGCCCGGCTGGAGGGGATGGGTTTGGGGTTTGCCAGACTGGAGCAGGGATGGATTTGGGGTTTGCCAGGCTGGAGGGGATGGGTTTGGGGTTTGCCAGACTGGAGCAGGGATGGATTTGGGGTTTGCCAGGCTGGAGCAGGGATGGGTTTGGGATTTGCCCGGCTGGAGCAGGGATGGGTTTGGGATTTGCCTGGCTGGAGCAGGGATGGGTTTGCCTGGCTGGAGCAGGGATGGGTTTGGGATTTGCCCGGCTGGAGCAGGGATGAGTTTGGGGTTTGCTGGGCTGGAGGGGATGGGTTTGCCCGACTGGAGCAGGGATGGGTTTGGGGTTTGCCTGGTTGGAGCAGGGAAAGGTTTGAGGTTTGCCAGACTGGAGCAGGGATGGGTTTGGTTGGCTGGAGCAGGGATGAGTTTGGGGTTTGCCAGACTGGAGCAGGGATGGGCGCGATCCAGCTTTATTTAGACACTGGAAAATGGGAGGGGAGCAGGGAGAGCCCAGGTTTGGGAAGCACAGTGCCCACACAGAGAGGCACTGATTGTTTGTTTGATACCAAACCCCATTTCCCCAAACACCTCCTCACCAGCCTATTCCAGCTCCAAAATGTGCGTTTGTCTGGGTGCACTCACCCCCACCAATCATCCATCAATAACCAGGTGTTGGAAGAACAAATGGCTGTGCCACCAGGAATTTGAGCCTGAAGTTTGGGATGTTCCTCCTTCAAGTCCCTGACGGGGTATCTGTTAATAATAAATGCTTATAATAAATAATAAATGTACCCCCCTTTTTTGGTAATTCAGTAAAATCAATTTGCCATTGCTCCCCATGCTCCTGGCTTCTTCTAATTTGGCCCAGTTTTGGTTTTGGTATTTCTTGGGATTGGTCTGGAGGCAAAGATCACATTGCAGAGTTATTTGAGCAACAGTAGTTTATAAATTCCTGGCCACTCTTCTCTTACTTAGACAGTTATATAGGATAAAAACGCCTTGTTTATCCTTTTCCAGGCCACCTCGCCCCTCCGTGCCTCAGTTTCCCTCTGTGAGCCAGGGTTTGTGCATCCTGTGACAGGGATACCCCTGGGAAATAGGACAGCCCCTGATATTCCAGTAAATAGGCCAGGCAAGGACCTACATTTCCATGGGAAGAATTGCTTTAACCCAATTATTAATACACCATTTACTCAGAATTAACTGCAACTGGAAAGCAGCAAACTCCTAATAAGTGATCTTCCAACAGGTTCTTCTCTTTCCCCAGCACAGACTCGGCCTGGGGATGGTTTTAAAAATCATTTTTGCTCAAAATGGTTCAGTTATTTCAACCCAACATTCCAAATTGGCTGGTGATGGCATTGTCTTTTGGGATGGCATTTAGGATAAGAACAAATCTCTTCTTATTTCAGATTTAAAGTCGTTTTATGCCCCTCAGCTCCTCCCTTTGTAACTTGTGTGAGCACCTGTACCTCAGCACATCATGGGAAAAACAAAACAATTCTTTTTTTTCCCCACAAAACCTACAGAAAGATCCCCTGCCCCTTGGAAAAATTCTAAAATTCATTATGTTTCATACTTTAAGATGTTTTTAACTAGATTTTCCCCCTAAAGACCACTGGCTCCATTTGAGAAAATTCACAAAATATAAATTTTAAAGTTTCATTTTCTACTTTTTAACTCCACATCTTTCATTCCTACAGACTCCTACGTGCATCTTTCTGTTCAACACTTCAGTCCACCTTGACAATTCCTGGAATTGTAACGTGGATTTTTCTCTTAGATGGCACAGCCCTAGAGGGAAAACAACAATTTCAAATCCATCAATGAATTCCAACCAATTCAGCCCAAGAAATCCAGGGAAAGGGAGGCAATGCAGAGGGAGGCACTGCTCAGCAATCCCCATCTCAGGAATGAAATGAATAAAAGCAATCTGAAGCAAAGAGGAACAAAACAGCAGAGCACACATTTCCACTTCCCCTGGCATCCCCCTCTCTCAATCATCTAAATGGTTCATTTAACCTGCTCCGAAGTGCCCCTGTGGAAAAAAAAAAATGCAAATTTGCATCCAAGTGAAAATGGCTCATCACTTAAACAGGAGGATCTTCACCCCAGTCAGCAAAGAAGGGAAAAGCGAAATTAGGGATGCAGATAAGCCAGAGCAAAGCTGAGTCTACATCAAAGAGCAGCAGGGAAAACCCAGCTTAAAGATGGTTCTGAGTGCCCGCAAAGTCATGTCTTGGCCTGAAAGATTTTACATTCCAACACCAAGCCCGGATTTGTGTGACCTGCAGCAAAACCCCTCCTGTGGGAGCGGGGCTGTGCGGGGTGGGGAAGGAAGGCACTGCTGGGATTTCCCCTCTTTGATTTCCTGCTTCCCCATCCAGGCTGGCTTGGGGTGGAAGGAACCTTAAATCTCACCTGATCCCAGGTGAGGGGCACCTCCCACTGTCCCAGGTTGTCCCACCTGGGTATTTCCAGCTTTGGGAAATACCTCGACCCTCCATCCACATTCCTCTGCCCTACAGGCAGCTGAAGCCCAGAGCTTTGGTTAAAGAAAGGCAGATGAAAGCTGCTCTCCACTCCAGACATAACAAAGCACAAAACACCACGCAAGAGCCTTTCAGAGAGCCAGGAGGAGAGAGGGAATTAGGAAATCCAACACCAGAGAGGCCCCAGCAGCGCTGGGAGCCGGGTGAAGCCTTTCAGGCCCGAGCAGAGATATTATTGTTATTATTTATTATATAACACCCGGGATTGCTGCGCTTTCACTTCACCCACAGCCACCTCCTGCAGCACTTCCACTGTCACTGTCCCCGTGCTGGCCCAGATTCCCAGCTTGCTGCTATCCAGGTAAATACAGAGGCCCCATTTCAGAGGCAGTGAGTACCTATTATTCCCTGCTGCTTCTCCCTTGCACTTATCCTATTATGCCATTACAGCTGCTGTAGGGTCGGGGGTTTTCTATTTTGTGACATAATATTGTGGGCCCAAATCACCCCCCTCCCTGTCCCCAGCACATGAGTGCTGCTAAAGAGCCCTTCAGGTGGCAGCAGGCAGGGCCACAAATGTGTCACCGACAGCATCCAGGACCTGCTCGTTCCCACAGATGCTGCAGTGCCTCCCCGTTTATCCAGGAATTACCGCTGGGGAAATATGAAAAGGCAGCAGCTACCCAAAATAACAGGAGCAGCAGATAAAGGCACTTCAAACGTGCAAATAGAGACAGCTCGGAGGCCTGGCAGGATGGGTCACCCCTCCCTCTGCCTTTAAAACACAGGGAAATTCATTTCAGGGATTGTTCTCTCAGTTCTTCCACCTCCTGCAGCTGAAGGTCCCTGAGCAGCACAGTGGGATGTGAGCAGTACCAGGGGTCTTTCCCTTCCCCTGGGCTCTCTGTGCAGGGAAATCTGGGTGATTTTTGTCCTTAAAATCCCCACTGATTCTTTTGGTGCTGGAGGAAAGTCAGAGTGGCCACAGGAATGCTCTGCTGTGGTCACTGGGTCCTGCAGGAGCTTCTTGTGCCACTTGGAGCTGACCTGGAGAGTTTTGAGGCCTTTGGGCACCTGAGGCCGGGATAAATTCCAGGGTACAGCCAGCCCAGGACACTGGGGAGGGACAAGAGCTCATCAGGAGGAGCTCCTGACCAAATTAAAACAGGACAGCAGGGCGGGAGGACTGGACAGACACCCAGCAGCTGGGACAGGGAAGGCTCCAGCCTCTCACCTCTGCCTGAACAAAACACACCACAGGGACGCTGTGAGCTGTGAAATGATCCCACAGCCCCTGTGCCCATCGCGTAACTCTGCAAGGGGTTTTGTTTCTATCCCTGCACCTGTGGGAGGCACCAAGAACAACTGGGGGGATTTACTCAGTCAAGGGGTGATCGACTCAACCAGAGGGGGATTTATTCAACCAGGGGTGTGATCTACTCAAACAAGGGGTGATCTACTCAACCGGGGGGGGGATTTACTCAGCCAAGGGGTGATTTACTCATTTAAGGGGTGATTTACTCAATCAAGGGGGGATTTACTCAACCAGGGGGTGACTTACTCAACCAGGGGGAGATTTACTCAATCAAGGAGTGATTTACTGAACCAAGGGGTGATTTGCTCAATCAAGGAGTGATCTACTGAACCAGGGGGTGATCTACTCAACCAGGGGTGATTTACTCAACCAGAGGGGAATTTACTCAACCAGAGGGTAATCTACTCAACCAGGAGATGATCTACTCAACCAGGGGGTGAATTACTCATCCAAGGGGTGATTTATTCAACCAAGGGGGGATTTACTCAACCAAGGGGTGATTTACTAAGCTCAGCATCAACAAAGAGTAGAAAAACTTTGAAAGCCATGGGAATGAACTGCCTCCAATTAGTGCCATTTTCTGAGCTGGAGCTGTTGTTTTATTTTTGTGTTGTTTTTAAGGCCAGGTTCCTAAATCTCTTTTTTTAAATTGCTGTTTTTCAGGAAATCACAAGCACATTTCTACCCTATTTTAAACCATAAAATAACTGCAAAACAGCTTAATTATCAATTAGCTAGGGATTTTTTGTCTTTTTTCTTCAATAAGAATATAAATGATATCCTAACTATTATGTTGTATCCATATCAGCTGTTCTGGTTACAGCTGAGCTGCTTATCAGAGCAAAGGAGGAGATATTCGAGTTGATGAAGAGAAAATTCTGCTTTTTGGGTCCCTTCTCCAGCTTTAAAACCAGGCTGTGCTAATCTATAAATAAATCCACAAGGCTAATTCTTAATTCTGAGGAATGTGGAAGATCCAGAGCCAAGGGGAACCAGAGGAGCAGGAGAAGTTGTGAAGGGGAAGGAAGGATATTTGTGGTACTTCTGCTAAAGGAGCCCCATCCCTGAGCTCACTGCACTCAGCAAACTCAATAAAATAATAATAAAAATAAAAATAACGTTATCATTTCAGTTAAGTGTGGAGTGAATTAATCTTAAATAAATCTGTCAGGGTCACACGAGCTCAGGGGCTGGGCTGAGGCATTCCTGAAGCTCCTCCCGTGAGTGTTCCTGCAGCCTGGGCCAGGGTGGGACTCCACTCTCCAGGAAAACCCAATAGGAAATGGAAGCTGTTGACCTGGCAGTGCCTTTCCTGGCACAGCTCGGGCTGGGAGCCGTGCAGAGCACGGGGTCACTCTGCTGAGAGGAATTACTCAGAGTTTGGGGAGGTTTTACAAGACTGAGGTTGCCACAGGGAGCTCAATTTGTGCCATTCAGGGGCTGAGTTCTGCCAGCAGCTTCTGTTTAGAGAGGGGAAAACCCCACTGTCAATAACTCCAGGTAGGATAATCCAAATATTGGGAAGATTTTGACCCAAAAATCCCTTGGAGCTCCCTAAAAGACTCCCAGCTGTTAAATCAGCTCCCAGTCCAGGATCCAGCCCAGCATTCCTACCATGAGTTTTCCCCACAATTTCGTTCTATTTAAACATCCCAGCTCAAATTGCACCTGACAGAGATCCTGACACGAATTTCCTCATCTGTGTTTCTGATTTGCACGTGCTGCCAGTGTCTGTCAGTCTGTTCCTAAAGCCAGAATCTCATCCCAAGACTTGGACCTCACAGAAATCTATACAGAAATCACCAAGAACAGATTCACAACTCACAGGAATTCCATAATTTTCCATAAAATCCATAAATTCCTTTGTTGTAATATCCCTGTCCTAGAGCCCGTGCTGGAGCATCCCACTGAACTGAGCTGATGTTCCAATGGGGGACAAAGCGGCGAGAGATGAGAATTTGGGTTATTGTTTCTATTCCTCTTATAAAAACCCAGTGAGCATCATAACCAATGCCCATCTTTGGGGTGGAATAGTTCATGAAGGTGTCTGAAGTCAACTCTTCTTAAAATCAGCCTGGAGTGTCACAGAAATGAAATTGTTTCAGTAGTTCCTGAGGTTTTTATCTCCCAGTGTGCAGCCCGGGGTATTTGAGGTTGTTGGTTTGTCTCAGCTGCTGTGTCCAGAGTTAAACCAGCAATCCCTTCCAGCCTGAGCTGCAGGTCCCAAGTCTGAGAGCCAAGACTGAGCCAGCTCCTCTGGGATTTGGGCACTCCAGCAATGCATGGAGTCATTAAGGTTGGGAAAAACCTCCGAGATCATCGAGTCCAACCTGTGACCCATCCCCAGCAGAGCCCTGAGTGCCACCTCCAGGAAAGCCTTTCCTGGGACACCTCCAGGGATGGGCACTCCAAACATCCCTGGGCACTCCCAATCCCTGAGCTCCCTTTCCATGGGAAAATTCCTGCTGAATTTCTGTCCACCCTGAGCCTGCCCTGGCCCAGCCTGAGGCCATTCCCTCTCCTCCTGTCCCTGTTCCCTGTTCCCAGAGCCTGACCCCCCCTGGCTGTCCCCTCCTGTCAGGGACTTGTGCAGAGCCAGAAATTCCCCCTGAGCCTCCTTTTCTCCAGGCTGAGCCCCTTCCCAGCTCCCTCAGCCCCTCCTGGAGCTCCAGAACCTTCCCCAGCTCTGTCCCCTGTCCTGGACAGCTCCAGCCCCAGTGAGGGCCCAGACTGGACACAGCACTCAGGTGTGACCTCACAGAGGGACAGTGCCCTCCCTGCTCAGCCCTGCTCCATGGGGACAGCTAATTAACCTGGGTAATTAACCCTCACCTCCACACCAGCCCTGCTCTGAGCATCCCAACCAGCCCATTTCCAGTTCTATCTCCAATCCCCACCCAGTGGCGCTGAGCTCAGGGCTCAGACCCAGCTCAGCAGCAAATGTGGGGAGGCTGGAGGAGACCCAAAATCCTGGGTTTGTGCAGGGAAAGGCAGAGCAGAGCCTGGAGCACTGCCAGGGACAGGGGACACACATCAGGAACGTTCCTGGGGCTCCCACAAGCTGAAATCACTTCTGTGACCTCAGCTGGACCCTCCACACCAGCACAGACACCTGGCACAAGTGTTGGTGAGATTGGGGCTGAATCAGAGAGCAAATATTTATTTATATGGGTAGACACATATCGATTAAATAGATAGATAGATGTATTTGATAGATATATTTATACAAATAAAATATATAATATCATGTGTAGCTAATTCATTATTTTTTACAGATCAGCACGGCCAGCCCACTTATGATGTGTACACCGAGGGAAGCTCAGCCTGAGATTCTGTTTCAAATTAAAAGCAGCCCTGCTGCAATTAATCACAGCCTGGCTGATGAGGCAGGCACTGAAAGGACAACAGGAGTCCTGGGAAGCTCAGGCTGTCATCTGCAGCCACAACAAGTTTGGTTCAAACCTCAGCACAAGGAGGATTTGTCTGAGCTGCCCCCAAACCAGAGGGCCCAGGAGATCCCAAAATATCCTTTTAAAAAGTTTAGATTCCTCTATCACAAAATGAAAAAACACCCATCCCCCACAGGCTTTGAACACTGAACTCTCACTGCTTTTATTTGCCATGATTTTATTATTTTTTTTATTAATTACTGAATTCTGAAATTAATTCTGAATTAATTACTGAATTATTGAAAATTTCAAACTGAATTATTGAAAATTGAAATTATTGAAAATTTTTTACTTCCCTCCCTTTAATTCCTTCCATTCTCTGTCTCCCCATCCCATTTTTCCCTTTTGCACCCACTGCACTTATAAAAGTTAAATCACCCCTGGAAAGTTGACAAAGCTCTGGGATCATTTTCAATCACGTGAGATGACACACAAGTGTCTGTGCTTCTTCCAGCAATTCTGAAAACTTCAGCAAAACTGAACTCCTCCTCCATTTCTTTGCAAGGAGATATTAAATAAAAAAAAAAAATCTCTCCCAGGGTTTAACTGACTGAGCTATTGCAGCTTTCAATAGAAAAATGTCTTAGTGAAAAACTCCTCATCAGCTTTTACTTTAAATTAAGGGCTTAGATTTTATCTGAGGCTGAATCCGCTGCTAAACACTGGCAAATCTTTTTCTCCTTGCTCCCAGCTTCTACAGGTGTAAAATAAAAATTAAAAAAATATAATAAAAAGCTTATAAATATATTAAATATATTCTAAGGGCAGCTCTTACAATGAAGAAATGTTCCATGATCCAGACCTGTTTCCTAAAGCTCCTGAAGCCTCAGAGGGGAGATATTTGCACAGTGGAATTCCCCCAGAAAGCCAAATCTGAGCATTTTGCACCAGGAAACAGAAAGTGAAGAGCCAAGATTGAGTTGCCTGATTTCTACAAGTCACAAATTAAAGGAAAAAAAAGATGACAGATGACAATGCAATCTCATTTGGGGATCCCTTCAGAGAGATGTAATCTCATTTTGGGATCCCTCCTTCCCCATCACTGTGTGTGGAAGGGGAGCACTAATCCCACCAGCCAAAAGATTTAAAAGGGCAGAATTTTTGCACTTTCTGCACTTTCTGCAGCTCCAGAGGTTGGAATTTTAGCAGGAAGGGCTAAAATAGATCAGGTAAGGGAAAGTTTGGGTAAATTTCTTCCAGGAGGAGCCCCAACCCTACAGCTTGTCCTGTAGGATCAATACCAGAAATTCTTTGGGACATTTAGACATGTTCTACCAAACATTTCTGCTACCTGATATTCTTATATCCATATTATTATTATTATTATTATTACTATTATTATTATTACTATTATATGTTACCCAATCATTCAGAGAGGGAACACAAGCAGTAACTAAAAAGAAAAAAATATATTCCTACTAAAAGATAATACATGCAAATAGCAAAATGCATATTTATCAAACAATCAGCAGCACTGTGACATTGGCAGATTGCAGGACCTTTAAATACAGGAATATTGTCCAAGGAGGAAAAATGAGATTAATTTAATCAGTTCTGTGATTCCACTCAAGGTTCTGAGCCAAGTCAGGTGGGAAAGGACCTCAGGAGGTTTCTGGTGCAACTTCCAGGGATCCAACCAAAATATTTTGGGTTTTATCCCATTCCTCATCCACCCTGTGGCTTCCAGCAAGAGAAAATCCCCCACTGGTGTTCATGAAATCACTGAAAGTTGGGAAGGAACCTTAAAACCCATCTAATCCAGGGTCACCTCCCTCCAGAGCAGTTCCTCTGGGTAATCACCAGCACCATTTGATTTTCCCTCCCCATTCCTGAATTCTAAAACCAGCTGGGTGGGGTTTTTTTTCCTGAGATGCAGAAAAAAATTGCAGATTGCAATCTGAAAAAAATTCAGATTCCACCCCAAATCAATTTAATTTTTTGTTTGATCACCCATTATTTATACAGAATTCAAAAAGGCATCCCAAGAACAACTAAAATCCCTTGACATGATGCCTGAGCTCAAGCTCATTTCACAACCAAACCAGAAATGAGGAGGAAGAATCATGGTTACAGTGAAAAAGCCACCCAGGCCCTTCAGAGCTGGCTCATCTCTCCCCAGCCCTGACAAAAATGCAGATATTTCAGCAAAATAAACAAAAATGCAGATATTTCAGCAAAATAAATCACTTCATGTGGTCAGTCCTGAGAGAGGGAGGTTTTAGGAGGGATTTGCATGTTGGAAAGGTGATGGCTTGGCAGGAACCTGGCAGGATTTTCCATGCATGGGCAGGAAGATGAACCAGAGATGGAAATCAGGGTGGATATCAACAGCAAAATGGGCAGAGAGAACCAGGAACAAAGGCTGGGGTAAATTCTGGAGGAAGAAGAACACAACTTGAACTGGTTTATTGCTCTGAAAGCAACACTGGCACATTCCTGAGGGCCTTGGGTCCCAGCTGTGTTCAGCTGATCCTGCCCAGAATATTATTTGAATATTATTTGAATATTATTTCTTCATCTCATTCCTGGGTGGTTTTGCCACATAAACCAGGATGAGGCTGGACAAGAAAATGAAAAGTTGTGAAGGATGGAAAAAGCTCATTTTGACTTTGATAAAGGCCTGGAGAGGTTCTTAACCCTACAGAAATCATGGAATGGTTTGGGTGGGAAGGGACCCCAAAGCTCATCCCATGGGCAGGGACACCTCCCACTGTCCCAGGGTGCTCCAGCCTGGCCTTGGGCACTGCCAGGGATCCAGGGGCAGCCACAGCTGCTCTGGGCACCTGTGCCAGGGCCTCAGCACCCTCACAGCCAGGAATTCCTTCCCAAAATCCCATCTAAAACTCTCTGAATGCCTCCAAGTCCTGCAGAAACTGAAACAGCAACCAGGCCTCCAAAGGTGACACCAGGCACGAGTGTCCCTCCTCAAACCATGGACAAAAATTGTTGGAAAACCAAAAGAACAGGTGGCAACACAATCTGAATTTTCCTTTTTTAAACCTCACACCCAGGAATTCCTTCCCAAAATCTCATCTAAAATTCTCTGAATGCCTCCAAGTCCTGCAGCAACTGAAACAACAACCAGGCCTTCAAAGGTGACACCAGGCATGAGTGTCCCTTCTCATTGGGAAGGGGAATTGGTGGAAAACCAAAAGAACAGGTGGGAACACAATCTGAATTTCCCTTTTTTAAACCTCACAGCCAGGAATTCCTTCCCCAAATCCCATCTAAAATCCTCTGAATGCCTCCAAGTCCTGCAGCAACTGAAACAACAACCAGGCCTCCAAAGGTGACACCAGGCACGAGTGTCCCTTCTCATTGGGAAGGGGAATTGGTGGAAAACCAAAAGAACAGGTGGAAACACAATCTGTGAAATTCCCTTTTTAAACCTCACACCCAGGTTGAGTCCTTGGTAGTCAAAGCAAATGGAAAGAAACAAAACAGTGCCCACAATTTTCAGGACATGCCCAATGTTCCCACCCTGGCTCAGGGAAAGGCATTCCTGTCAATAAAAGTGGGAATTCCATGCCCAGCTGGGTGAAAGCAGCAGAGTGGATTGCAGGTGTACAAATACAACTGAATTGCAGCACAAATCGTTTTCTCACCCTGGCAAAGGGAAATAATGTCCTGAAATGTGAATTGGGACAGGTTTGAGCACACGAGGCACTTCTGACACAACACCAGAGCAGAACAATTGACCCGAGCTGGAAACAAAGCAACAATCACTAAAAAATTCTTCTTTCTCTCTTGCCAATGTTGTCACATGAAAGTTTTCTGCTGGGATCACTTTCAGAGCTCTGGTTTGGTGAAACTCTGGCACATGTTTTGAATGAGGAGGAGTGAAATCTGCCAGCACAAAACTCAGGGAGGTCCAGCCTGAGCAGGACAGACCCCTGACATTCCCACACAAGAATTCCCACCTGCCTCACCCCCTGGAACCCCCAGTTTCCATCGGGCCAGGGGCTGTCCCTGCACACCCCCTGCACCCAGAATCTTGCCAGCACGCAGAGTTAACCACAATTTTGCCCTGATTTCCTGAAAACCAACATCATCTCACCCACAGGGAGAATAATTGCCTGGCTGGTCCTTCACTGCACACCCTCCCTGCATGAGTCTCTCCAAGCAGGCTTTTCCCAGTGCAAGATAAGAAGTTTTTTTGTGCCTTATTTCAGGCTCCTGCACTTTTAAAGAATCTCTTTTCTACCTGCCAAGCTGTGCTCCTATCAAGGGATAAATTCCATGAGCAAGAAGAAGGAAACCAGTGACAATCCCCTGGGAAGGTGCTGCCCATGGACACAAAATTCCTGGCAGTGCCTCAGTTCTGGGGGTTTGCAAATCCCAAAATCCTGGAAAGGCAGAGGGTTGATTGATTGATTGATTGATTTAAAGTGGTAACACAAAATGGATTTGGGATCAGCAAAAGGCTCAAAATCCAAGGGTTCAGCTGACACAACTCTCTGGGGTAGCTCCTGTGGCATTTTGGACTCTATAAACGCTCCACAAGTGTGCAATGGCACACTGGCCACTGGCAGAGGACACAAACCCTGATTAATGCACTGAATTCTCACCAAATTTTCATTAAATCAAACTTTACTGGCACAATTCCTGCGTGTGAGGACTTGTAAGGACTCACCAGTGAAGCTCCAAGCTGGGGAAATGGTTCTGGCCTGAAGCTCCAGGTGGGATGGAGCCTCTGGAGAGCTGAGATCTTCTTGTGCCTTGGGCAGGTCTTTCCTGGAGGTTTCTGGCCCTGACTCCCATCTCCAGAAGAATCCAGGTGATGTTTTCTCTTTTTCATGAGCAATTCCCACTGAAGTTACTCCTATGAGAGGAAAAAAAAAGAAAAAAAGAGAGATATTTATTTCTTTGTAGAACAGAACTGGGAGGGTTGCTCACTGAAATCCCACAAGAATTAAATGGTGCCTGGGACTTGAGCTGACACCACACACAGAACTTCAACTTCAGGTTACAGAGCAGAATCTGGGGCAAAATAATGCATTATTTGTATTCTCATTAAAAGCAATGTGAACACAAGTTGTTTTGGTTAATAAGGAGATAAAATAAAGTTTAAAAATTAAACACAGAGGGAAGTTTTCCCTTCTCCACCTGAAACAGATCAGACTGGAACACCTCTCCCCTGAATCACCCTTTTTACAGCAAAATTCATCTGTGGGGTCAAATGTTGATGCCTTTGCTCTGAAAAAAACCCCTTTTTTTTCTCCCCTTGGCACATCTGACATCTCAGCCAGCACCACCACACCCCCCTGCCACTCTGGAGTGTCCAGACACACCAAACTCCCCCTCAGCTCTAAGATTTCCCTACCCAGACCTACCTAAAGAGAACACCTCAAGTATTGAAATATTTATTCCTAGATTGGGAAGGTCACAGGGGAGCAGGAGGAGGAGGAAGGGCTGGGGCTCGGGGTTGGCCCCCGTGGGCTGGAGTCACTCAGTGGGCATCTCCCTCTCCCCAGGAGTGCAGGACCAGAGCTGTGCCCGCAGGAAGCTCTGCCAGATAAACCCAGAGCCTCCAAAAGCAAAGCAGCGAGCCAGGCCTGATCCTGATTCATCAGTATTCAGCCGTGGATTCAGCGGGACAGCTCGGAATTTACACTGGAATAAGGAAAAATCAGGATTAGGCACCATCTGTCTCAGGGAGCGAAGCGCCCAGAGTTGCTCTGCACATTTGAATCCTCTTCCCCCATTTCTTTAATCTCCTGCACGTTTCCAGGTTTTCCATTCAGCTCCGGTGACAAAAGATTTTTACAAAATGACAGTCCAGATTGAGAGAACAGAAATTACAACCTCTGACAAAAGAGATGCCAAACTTTTCTGTCGGCGATAAGTGCTCCTTCCCCGCAGCCCCTGGGCTGCAGTGGGAAATATAAGGCAGATGTCGAATGGAAATTAAACATTGTGCTCCCAGGGTGGCCTCGGCTGCATTCAGAGCTTGATTTAAAACAAGGCCAAGAGTTCTTTCATCATTTCTTCAAAAAAAAAAAGGGAAAAAAAAAAAAGTTTCAAACATAGAGATATTCCAAACAGGCGCATACTTGACCTAGAACTCGGCGGTGCGGGGCAATAAATGAGTGTAAAAAGCACCAGCACGGGGGAGGAAAGGCAAAACCAGTTGTCTGCAGGATGGGCTGGGGGAATTTTGGTCCTTGAATCACTTCCATTTCAGCATCCTGAGAGTTAAGAGGGCGCCCAGGTGAAATATCTCGGCCCCCTTTCCACATTCCCACTCGTTTGGAGGCTCGGCCAGCTCGATGTTCTGCAATAAACCAGAACCAAGCCCAAGCACCCAGCAGGTTGAGGAACATTTCTCTGCGAGCTTCTTTAAGATTTAAACCGGATTTACATCCATGCCAGCACTCTGCCTGGTATTATTAGACCTGATAAAATAGCACACGAGACGTTTGCAATGGCTCAGATATTCAGCTTTGAACGGGCTGCAGTGTTTGCTTTTAATAATTTCTGATCGTGTAACAGCTCTGCCAAAAAACCATAACTGTAGGCTTACAAAAAATTAAACCCCCAGCCTGGTAAATATCCTGTGCACTGAGGGCAGTGAGGATAAATTTAAGGGTTGAAAGGATGATGCTCAAATTGACAGAAACAGTTAAAAGCACAAAATTGCATTTGCTTCTCTTTCACTTTGTTAGATTTTTTTTTTTCTTTAAAGCAAGTAAAAATAAAAAATAATGAAAGTGAAATGAGTAGAATATTTACAGCTTGAACACATAAAGATGTTGGCACTCTTCTGGGCAGCTCCCTTTTAGAAATAATTTTCTCCTCTCAGCAATTTCATCTCAGACGCAGTAAAACAAAAAAACTTTTGAGGCCACGACTTTGTAACCTCCCTGAAGTTTTGAGCACGGGCAGAGCTGGCCTGTGCACACAAGACAATCAAACACATGCTTAAATGTCGACTAAACTCCTGTCTAGATTAATTTTTTTTTCCCCCTCCACCAAAGGAAGAAATTGTGACGAGGTTTTACTTTGAATGCCCTGACAAAGCAGCACTTTCTGGCACGAGCAGGACACTCATCCCCCCTTCATCTCCCAGCACAAGATTCAATCAGCTGAAACACAAACCTCATTCTGCACTGAGAGATTTCTTTTTTTTTTTCTTTTTTTTCCTCCCCCCAAATAAAACCAACTTGCAAACAGCCTCCCTGGCCTTTTTAAAAACCCGTTTTCAATTGCTTTTAAAACATAAAATAGAGATGGATGGATGGATGAATGGATGGACAGCTAGAGAAATGCTTTCAGTCATGCTTCCTCCCCCCCCAACACACACCTTTAAAATTGAAAAGCATCAGTATCCAAATAGCAACAGGAAATTTTTACCTTGTGGCTAAATAGCTCACTGTTCACTTTGCAGCTGCCTCTATTTTTTGCTGGGCAAAAAAAAAAAAAAAAAAAGAAAAACCAAAAAAAAAAACCAAAAAACCACCAATACAAAAGTCTTTCCTAAGAAAACCAAGCTTTTGACATAAGGGCAGCGCCAAACGCAAACCTACAAAGAAATTTCTCTTTTTTTTTTTTTTTTTTCTTTCCCCCCGTCCCGTCGTTCTAATTCCTAATTTTGTGGGATGTATTGCTGGGGCTGTTTATCATAACAGTGTGCAATAAAAAGGACGACTAACTCTTGCAATTTTCTCCCTACTCCTCCCCTTGACAGGGGCCACTGATAGGGAAAGAGGCTCGGAAAAGCAGAGCAGTGAAAGGCTAAGAAACAATAGGCAACCATGGCTTTGACAATGCAGCCCTGAACCCTTTTTGCTCCCGCTGTGACACTTGCATTCAAGAGCAAGGGCGGCTGCCATCATAAGAATGGACAATGGCATGAGGAATACAAGGGAGAGAGAGGAGGGGGGGGGGGATATATATTAGGAAAAAAAAAAAAAAAAAAAAAAAGGAAATCAGATGAATTCAGAGCTAAGATGGCAGAGCTCTCACCTTTTCCGCTTTTTTTCGAGTAATCTGGATGGAGACGTCCCGCGGAGAAGAGATAAAAAGGGTTGTGCTGAACTGTTGGATGGTTCTGAAGACTTCTGCATTTGCAAACGCATTTTAGAACTATTTGTAGGGGTATATATGCTGCATGCCATCTCTCTGTCTCTGTCTCTCTCTCTCTCCCTGTGCCTCTCTCTCTTCTGTTTTATGTCCTGCTATCTCCATCACACACCTCTAATAGTACGAAGACTTTCTGCCCGTGTAAGTAAGTGAGAGTGTGTGTGTTCCTTAATGTTTGAATCAAGACACACGTCTGCATGCATTCCTAATCCAAGGAGCCTATAGCAGTTACTACAACTATCAATTAGTCAGCAATAGCTCGAGATCCCCATGTGTCTGGGTGAACAAAGGTGAGAAACACATGCAAATACTCCTCCAGCACCTGGGTCACGTACAGTAACTTAGCCAGCAACAAATAATTGCATCTGTTTCTGCTTTTTTTTTTTTTTTTTTTCTTTTCCTCCCCCCCTCCCCGTGCTCCTCGCTGGTTGGGATGCAAAGTTCCAGGTTATTAATGTGGAATAGCAGCACAATTAGGCATGGCACTCTATATTTCCAGCCCGACGACACAATAAAAGGGAATTAAGCTGAGCTGGGGGGGACTCTGAAAGGGTTTAAAGTAAAGGATGCTCTGAGCTCTAGCAGTGCTTCCATTTTTATTTTTATTTTTTAAATTTTTTATTTTTTGGAGCAATTGTTCTTGAGTTAAAGGCTGCGAATGATGTAAGATGTATTTGGTCGTTTCATATCTGTTAGATAAGAAACTGATTATTGCACAGGAGACAGAGTGGATGCCTAATTTCCTCAAGTTAAGTCCATAAGGAGGGTAAGCTAAAGCTGTTACTATTTTTTATTAATTACTTTTAAGATCATTTTAAGGGGGTTTTTTTTCAGATGTTTTAGACTTAAGCCAAACAATTAAGAAGAAAGATACGGTACCTTTTACTCTCTCCTTCTTCTTAACCTCACCAAAGAAAATGAGCCTCACCTTTAAAAACTCTCACAATCAAAACGGACTAAAAAACCACCAAAAAAACCCTTAAAAATATATATTTTTTTAAAAAACAGCCCTGAGCGATATCAAAAGCAATAAAACGCAAAAAGCTCCGAAATCCAGCACCACCCTGACTCCACCACAAGAAAAGACAGAGCTAGGCTGCAATCCAGAGAGCATTTCAGAGGTGACAACACAGGCTGGGGACAACGTTATTTACACAGATTTGATCAGAGCGGCCACGGGCTCCAAACTCTAATTGAATTTGCAGAAATTATCCAGCCCGCGTCTCGGAGCGCGGGGAACTCCGAAAATGAAGCGGTTTCACTGAGTTTGGGGCTGAGAATAAGCATTATTTTTTTTTCTCATTCCCTCTCCCCTGCAGAATATGCTCAGAATCCTGCAAGGCTGCACCAACTCTGTCCTGATCTCCCTTTCTCCTGATCTCAGCTTCCCTGGGAGGCTGATTAGTGACACCAAAGGCAAAATATCCTCTGCTGCTTTGGGGCTCGGAGGAACTGAGTTTATTTAGCTTGAGACAGCATAAAGGAAAAAAAAGAAAAACAAAACCCACCAACAAAAAAAATGAAATTAAATCATCTTCAATTTCAAATAACTCATGAAAGCAACCCCTCCCCAGCTCCCTCACCTTTTAGGAACAGCCAGTGGCTGGCAGGTTGGAGCTGCTAACGACACTGAAGGTGCTCAAGATTAAAGGAGAGCTGCAGGAACAGCCCGGCTTTGCCCTGGGTGGGAGCATCCCAGAGCTGAGCCTGAAAATAAAGCTGGGAAAAAACCAAAGCAGCCCGCTCTGGGTGGGTGTTGTGTGCTCTGACCCGCCGGGCAGCTCCATTCCCAAACTTGGGAATTGCAGAGCTGGAGATTCCCCAGCGTGAGGAGCAGCACCTGCAGCGGCCGGGCTCTGCATCCCCGGCAGCACCAGGGGCAGGGAAAACCCTCCCTAAAATAATAATAATAATAATAAAAACCTATCAAAATAATCTCAACCCTCTCGCCGAACAATGAGACTTTAAAAAAAAATCCCCGTTCGGGTGGGTATTCCGTGCAGATCGGCAGGGGGAGGGGGCGGGGGATGAGGACAACATTTCCCATCAGTGCCGGTTGTTCCTGATCTCGGTCGGGGATAAAAAAGGGGTTTTTTAATTTTATTTTTATCCCCCACTTTGGTGGGAATTGCTCCTCTCCTCCAGCGGGCCGGGCTGGCTGCCCACAAATGTCCAGCTCAGGTGGGAAGGGGCGTTTGTTTCGGGGGTCAGGCAGGGAGCGATCACTCGGTGCCTTTCCGGGGGTGAGAAGTGGTTAAATAACAATAAAAATTGGGGTTTTCCGCGAGGATCTGCCTGCTAAAACCCTTGGGCACGCAGGGATGGGAAAGGAGCTGAGGGAGGAAGGTGGTTAAAACAGAGAGCTGCCTATTCCCAGCACTCCTTTACATCCAATTCTTGCAGCTTTTCGCTTTCTCAGCACAGCCCATTCCCATAAAATAAGCCAGCTTTCTTCAAGAATAAAAACCCAGCCCCACACAGATGAATAGACAGCACTAATCAGATGTAATGGAATGGAATACTCTTCTTCATCTAATCTGTCTGCTCTGTGTAATCTCGCTATTCTCCCAGCTCCAGCATTTGTAACAGGCATGACATTGATTCCCATCTCGGATAATGTTATTTCAGTGTTTTATTCTCAAATGAGCCCACGAGTTGGGTGGCTGCTTGGCATTCCAAACTCTTCATCAAC
This sequence comes from Acrocephalus scirpaceus scirpaceus, assembly GCA_910950805.1. NCBI lineage: Eukaryota > Metazoa > Chordata > Aves > Passeriformes > Sylviidae > Acrocephalus > Acrocephalus scirpaceus. The sequence continues at coordinate 3,320,242 of OU383793.1, forward strand.
TTCTCCCGGCGAGCTGGGGGTGTGGAGGGGAGCGGGGCTGCTCCTCTCTGCTGCTTTTGAGTGGTTGCGTCTCCCAACCCTCAGAGCCTGGCACGAATTTTTAGACAGACAAAAGAACTCGTAGAATTTAACCACGGGACTGCCCGGGATCAACAGCAAAAAAATAAAAAATAATAATTAAAAAAAATAACCCCAAAGCTCATTTGATAAGATCTGCCTGCAGCCAGCAGCTGGGAAAAGCTGAAATTTTTGCACACAGAGCTGCTGGGGTTTGTTTTTTTGTATTTTTTAAAATGTTTCCTAAAATGCTGAATGATTCCCTTAAATAAACATTTCAGCAGTGTCCACCTAGGTTTTCCCCAAAGAGAAAGGGAAGCCTGGTGTAATTTTCCAGCACGAGGATTCCCAGCTAATCGGACAAATCATTCTGCTGGGGAAATGACAGCAGTGGGGAGAACAAACAAACCCTCTCAGACAAACAAATATATTTGAATGTAATAAAAATGTTGACAACTGTTATGTGATTAAAGCAATTGTTTTATTCATTTAAGGCCTCACCATCAGAATAATTTAAAATTAAGTGAGAAACATCAGCCCCTTGGGTTTTGCAGAAGATATTTAATTTGGAGGAATAGTTGTGGGGTTGTCGATTTTTTTTTTTTTAAACGTAGCTATTTTCAACGTTGCAAGATAAAGCTCTCTCTCTTTTTTTTTTTTTTCTAATTTTATTTTAAGAATAGACCCCATTTAGGATTTCACATTGTAAATCTCCCTATGTCTGAATGCTGTTACAAGGTTTGACAATGAAAGAATAATTCATGTCAGACAAAAAGAGCCCTTCAATCAGCTTCATGCAGCTTTTCTCCTGCAGGGCTATGCCAAAACGAATGTGGAATCCTGAACTGAACCATCCATCACATTTCCCGAGTCTTTCAATTAATGACACTGCAATCAGATCGATGGCGTGTAATAAGAAAAGAGCTTTGCATTTCTATACCTATTAATTCGCTGAGTAACTCCAGTGGTAAAACGTGACCAGAAAGGGAAGAGAAAAGAAAATTTCATCCTCCTGGAGAGATTTTGGGGGATGTTGAAGCCACGCTGGACAAGGCTGGGTGTCACCCCAAGCCCTGCTCAGAGCAGGGATCACACAGGGGATTTTTTTGTTGCTGTTTAAAAGCAGCACAGTTTCTCTTGCACACAGGTATTTTCTGCTGCTGCCCGAGTGTTTTCTAGACAGAAACTCTAAAGAGGAGCTCGTTTTTCCTGTGGGCTGGCCAAGGGTGTCCCAGGGCAGGATGTGGTTTAGGTTCCCAGATCACCACCCGGGGCTGCCTCATGCAGCGATTGAACCGGCTGGGGAGGGGGTGAGGGCAGGCAGGACAGGCACACCCCAAAATAAACTCTACCAGCAGCCCTGGGATGAAATTAGGGTGACCTCACATCGATGAAGTGGCATAAAATATTTTGGATGGATGACAAGGAATGAGTGAGGCTCTGCAGAAGGGAGCCAAGCACATCTCAGATCCCCTCCTGCAGGCCTTGGGGGATTGTTTGGAGAGGGCAAGGGAAAAGTGCAGCTCACCAGAACACAGGCATGATTAAAAGGAGCTAATTTGCCATTTTTTTTCCTCTTTAAAGGTAGGTTTGGTGGCTTAAAATGCCCAGCTAACAAAATATTGTCTCTGAGAAGTGAACTCAAACCAAGGAGCTTCACCACTGCGGAAGGAAGGAGGGATTTGGAGGAGACAAGGGTGGATCAGTGATGGTGAGAGACAAATCCTGGCTCCAGAAGGATCCCCTTGTGTCAGCCTGGGCAGGAAACTGGAGGTGAAGTGTCCCCACCAACCCCAAGCCCTCCTCTGGGTTGGATAATTCTCCAACCTCCAGCACTGACAGGAATTTCAGCAGCTTTGGCTTCACCTCAAAGGAAAAGGAGCTGCAGCTGGGATAGGAGATGGACCTGGGTCAAAACCTACAGCCAGACCTTCTTTGGGGAGCAATAGACTTTCAGGGAGGTTGTGTACTTTGGAAGCCTTTGGAAAAAAGAATAAAAAACAACTTCATGAGAGAAAACAAAGAATGGAACAACAGGAAACAAGGGAGGTTTTCAAGGTTCACTTCCCCAAATATCAAAGGGTGCCCTTAAAGGATCATTCCTGGCTTTGCCTCTTGACATCTTTTACGATCAAATTTCAGCAATTTCGAATTTCAGCAGCCTCTCCCAAAAAAACAGAAAGAAAAGAAGAAATCTTTGTGAATGCTGAAGCTGACTGTGCCCATCCATGCCACACACACAGAGCCAGACACAGGCTGAGCACCCAGGATGGGAACTGAAAACTCCAGGGCAACACCAGCAGAATGGGACGGTGCCCACGAGCTGACTTGCAAAATAACTGCAACTAAACACGGTCTGAGGTGCCCAGACAAAGAACAATAAATAAATAAATCATGTCGAAGCAGAGACAATCCCTCTGCAATAAAACAGGAGAGCTGAATGCAGGGATAAAGAAATCTGAAAAAAAATAAATGAAATCTGGGATGAGGAGGAGCGAGGCTGAAAGGGGCTTTGAATAGGAAGGCAAATGCAAAATATTTATTTTGCACATCAGCACATCTTGTCCTCTCTGTGTGGGGGACACAAGGACACAACTGCAGGTGTGCCAGGACCCACAATTGTCACCCTGTTCTTCTAAAATTCTTCTAAAGTTCTTCTAAGCCTTCTGATGTTTACATTTTTGTAATGGAGTTTCTCACGCACTTTTCATGTAAATAACGATTGTTTTGCATTCTTTTCTGGAGGAGGAAAGAATTGAGGACTGTTGGTTTGACCAGTCAGTTGGAGAGGTGGCAATCTCATCCTCCAATCCACGATCACTGTTGGAATTCTATAAATATCAATAAATATAGTTCTTTTTTTGCCCTGGACATCTCAGTGTGAGTGTCGTTCATTTCATGTCACACAATATTTTGGAGGAGCAGGTTTGGAGCTCAGGGGCAGCATTCCCACCTCAGTGACCTCCAAGGAGCCACCACACCAACTCTCCTGGCCTAGGAAAACAACAACCCCAACTGCAGAACTGCAGAATTCTTAAGGCTGGAAAAGACCTCTGAGACCATTGAGCCCAACCATTAACCCAGCACCACTCTGCCCAGTGCTAAATTGTAACTCCAAGTGCCACAGTGCCGTGGATTTTGAACATTTCCAGGGATGGTTGGGCTCAGCACCTCCCTGAGCAATCTGTTCTAATGCTTGGAGCAGACAAGAGGGGATCAGTGGTGGTGGGAGACAAATCCTGGCTCTGGAAGGATCCCCTTGTGCCATCCTGGGCAGGAACCTGGAGGTGAAATGTCCCCACCAACCCCAAGCCTTCCTCAGGGTCAGATAATTCTCCAACCTCCAGCACTGCCACCTTTCAGGGAAGACTTTTTCCCAAAAAAAGTGAAGACTTTCCCTTTCAGTGAAGATTTTTTTCAGCCCCACACAGGGAGGTGTCCCTAACCCCAGGGGCTTGGGCTGTTCCTGCCATCCCCACAGCTCATCCAGGCCTGGAGATCTCCAGCCCTGCCCAGTGCAAGGCCCAGTCTGTGCTGCACAGCTCCATAAAGTACAGAAGTCCTGTCGGTGAGCAGCTCAGGCAGAGGGGAGAGCAGGGTGCTGCTGCCTCTAGCCATGATTCCAGCCACGATTCCAACCCTGATTCCAGCCACAATTCCAGCCCTGATTCCATCCCTGGCTGCCTTCCAGGAGCTCTCAGAGCTTCCCAAGGCACGGGCAGCCCTGCTTGCAGCTGCTTCCCTGTGCTCTAGCTGCAGACAGACTGGCACACCGCTATTTTCTATATTTTTTTGCTTTTAAAATAGGTTTGGACAAGCTTGCAGGAGGTTTTCTCAAGCTCTTCTCCTCGTCTGTCTCTCTAAGGAGCTTGGGGAGTGATCACTGCAAATGAATCTGATGAAGAGAAGGCTCCTCTGGCTGTTTGCCTTGCTCAGGGCTGGGGCACAGGCAGGGTCTGGGCAGTGGTGAAGGATCTGTCTGCAAAAACTGTGGGGTTCCTGCCAGCAGAGCCAGGTACCTCCTTCTTTCTGGACAGAAAATGGGCAAAAAATCCCCAACCGGACTGGCCAAAGCAAAAAACCCTTCACCTGACTGCCCAAAGTAAAAAAAAAATCCTCACCCGGACTGCCCAAAGCAAAAAACTCTTCACCTGACTGCCCAAAGTAAAAAAGTCCTCACCTGGATTGCCCAAAGCAAAAAAATCTTCACCTGGACTGCCCAAAGTAAAAAAAAAAAATCCTCACCCGGACTGCCCAAAGCAAAAATTTCCTCACCTGGACTGCCCAAAGCAAAAAAAAAAATCCTCACCTGGATTGCTCAAAGCAAAAGAAATCCCCATCTGGATTGCTCAAAGCAAAAAAAAAATCCTCACTTGCATTGCCCAAAGCAAAAAATTCCTCACCTGCATTGCCCAAAGCAAAAAATCCCCACCTGCACTGCCCAAAGTCAAAATATTCTCACCTGGACTGCACAAAGTCAAAAAAATCCTCTCCTGGGCTGCCCAAAGCCAAAAAAAATCCCCACCTGCACTGCCCAAAGCCATGGCCAAGCCCAAGCTTTGGAGCCACCCTCTGTCCGTGCATTTCTGGGAATTCACTGCCAAGGTGCAACCCCAGCACTGCAATAGTTGTTATTCCTTTGCTTTCTTGCCCCTACAGAGACACTTTCTCCACTCTCCTGGTGCTCCTGCCCGTAATTAATACAACAATTAGCAGCTGGCATTAAAGCAATCAATGCACCAAGGGCTCTGCTCCTCAGCCTCACCTGGGAAATGTCCCTGGTGCCTCCTGATCTGGGAATCCCACCCCAAATCCAGAGTGCTGCAATCATCCCTTCCCATCCAAATAAAATTATTCCAATACTAATTATTTACAAATAATTATCTGACAGCACAATATTATTGAAAGGTAGATGTGGAGAATTACTTTATGAAGTATTCCATACTTTAAAGAATGCTATAAAGTTGTTTTTAGGGGCAAATAATTGTAAAGTAGTAAAAATTAAAGCTGAGAACTGTATAAAAGAGACTGAAAAAATTAAATAAATTTTATAATTAAATGAATATATATATATGAATAAATTAAATAAATAAACCTCACTTTGATGATATTAGTCACAGAGTGATGCCCCATTTTCTTTCCACAGGTAGATGAGCAAAAGAGAGGAAAACCCAAAGGGGGGTGAGGTCAGAGAATTAAAGGATGGGTTGGGTCACATCCAAGTGTTGTAGTAGGACATGAAATAGATTGGCTCTACTCAGTTATCAGAAGAGAAATGAAGGTTTTATTTATAATTTCTTTATGATTTTATTTATAATTTCTTTCCTTTCTTTTACAGCATGCTGAGCTAAAGCTGCACTGTTGGCACAGAGCAACTGACACTGCTCAAATCCACTGGTCAGACTCATGGGAAAGGGATATTGTTCACTTAGAAATGTGATGGGAAAGTAGTTATTTTACAAAAAGAGGTTTTGGGAAGAGAAAATTGCTGAAAGAAATAATAAATAACTAAATAAACTCCTTTCTGTGCCTCTCCCCCCCTTCAGTGTGTCCTTATCCCATCTCAGAGGGGCCTGAGGAGCTGAGCTTGTCTGGAACACCAGGGAGAGTGTTCAAAGAAAACTCCCTTGGGAAAGCTGGCACGAGCTAAGAATTCTCCCAGGTTTAAAAAGTCATGTCCACATCCAGGTGCTAAAATATTTGGAGGGTGTGCACGGAGTTCCAAGGCTGGAAGAGGCTGGACACGGTTGGAGTTTCTAACAAAGGGAGGGATGCATTTTGGGACAATTCTGTGGTTTTCAGGCACCTCAGTGAGACAGGGGACACTGGAGCCTTTAAAAGGGACACTGGTGCCACTGGAATGACACTGGGCTGAGGAGCCAAAGCCCAGGGTGGGGTAGGGGTGATCCCAGTTTCCCATTCTTCACCACGCCACGAAATAAAAAAATCCCCAAAGTTTTGGTCTGGGCTCTCAGCACTGCCTGCCCTCACTCTGATAAATCAATGCAATCACAGCCACAGATTCAGGCAGCTCCCAGGTTTGTTTTTCCCAGCGGGCCCAAAGGGGCTCTGCCTGCCCGAGCTCTGATCTCTGGGGGCCTCCCCTGCTCTCAGTTTATCCCAAATGCAGCTCCCAGCCTGGAACAGCCTCTGCTGGGGTGTTCAGGACAAGCTCAGCTCCTCAGGCCCCTCTGAGATGGGATAAGGACACATTGAAGGTGGGGAGAGGCACAGAAAGGAGTTTAATTATTTATTTATTAATTGCCCTCTCTCAATCTCTCTGCTGGGGTCTCTACTCAGAGCCAGCTTGGGATGGATGATAATCCTCTGGATTTATTTCTCCTTCCAGAGGTGTGGAAAACTGAGCCGGATTCCCAATGAAATTTAGAGGCTGCTCCAGAGCTGAGAGCAAGAACCAGCACCCTGCACAGCCAGCAGCAATTACTCCTGTTCCCTCATCAGCAGTGTGCCCTCAGTCATTGAATCAACAAAAATATTTCAGTGGTGCCAACTTGTTTTTAAAAATAATCTTTTTGCATTTTTTTCTTTTAGGAGTTGTGCCTAGAGATGCTATAAAGATTTTCAGAATGATGGACTCCACTTAAAAACACACAAAAATCCCCAGTCACCCTCTGGGTCTTTATCTGCATCTTCCAACTGCTAAATTTTTAAATTCTGGGCATTGTATGCTATGGGTTGACACTGTGCTCGTGATTTTGGATGCAAAATTGTTGAGGGAGTCTCCCTACACCAGTGAAACACTTCCAAGAAACTCATTTTTAAAGTAGTTCAGATCATTCCATCTCTGGATTTTCCCCCTTCTCTTCACTGGTTAAAGAGATTCCGGCTGACCAGCCGGAAATTTAAAAAATTTAAATTTAAAAAATAAAAAAAAAATTAAAAAGAAATTTTTAGATATTTACGTCTAGACCTCTCCAAGTGTGCAGCCTTTGGATGAGGAACAGGAGGATTTCCTACAGGGCTGTGGCAGCCAGAAACTGATAAAACTTTTGACTTTCCTCTGACATTTGAAAAGAATAAATTTCCAAAGCCTTGGCCAATGTTTTAACTGTCCCACACACCTTTGTGCCATTCACGCTGCTCAGTTTTGTGCATTCCTTGAATTTCCCAGGAAATTCAGTGATGTACAATGTTATTTGTGGTGGTTTAAGCAAATTTCTCATTAATTCAAATGTCTGATGATTTCCTTCTGTTTGTCACCTTGGTTCTCACCCTCCCATTGTCCTTCTCCCTTTCCTACACTTTTAAACATAACACACAAACAACTTTGCTCTTGGCAGGTACGGTGATAACTCTCAGAAAAAACAGCTCCATCTAAAATAAGGCCAGGATACAGGGATAAAACCAATCTATTCCCATTCCTGCGGGCTAGAAAATAAATTTTATTCACTCCAAAGCTGAGAGATGGCATAATTGGGCCCTATCAGCTGCTTATCAGATTGATGCCAGTGGTTAGTGAGCCTTAAACTGCAAACACAGACTTATCAGTGCTCCTGTTGGAGGGAAGTCACCTCTCCTCCAAGGGTACATTAGTCACAGGGAAACTGTTGAACCTGGAGAAATAAAACTTTCCTGGTGGTCACAGTAGTGGCCCGGTGGAAGAGTTTATTACCCTGACATTAGGCTGTAAAATTACCATTATTATTGAACTCTGAAGTGAGCACTGCTTTTCAGCAGTGGATTACAGCAGGCTGAGTGTGCTCTGAGTGGCATTCAGAGCTTTGGAGGTGGAAGATGAGGAATTTAAACAGTTTGGGCTCGCTGGAGGATGTGCAGGAGCTTCAACACCTCTGTAGGACAGGTCAAGATTTTCGGTTGCCCGCCAAAATATTCCCAGATCAACCCCATTTAAGGTGTTTTTATCAAAACCTTCTATTTAATGAAAATAATATCCTCTAAAGAGTTCTTGTAATCTAAAACCACAGAATGGATGATCCAGCAGAGGGTCTGAACCCCTGTGCTCACCTTGAGCCCTTCCACAGGGAGCAGGGATTGACTGCCCTGGGCCAGCTGGATGCACTCCCCTGTGTCCTGGACACTCCAGGTGTTTATCCAGCACCTCGGGGCTATTTCCCAAATTTTCCAATCCAGTTTCCTTCAGGAAACTCTCCTTCAGAAAGCGGTTTGGGAAAAAACAGCATTACCACACCATAACTCTCATTACCTACGGGCTTGCTAAAAATAAAAGTGCCTGGAGAAGCCCTTGAGAGGGGAATTTGAGTAGGTGGGGTCAGCGGTGTGGATTTATCCCATTTTTCCCATTTATCCCATTGGAAATCCGGCCCAAGGAACGCAGCAGGATGAGAAAACAGCCATCCACCAACCGTGATCAGAGGCTGAGGTTTCTAAACCGTCTTGAGGTTGCAAAAACAAATTGACATCAACATATGGGGGAAGTCTGAAGTTGCAGCAAACATTCGCAAATGTGAGAAACTTTGGCACGCAAGAGTTCCCCATTAAATTCAAATACACAATGCACAAGATTAAAGTTATTCAGAGGCATTAATGTTTGCGAGATCAGACCCCCGAGATGTCTCTGTGTAGTAACAGTTACTTTAGGTTTAATCTGTTATTGCATTAATATCTATAAAGAGCATATATAAATACAAATCAGATGGCAGCTGCAGCCTCGCTGAAGGAAAAGATTGAAGGGCCTGGGGGGAACTGAAATTTCCACAGTGGGAATTTCCAGTGCCACGTATTTTGGGGATTCTCATCCTGCTCAAACTCCAGCTATCCTTCTTAATTTTTTTTTTCCTTACACAATGCACGCACACACAGATCTGTGAGAACAAAAAGGGCAAAGAAAATAATTAGGGAGAGGAGGGAAGGACAATAAAAAATTGTTTTCAAGTGGACAGATTGCCCTTGCACAGGAGCAAGTGATGGTCTTAAGCATGGCAGCCCCCCTCAGATTCCTGTGAAAAGCCTGATGTGCTCTACTTAACACTTAAGAAAATTCACTGGGGAATAACGACCTCTAATTTATTTTGGCTACAGCCACGTTGGTCTGTGCTTCGTTAATCTCGCTCTGAAGATTTCAGGGGACTTTTGAACTGGAGCCTGGCTCATTCTCCAGCGCCTGGCAGTTAATCTGCTCGGATATTCCCCCAAATAACCATCTGCTCCACCTTGTATTTGTTCCACTCCCCGACTATCTCAGCTCTTGGTCCGTCCTGCTGGCTTATTCAGCACCCTTTAAATTTCTCCTCTGGCCTTATGTCTGCTTGCTTATGTTTTGGACAGACAATAGAGGTGATACAGGCCATTATTCATGAGAAGCTTCAAGTGTAACGTGAGAAACATCTCATCTCCTGACCCCTGTTAGCATAAGAATCGCTGATAAAATTCTGGACTGAAAGAGAAGAATCTTCTGGGAAAAATATCGGCAAAAGTTTCACTTGAGATGGGTTTTGTGAGAATAATCCAGATTAATTCTCTGCCTAAGGACCAGATCGAACTCCTGGTGCAGCCACCAGGGCTCTGGAGAGGCGCTGTGGCAGAGGCCTGAGGGGCCCGTGGAATTTTAAAGAGGAGAATGTTCTTTACCATCCCACAGCCTGTGCTCGTGTATTTTATATTTCTTATCCAAGGATCACCAAGTGATTTCCACACTTCAGTGAATTTAGCCTGAAACATGCCTGGAGAGGGTGTAAATATTGATTCACCTGAATTAAAGACTGGGGAGAGCTCCTTGGATCACTCACCACCAAGTCAACAACTTTAAACCAGTTTCTACTTATTTTAGCAGAGTTACAGCTGAAAGAGGTTTGGAATTTTCCCACTGCTTCACCCAATCTCCATCAAAAATCCTCCCACACCAAACTGAGAGCACAGCTGATCATGGGAAGCAAATTTTGGCCACAAAATTTCTTCTTTTTTTCCTTGTATCAACCCCAAGCAGACTCACAAGTGAAGCATTGATGCTGTTGGTGCCTCCAGTGGGATTTATTTTCAGATTTGGCATCAGTGGGGTTGATTTAGCAGAGCCCTGACTCTGCTGAGCACAAAATAACCCAACAGCCCTTTAAGAGAAAATGTGAAATAAACGGTGAACAAACCAATTAATGCCCTTGGATGGATTAATGGGAACAAAAATCTCCACGTGCACCCTCAAAATATCCCAAACCCAAATGGAAACCTGCCAAGGGATGTTTATGGATGCTCCAACTGCTAATGGCATGCAGAGCCTTCCCCTCCAAATATCACAGGTCAGTGCAAGAGGAAAATGTGCATTTCCAAATGCTCCTTGCTTGGCTGATCCATCAATGTGATAACTAATACAGACTTAAACTCCTCGATGGGCTCCCTGAAATTAAAACAACCAGGGAGTGCAGGGGAAAAAAAGCTGAAATCACCATTAGCAATGGATTTCAGATAAAAGTCAAGGAATAATTCCACAAAGATCACCCAGCACGAGCAAACGAAGCGGCTTTGGAGATGGGTGAGGGAAGTGGGGAATGGAACTGATTCCATTTCATTTTTAGAGGCAGTTCAGAAAAAATTCAGCCCAGATGAAAAGCTGGACAAAGTTGGGCCAAACTGCTCCCCTCACTGATTGATGGGGGAAAAAGAAAATCCATAAACGAAGAATTTTCTCCTCCCAACAGTGACAGAGCAGATGTTTGCTCAGAGAAAGGGTTTGGGGACATGCTGCACCTTTTCTCTCCTTGTTTTGGGAAATCCAGAGTGGCTGCTCAAGTTTTAATTTTTTTTAAGTTTTTTTCAGTTTTTTAATGGGTTTTTTGGGGGGTTTTTTGTTGTTGTTTTGGGGGTTTTTTCTGTTTTTTATGTTGAGCATGGTCTGGGATATCCCCGTGGTCACTCAGGGTCACTTTGTCCTGGCTGTGTCCCCTCCCAGCTCCCTGTGCACCCCTGTTAGTGCCCAAAAGGGCTCTGTGCAATCCCTGCTCAGCTGGAATTAAAACATCCCTGTGCTATCAGTGCTGTTGTCAGCACAAATCCAAAACACAGCCCCGTGCTGGCTTCCGTGAGGAAAATTAACTCTGTTGCAGCCAAAATGTTCATTTTAGCATCACACAGATGTTTCAGCTGAAATCAGGGCACCTCAATACTACAGATACACTCTCCTCTCACCTCACCATCCAAATCCTTGAGGAAAATATCAAATATTGCTCAATTCACTGCAAAAAAATCAAAAAAACCCCAGGCAACTGAGGAGCTGTGAGTGCAAGGGAGAGAATTTCCAAAATAAAACAAGCACAACGTGGGTCAGGGGTAACCCATGACAAATCTAAGGGGAAAATGCTCCTCTCTGGGATTTCTTCCTGTAAATCCGGGTTTGGGGCTCTCCTCTCTCCTGGGTGGGACCCTGCAGCTCTCTGATTTCCCTGCCTATTTGCAGCTGTCATTCCTGGCTGACCCTTCCTAAACCTCAGATGTTCTCTTGGAGCTGCAGGAGAATTATCTGTGCTTATCAAGAGACCAGCCCAGAGCTGGGTTGCTCTTGAGGCTTTCAGGGTCTCCAGCAGCTTTTGGAGAGGCTGGGGAAAAGCAGGAGGGGAGATGGGAGCCATTTCCCCCAGAATTTCAACTTTTATTTTCCTTTCCCCCACCACGTGCAGCCAGAAAATCACATCACAAATTTCTGGTTGTGGAGCCATTCCTTGGAGAACAGGACAGCAGGCAAATCCTGGCCAAAATTGTCCAGATCTCCACTTCCTGCTCTCCTCTCCCCTCCACACCCAAAGTCTCTCCTAAAAAGAGGATAAAAGATGAAGTTTGTGGATTTTGAAGCTTGGCTGCTTTAAAAAATCAGCCCAAATCAGCTGAGCCCAAATTAAACTCCAGGAGACGGTCAGAGGAACCCAACCCCACATTCACACCAAACCTTGGCACCTCCACATTTATTTGGGGTTCTCTGACCTCCTTTAGCCTCTTCTCCCACACAGACTTTGGCTCCTGGTTGGGTGCTGCATTTGGGGTTTGTGGAAGCTCTTGTTGGTTTCCTTGAAGGGGCTGGAGGAACATCAATTAGTCCCAAAAACCTTGGGCTTTCCAAGAAGGAATTTTTCCAGGAACAAATGAAGGAAATGGGGTCCCAGGGGCTCCTCATAAATTCTGGCGAGGAGAGACCTGTGCTTCCAGGAGGACATTTCAGAGCAGCATTTCCTGAGGCATTTCTGAATTCTCTGGATTTACAGGCACAGATGATGTCTGGCCAACAAAGGTGGGAGAACAACGCAGCAAAAAACAAATGAAAACCTTTTTTTTTTCTCTTAATTTAACTAAAAGAAACTAGGCCTGATTCCCTTTGTTTGACACCAGTAGGGCACCATGCAGTGGCCATGATTAATTAATTAATTAATTAATCTTGATTTACTGCAGAACATCCCAGCGTAGGGGCCACTCCGAGCTCCCTCAGCCAGGAAATCCAGCACAACACTCCCACATCTGCAGCAAACCTGAATTTTCCTGATCACCCAGCTCCTCTCCAGGCACTCTGTTGACCATGAAGGCAATCACATGAATTTGTAAGTCTGAGATGGGGGAGCAGCGAGAGCCTCCATGGCTGGGTTTCTATGGAAACAATTCCCCCGGCATCCTCAGTCCACATTCGGTATTCCTGTCTGGCTGCCTCCTTCTCACACTCCAAATCCCTCTTCTCCAGACACTCGTCTCAGGAGGGAGATGTTTGCTGCTCCCTCCTGTCACCCACGGAGCTGGGATGGGGAATGGGGCACTCACTGCTCCTCCTTTCATCCACAGTGATGGGATGGGGAATGGGGCAGGAATGGGGCACTCACTGCTCCTCCTGTCACCCACAGAGCTGGGATGGGGAATGGGGCACTCACTGCTCCCTCCTTTCATCCACAGTGATGGGATGAGCAGGAATGGGGCACAAATGGGGCACTCACTGCTCCCTCCTGTCACCCATGGAGCTGGGATGGGGAATGGGGCACTCACTGCTCCCTCTGTTCATCTGCTGATCTGGGATGAGCAGGAATGGGGCACTCAACTGCTCCTCCTGTCACCCACAGAGCTGGGCAGGGCTGGGATGAGCTGGGATGGGGAATGGGGTACTCACTGCTCCTCCTCCTCATCCACAGTGCTGGGATGAGCAGGAATGGGGCACTCACTGCTCCTCCTTTCATCCACAATGCTGGGATGGGGAATAGAGCACTCGCTGGTCCTCCTGCTCATCCATAGTGCTGGAATGGGGCACTCGCTGCTCCTCCTGTCACCCATTGAGCTGGGATGGGGAACAGGGCACTCACTGCTCTCTCCTGTCACCCACGGAGCTGGGCAGGGCTGGGGTGAGCAGGAATGGGGCACTCAGTGCTCCCTTCTCTCACCCATGGAGCCAGGCAGGGCTGGGATGGGGAATGGGGCACTCACTGCTCCTCCACAGGGCTGGGATGAGCAGGAATGGGGCACTCACTGCTCTGTCACCCACTGAGCTGGGCAGTGCTGGGATGGGGAATGGGGCACTCTCTGCTCCTTCTGTCACCCATGGAGCTGAGATGGGGAACAGGGCACTCACTGCTCTCTCCTGTCACCCACAGAGCTGGGCAGGGCTGGGGTGAGGAATGGGGCACTCACTGCTCCTGCTCACCCACAGTGCTGGAATGGGGCACTCACTGCTCCCTTCTCTCACCCACTGAACTGGGATAAGCAGGAATGAGGCACTCACTACCCCTTCCTCTCACACACTGAGCTGGGCAGCGCTGGGATGGGGAATGGGGCATTCACTGCTCCTCCTTTCATCCACAATGCTGGGATGGGGAATGGGGCACTCACTGCTCCCCACCCCTGACCCAGAGGAATCAGGATACAACACAATCTCCACAGGCCCTTTAGGGCTTTTGCTGTTTGGTGCAACTGGTAAGACCCCAAATTAATCCTGCTCATAGAGGTTTGGCCCCTTTCACCCCTCACTGAAGACCACGGCCTACAAAGGAAATTGCTGTTTGCAGTAACTTCCATGCAGAAGCTGCCACCTTTCCTTCTCCTTCTTCTGCTCCCTGGCAGCTTCCCCCACCCCATAAAATCAATCACTTCTGGGAAAGGTGGCAGCTTCTCAAGTGCCTGTGCAGCCAAGCACACCAGGCTGGGATGGAATCCCTCCCTGCCCAGCTGGAACAGGGAGCAGGCGAGGGAGCCAGGAATTAACCTCTCACTTCAAATTTGGCCACGACGCTTCAATTAACGCTCCCTCCTCAGGACAAGTCCTGCTTCCCAAGCACCAGGGCCTCCATCACTTCCCTTCCGAGACTGTTTGGCAGTCCAGAGGGCTTCACACTTCGTTTTCCTCAGGGCCAGCCCAGTTTTTAATTGCTCAGCCTCACCGTAACTCAGTCCCTGGGAGCACAGGGAACAATCCCTGCCTTGTGCCTGCAGAGCGGCCACCGCCCCGATCCCCCAGCAGGGACAGAACCCGGAGCTGCTGGGAACCTGAGCTGCTGTGCCCACCCCAGCTCCACTCATGGAGGACATTTCAGAGCAACAATTCCTGAGGCATTTCTGAATGCTCTGGATTTACAGGCAGAGATGATGTCTGGCCAACAAAGGTGGGAGAACAATGCAGCAAGAAACAGATTAAAACCTTTTATTCTTTGTTTTCCCCCCTTCATTTAACTAAAAGAAACCAGGCCTGATTCCCTTTGTTTGACACCAAGTAGGGCACCATGCAGTGCCCAGGATTGATTAATTAATTAATTAATCCTGATTTAATCAGGATTAAATTCCATCCCAGCATAGGGGCCACTCCTTATGGACCACTCCTCTGGGCAAGTTCCACTCACACTCAGGGCTGGGTTACACCTGCAGCCCCTCAGAACCTCTCGTGGCAGCATCCCACATTTTCTGGGGCTGCTCCAGGCTTTCCAAGGTAACAGAAATGCCCTCTCTGCCCCGTTATTTGCCACTATTCAGGAATTGAACGTTTTAAGCTTGCTGCCTCTTGGCAGCATTTTGCAGAGGTTCTATAAAAGGGAGACGTCCAAAAATCTCCCACATTTCACCACCCTGCGTTCTGGATACAGCAGGAATTTCCTCGCAGGAGTTAAAACACCAAAACTTCCACCCCTGCTGTGCCAGTTTGAAAAGAGAGCAAGGGCCACATTTTTAGACAGTATAATTTGGCCCAGATCCCCCGGCTCCATTGTTTTCACTGGCACTGGGGTAAGTTACACCAGATGAGGATATTGCTCGGAAAAAGATTTTCCTCTAAAACAAACACACAAACAAAACCGTGTTCAGACAAGAGCAGGGATTTTGAAGCTGCATTCCTGTCTCCAGAAACTTCCAGTGACTCGCAGTAGGCTCTGCTTCACCAAGCCACAAATTTGTAACGCTTTAATCTTTCCATGTAAGTCAGTTCCTCTCCTCCCTTAATTGTTTTTGTTGCTCTTCTCTGAATTCCGTCCAATTTACCACACAGTGCAGACTCCATTACATCCGAAAGGCCAGAAGGATGGTGTACAGAAGCTCATTTTCCAATTCTATGACCTCAATTCTTGGGAGGATTTCAGAGCCCAGACACCAGGCTATAAATGAAGAATGCGCGCCCGTATAGCTGGGTAATTTAAATGCATTTTCTGTGAATAAATCTACTCGGTACTTTCTTGATCTGTACAATCTTCTGCCATAGGGGCCTAACATAAAAATACTTCAAAGGCTCCAACAAATTCCCTCAAGATGTGATCTTCAGCATTTCAAAAGCTGAAAGACATAGACAAGGTTTAAAGTGATCATGATATATTTTCAAGGTAACCCTCTTCAGCAACTCCTGTTCACCCATTTCTTGAAAGGGAAATTCTATCACCTCTCTGTGTATAGATCTTTTTTCACTTATTGACTCGCTTATGAGCTAGGCAAAGATGAAGTGAATTTGACTTTTGGTTAGGGTTTATTAGACCTCATTATCTTTAAATGAAGCACAGCAATGCTTCCTTCCTTCAGATACCTTCTAGACGGGGCCAAGTGGAAATCCTGCAGCCACAGACCCCTCACCACTTCCCTCGCCTCTCGCAGCGCTAAGAAAGTTTAGATTTGGGTTCAAGTTTCAGCCTCCATCTCCCTCCCTGTTTCAAGCTGAAACACGACCCTGCGTGGTAACACTCCGGTGAAAGATTATTTTTATGTCACACCTCAGTCCCATCTCTGATATTAATTATGCACTTCCAGCCCGAAGCCAAAAGAGATTTTTAAAACTGGTGCTCTGGGCTGAAACCAAGATTTCCTCCTGCCTGCCTCGCGAGCAGCTCCATAACAACCTCCCCGAGACTGCGGCATATTTAATGAGAATGCAGATGATCAATTGCAGCCCGCCTTGCACGGTTAACTCAATCAACAAACTACTAATGACTCCAGCATGTTACAGCTTTTTTGGCTAATGAGAACCGCATTGACCAGATTTTTCCCCTTCTCCCAGGATCAAACGCCAATATGGAACGAGTTCTGCTACAACTGTAACTTTAGCCTGCAAGCAAAAACGCTGCCCGGCCAGGGGACAAAGCCTGAGTGCCATTAGGGAGCAAAAAAAGAGCCCCCAGACCCTTCCCAAGGATGTGTCTGGCTGGTGAAACCAAACTCCTGAGAAAGGCAGAGCTCCCACCTTGGTGAGTTTTGAGGCAGAAAAGCCTTTTGTTCCTGCACCATCCCACTCCTCCTCCTCCTCCCTGATTTCTGCTGCAGGGTAATTTGTAGCAGGTGAGAAGTAAATACCTTCTGCTTCCTCTCTCTTTCACTTTTGTTGCTGTAATTTACCTTCATTTTTTCTTCCTTCTCCTCCAAACAGAAGTCGATTGACCTCATGAAAGAATTCAGGGATATGTGGAGATCACAGAGTTAAAAAATGGGAGTCTTACACCTCTTCATCACCAGCAGAGATGGTTTTCCACATGGGAATCCAACAGCTGACCATGCTCTAAGTGAGGAGCATTTATGGCAGAGCTTGAGACGGGAAACATTTCCTGGGGTGTTATCCTGCCTGTTTCCAACCACTGCTAAACAAAGATTTGCTCCCATGGAAAGAATTCCAACGACTCCAGTCACCTCTGGACCAACACTTTGTTTCTTTACCAAACACCCTTCATTTTCTGGTGTACAAAATGGCCAATTTCTGAGGCAGATTTTCCATCCTGTACCCTGGAGAAAACGCAATGCTCCAGTCTGGCCAATTCCTCTCCATTGAGAGCAGACCTTGCTTTCATTTCTGGCTGCACCATCATTTGCTGGGTGACCTTTCCCCAGTCCTCCACTCCCCTCTGTCAGACAGGGATAACACAGAAGGTTTGGTCCTCTAGGAAATGAAACCTCTACAGGAAAACCCAAACCAGGCATTATTTTGCTTCTGATCACAGAGAATTCCAGAATCACCAGGTTGGAAGAGACCTCCAGGATCATCCAACCCAAGCCTGACACCTCAACCAAACCCTGGCACCCAGTGCCACATCCAGGCTTTCCTTAAACACATCCAGGGATGGTGACTCCACCACCTCCCTGGGCAGACCATTCCAATATTTTATTTCACTTTCTGTAAAAAACTTTTTCCTAATGTCCAGCCTGTATTTCCCTTGGTGCAGCTTAAGACTTAAGCTCACGCTCTGCCATCCCTGACTGCCACAAAACCAAGCAAAAAGCAGAGAGAAGGAGCAATTAGGGCTTGAGAATCAACTGGAAAGCATCAATTCAGATTTTGTTTTTCAGCCTCAGCTCATTTGCTGGAATCACTCAGAACAGAAGCCCTGGAGGATGCAGAGTCCATCACTGGGGACTCTGCTCCTTCCTCTCTAAGAGGTGCTCCTGCTTGGTTCTCTCCACTTTTAAAGGCTGAAATATTAAATATCAGCCAGGTGATGATGGGGGCTCACACTTGACTTCATTCCTCCCTTCACCGTGTCCTGGGGGCAGAAATTCAAGCTCTGAACGCCCTCCCTGGGCTGGGAGCTCCTCGCCCCAGGCTGCTCTGCTCCTGCTGCAGTGGGAAATGTTCCCTTCCTGCCCTGCCCACAGCTCCGGGAGCTTTCCCCTGCCTTATCCTTGGAATTCTGCCTGCCCAGCTTCACCTGCAGCTCCTCCCTCCTCCCTCTGACTTCAGCTCTCACCCTACAGTGCCAAACCCCCTTTTTTCCCCTTTTCCTGCCCCAATCTCCAGATCTTCTGTACCAACATCCTCTCCCAAGATCCGCAGAGCTCTCTGCTGTGGTGAGATGCTGTGATCTCTCTGCTGCCTGTCCTGATAAAGGATTTTTTATTTATGTTTAACTCTGAAAGGCCTAATTTTTATCAGTTCACCACCCTCTTCTCTCACAAATTCAACTTTTCAGGAAGAATTCCAGTGATTTGTGAGCTGGAGCTCCACAAGAAGGTTTCCACAAACACTGATCATGTTCCTCTCCTCCAATCACTAAAATTTCGCACAGAAAAATTCAGAATTAGGGCAAAAAGGGTGAGATTTAAGCCCACTTTTGTCCACTGCCAGCAGATAAAAGAAGGGAATCATTAAGACTGGAAAAGCCCTTGGAGCCCAATCATTAATCCAGGTAGGAGCCATTCCCTCCCAGCCTGGATTCAGAGATGTCAAAGTCACTTCATTCTCCAGGGCATCAACAAGCCAGGCCCTGAAATATGGGCCTGGCAGCTCCTATGGAAAGTAAACTCAAGTTACAATAAAAATAACTTCACCAAGGCTCTCGGTTCTCATTTGTAAATGGACCAGGGCGTCAGCACAGCCAGGGTTTTGTGCAACTTCCTCAGATTGCTTTTAGGTTCATTAAGCTCCAACTTCAGGAAGAAAATGGTAGCGTTTGATTTATGGGTACGGGGGAGGAAGGATGAAATGAGCAATAAATCTCCCAAGGGTGGTGTTCCTCCAGCTCTCTGCAAGCCAGAGCAAGGAGCTCCCAGATTCCAGCCCAGGATTAACACCTGATATCCAGGGAAAAAGAAAAAAATAATCCCCCTGCCCTGTGCCTCAGTTTCCCTGATCAGAATAAGGTGATGCCAACCGTGAGGGTGAATTCTGTGATGTTTAAATAGGAAACTGCTGACTTAAAATGAGTTTTTGTGG
Source organism: Acrocephalus scirpaceus scirpaceus (assembly GCA_910950805.1). Lineage (NCBI taxonomy): Eukaryota > Metazoa > Chordata > Aves > Passeriformes > Sylviidae > Acrocephalus > Acrocephalus scirpaceus. The sequence continues at coordinate 3,339,356 of OU383793.1, forward strand.
CTTCTGAAGCAAATATGAGAAAATGAATGAATTTTCTGCCTGTTTTTTACCTCTTTTTATTGCCTTCAAGGAGCACAGAGGAATGACCAGGAGGTTTTCTGGACAGATCAATGAAAGTAACACCCAACAAATGACCTTTCCTCAGTGTCTCATAAGTACCTGTCAGCTTCAGGAGTGCCACCACCCTTGAGTGGAGAGATTTAAGGCCAGACTATTCATTAGAGAGCAAACTATTATTCCAGAGGTTTAAATGAATTGGCCAGTGGCCAGCCTTCCTCACTGCTTAGGGACTGCTGGGAAAAGGGAAAGTGGTGCTGTTGGGTTTGCAAAAAACAACCAAAAAATGGGATTTAAAGAGCATTTAACAACAAGAACCAGGTTGTTGAAGTGGTGATTCTCTGACACTCTCAGAAGGTGGCACGAGGGGTAGGAAGATTTAAGCACCATCAGGGAAGCACGAAAACAAGTCTGTAAATACCAGAGATGGCTCCTGTTTTATGGCATCACTAAATCAGCCAGCTAAGCTGGCTCTGAGGAATGGCATCAAAAGGTGAAGAGGTTTGGAGAGTGCCTCAAAACCCCAAATTTTTGTCTGCAGTAGATACCACTCACTTGCCACGTGCAGTCCTGAATTAAAAGCTCAATAATCTTCTCTGGTATGACTCAGATTTGCATTAAATCTCAAAGCAAGAGCTACAAACCCCACCTGAAATTTGCTCACCCTGCTGAGGAACCCTAAGTTGGTTCTGGGTTATTCAATCCTGCAAATGCACCAGAATTTTGCAATTTATTCTCCACAAAGACAGCAATTAAAACTGTACAGGTGGGTTTTCCATCAAAACCTGCACTGCACCAGCACCACAAGATTTTAGTTTGGGTTAAAGGCGACTCCAGTGCTTGCAAACAGCCCTGGGGAAAATATTTCACCACAAACTCAGTCTGCAGCTCCTGTCTCACTGGATAATCACCTTCATCAGGTCATGGAACCTTCCAGGGACACCTTCCCCTATCCCAGCCTGCTCCAACCTGGCCTTGGATGTTTTGGGTATCCAGAACTTCTCTGGGCATCCTGCGCCAGGGCCTCAGCACCCTCACAGAGCAGAATTTCTTCCTGAATATCCAATCTCAACCCATTCCCTGTCAGTTTGGAGCCATTCCCCTTGTCCTGTCACCACCTGCCCTTTGCAGATAATCTCTCCTCTGAGTCTAACACACAAAAAACACACACAAAATCCTCAGGCACTTGGACAATTGCTCCACACCTCCCAAAAAGTTGGGTTTTTTTATAAAATGACCTCTTTTTCCAAAGTTTGAAAGATGAAGAAGCCGCCATTGATTCCTCACTACATCTTCCCCAGGCACTCAGCCCCACCACAGCACAAATCTGCTAAAAGATGGTTTTGCTGCTCCACATTTCATTTGAATTAAAACACAAAACACAGAGAATTTCCTACCTTTCCATGCCCCATTCCTTTGCCAGTGACAGGCCCGGTGGATGTTCCTGCTGCAGCTCACAAAATGTTCAAAATTCTCTGCCCCTGGTGCCTTTCAGGTGTGGGTGCCTCAAGCCCTGCCCTCCTCATTCCCCCTGATTGCTTCACCTGATTTGGGGCTCAAATCAGGCTGATTTTGTGTTACCTCAGCACAGCTGTGCCACCACTTCAGCTGCCTGGGGAATCTTCCCCTTTGGGTTTTCCAAGAGGTTTCTCCTCCATCCCGCCACTCCTATTAATATTATTATTAATATTTATTCTTTATTATTTATTCTTGAAGAATTACTTATTCTTCAAGAATTATTTATTCTTCATTTCAAATGATTTATTCATTTGAAACTCGAATGAGTTTCAAAACTCATTCCTCTCCAGCCCCTTGGAGGAAACTGCTGGTGAGTGGTGGTTCCCCAAAAGGAACACAGCCAAACAGCCTCACCATGTGCAAAAATAAGATTACACCACGCAAAGCTGCCCTCTGAGTGGCCCAGCTTTGCCACAGATAAGGCAGATGGAGGAGGCTCAGCATGCAAATCAAGCACTTTTTCCTCAAAAAAAAAAAAATTAAACCCTTCCCCAGCTGCTGAAGGTGCAAGAGGCAGAGTTTTAGGCCAAGCTTTATGGTGCAATTTGTTTCCATCACACTCTGCTTATGATGATTTAGCTGAGTGGATCCAGAATCTCTCGCAGTAAAACAGGTCAGGGTGGGAATGGGAAAAGATATTTCCACTCTTCAAAGGCAGGAAAACAATTTTTCATCTTTTCTGACTGGATACAGTTAAAGAAGATTACAAGTGGTATGATTGCTTTTGGCAGCCTAGTGTTTGACCTATCATTCTGTAAAAATATAACCAACCCTCCATCTCTTGACTGTCAGGAATTTTCCCCCATGTGCTTTTTGTTCTCCTCCTACTTTATATGGAAAATTTACTGTATAGATCTGCATTTAAAGCTTCCTTGGCCTATTTCGTGAGCAGACAGAGCAGATTAAAGTGAATAGAACATAAGCACAGCTCAGAGCTCTGCTCACAGAATCCTGGGGTGGTTTGGCTTGGAAAGGACTTTAAAGCTCAGCTCATGCTGGGCAGGGACATCTTCCCTAGGCCAGGTTGTCCAACATGGACACTTGGATTAGCTCAAACTCAACATTAAAGTTCAGCTTGGCTGCTCCAGGTGCAGCCTGTGCTTTGGGAAGGCCCTAAAACCCAGATTGCCAAGAGCTGGGAGGATAGAAAACCACATTTAGAAACAGTTTTTGTCTCTCAGCCCCAGCCAGGCCCAGCTGTGCCAACCCTTTCCTCTGCTGCCATCACACCCAAAATATGGGGACCCCACTCTGAGCTCTGCCAGCCCCTGCTTTCCCCATTATTGGGGATAAATCTCCCCAAATTCTCTCCTCTGCTCCCAGCTCATGCCCACCCAGGGATTTCCTTGGGGTTTTTTAGCTGTCCAAGATCTCGGCCCACGCTGGAAAATCCAGATAAATTCAGCCAAGCACAGGCCCCGTGCAGCTCCCTCCTCGCTGCTTGAAGTTTAACTTTCCCTGTTTACCTTTTAATTTAATGTATTCTTTTGATCTCTCTTCCTCTCCTTTCTCTTGTCTCCCCGAGTTTGCTGACACAGGAGAAGCATGACAAGCTCAGACAGGCCTAACCTACTTTTTTCCCCTTTTCTCTGGTACATGTGAACGCTCCCACTCTCCTTCCCGGCATATGAAAGCACATTCCAAGGATCATTATAATGATATTTCCAGTCCCCTGTGAAGTAATTCCCCCACTGACAGGTGAAGGAGCTGAGACACACAGAGCTCTTAAATTACCTGACCCCCCAAAAAAAATTACAGCAGCACAAAGGGAGATAAAACCCACCAGGCTCTTGCTTTTTTTTGGTCCCAATCTCTATAAAATTATCATTATCACAGGTGTGGGAAATGCCTCCACTCCTAGATAGAGGAACAGCGAAATTTTGGGTGTCCATCACGAGGTTTTTCACATTTCTGGGGTTTAATTGCAGCTCAGGAATTGTCACCACCCTGTCCTGGGAGCCTCCAGGCTGTGCTGGCACCCCAGGGCTGGAGAGGGACCTGGGACAAGGGATGGAGGGACAGGACACAGGGAAGGGCTGCAGATTGGAAAAGGGGAGATTGGATGGGATTTTGGGAAGGGATTCCTGGCTGGGAGGGTGGGCAGGCCCTGGCACAGGTGCCCTGAGCAGCTGTGGCTGCCCCTGCATCCCTGGCAGTGCCCAAGGCCAGGCTGGGTGGAACCTGGAGCACCCTGGGACAGTGGGAGCTGTCCCTGCCCAGGGCAGGATGAGCTTTAGGGTCCCTCCAAACCCATCCTGTCATTCCATGGATTTTGTTCCATCCTAACCATGGATACCCCTCAGCCAAAGCTGTTTCCCCTCCTTGTGACAATCCAGTGCTGAGCCACCAGCTCGACTCCACAGAAATCAGATTTCCAGTTATGACACCAACTAAAATTCCATCACTCCCTCCAGGGCACAGAATAAACCCCAGCATTTGCAAATCTGAACTTTCAAAAGCAAGAACACCTTTAAAATTAGCCTAAAATTACCTGAATTCAGACATTGACACCTTTGGGGTTCATATTCTCAAAGATGTTCTCTGCAAGACCTTTTTTTTTCCTTGTGAAAGCTGAAATTAGCACATTATCTTGGAGCCTGAAAGGCAAAAAGACCCAAATACTTCAAGGAGTGAATGATAAAATCAAAAGTGGACTCTGAGCATCTGCACCAGAGCACTCAGGATAATCCAACTGTGTTAATTTTTGAGGTGAGTTAATTGAGCACAGCTTAAAACCCTCTTTGGACTTCACAAAGGGGTGAGGTGTAGCCAGAGCTGCACTCTGAATGTTTCAGAGAGGTGTTGAACCCCCAGCCCTGGGCTGGATTAATATTTCTCCCTCTTTCTTCCAGATTTTCCTTGGAAATCCCAAAAAATCATTCACAGAAGCACCCGGGGTATTTTCTGTGCTGGAGCTGCCTCTCATCCCTCCCTCCCTGTGTTTTAGGAGTGCTCTGAAAAGGCCGGATCTTGGCTGACTTTATTGCCCTTGGGGGCCAAGTGAAAAAGGGCGAGACCCATAAACACAAAGATGCCAAGATGCTGCAGCTGGAATGCCCAGCCCTGCTCTGTTCCCTGGCAATAATCAATATTTTGGCACAGATCATGTGTATGTACCTGTGAGGTGCAAAAAGATATCATTTAATTTCTTATTATATCCCTTTTCCCCTTCCATAAATCCTAAACCTCCTTTTTATTCACATTTCTACCCTGAGCTGGCACCTCCTGTTCTGCTTTTTCCCCTCTACAGGTGCTGCCAAAATCTTTCTGCACAAAATCTTTGGGGTCAGAAAACCAAACATTTATGGCTGTGGGACAGGGACCCACTGGAACCCAAATCCCACAGGAAATAACCAGATTTAACTACAGACTTTGAATTCAGGCCAGAGTGGTTGAAGTTTCACTAAGTTCAGCTATCCCAGGTTAATTTAGTGTTTTCTGTGGCAGCAGCTCCTAGAAAATCACCTGGAAATGAAATATACCCAGCTCCAGAGTGCTCTGCATTCCTCTGGATCCTGACCTTCCCTCTGGCCCCACAGAAACCCGAGGGCAGCTGCTCCTGGCTCAGCCCTTCTGAAGGATGAGCCCCAAATTTCCAGGGAAGGCAGAAAATCGGAATTATGTGAGCTCGTGTTTTGATGAAGCCTCTCCAGTGCTGCAGAACTGTGACCTGAGCAGTCTGAACTGCAGGAAATCACCCCAAACCATCACCCTCATCCCACTGGGGATCCAGGATTCGCTGGGATGATCCAAAGCCTCCAGCCAGGTGGGAGGAGGAGGCTGGGAATGGCTGCAGCCACCCCAGCTCTTCTGCATCCCTCAGTGCCAGCCCAGCCCAGTGTCCCAGCAGAGTTCTGCAGCCAGGGCAGCACAGCTCAGCTTTCCTGCCAGGGAACTCGGGAAGAACAAACTATTCCCTGGAGAAATCCAGCTTTTGATGGGCTGTGAGGGGCAGGAGGGCACAGGGAGGGCCTGAGAGCAAACCCCACTGAGCCCCAGAGAGGGGCCAGGTGCTTCACCCAGGACTTGCAGAATTTAAACCTCATTTAAATTTATTTTTAGGTCTACAAAAGCTGAATAGGAAAGTAAATGTGATACAATGCAATTAAAAAAAAAAAATCCATCTCTCTGCCCACCAAAATGAGTTTTCAGCACAAAACCAAAGTGTTTGCCCATCCACAACACAAAGTTCCAGTGCTCAGCTCCAAAACCACTCCTAGGCCATCAAGGTGAGGCTTTTCCATTCAGGTTCACAAACTAAGATGTCATTGTAAGTGGTTTAGAAGCCCAGCAAATTTTAATATCCATGCCAGCGTGTGTGACCAAAGGGATTACCCACAATGGCTCACCTGATTAGTTATACAAATGCCTGCCTTTTTTTTTTTTTTTTTTTCCTTTTTTTTTCTTTCCCCCTTTTTAATCCAAGACCGTGCAGAATGCCAGCAGGGAGAATGGGCTCTGTGCTGGAATGTCTGAGGGCTGCAGGCTTGGGATTTATATTCCATGCTGAATTCATTGTTCTCCCTCCTACCCCTGCTGCCCTCTAAAATATGCTGCAGCCATGACAGAAATAAATTAGCCCGAGGTACAGGTCACACCTTCAAGGGCAGGCAGAGCTCTGGGTAAAATCAATAGAGAGGATGGGAGTCTCTAACAGCTGAAGCAGAAAGAATGACGCATTGAGGGCTTTACACATCCCCACACAAAGGCACTTTGGAGAAACCCCGGTCCCCGCGGCCTCGGGAACACAAAGCTCGTTTTTTCAACCACCTGAACCCCGAGAGCAAGGCAGAAAAGCCCCGTTTCTATGGGGAATTTGCATCTCGATGCACAAAGTTCCATTTCTTTGCACCTCTGCCCGGGGATAGGGGGTTCAGATGCTGAACTCTGGCCCAGGTTGCAACTCTAAAAACTTTTTTTTGCGGAGGGAAGAATCTGCGCCGAAATTTTGCAGCGCTCTCCAGCCTCTCAAGGGGCTGCCTCAAACAAAACAAACTCCCCTGAACTTTGGTGAACTCCAAAACGAGGCACTGAACCACGTGTTGCATTCATTATTTCAATTTGTGATTTGAAAGCGGTGGATAATATATTTAAAATCATTGAGAACCTCAAACTCAGGCCTCAGAGCTTCTGAATGCCAGCTCCTCTGAAATCAGGAGATGGAAGATTTATAAGGATTTGGGTATGGGAAGATTGATGCAGGAGTCAAGTGGGTTTTGCTAATGTCCCTATGGTGAGTTAAGTATTAACTCTCAGAGTGAGGCTCAGAACCTGTTCAGACACTTCACAGATCCCACGGGCTTCCCACCTGCCTTTCCAGGTTCCTAAAAGCTTTGAAGCCTGATTTAAGCTCCCACAATACTTCTAAAAATAGGAGTTAAACTTCTCAGTCCCGCAGGAGTTTCTGAAATTGCTACCCAGGAGGTTTCTCAATAGACGGAGCTAAAAGCTTTTCTCCCCTCCTGTCCCTCCCAGACTTCTCCAGAGACAACTTTGGCCCAAATGCAGCTGGATCTAAATCCAAATGAACCCTGGGTTTGTGCAAAGCCAGCAGGAGAATGTCAAATAAGTACATTTCCCCTGACCTCCTTGTCTGTTTGCTTTTTAAAAACCCCCCACAACATTAACACGTGTCTCGTGCTCTGAGCGTCGGGCTCACGCCTCCACCTATGGCAAAATAAATTGTATTTATTTTTTAAAATTTATTTCTATAAATTTATTATATACTCACATTTATGGAGCCTGTGTGGGAAACAGGATTCCTTTCATTTCCACTGCTACCTGCAAAAATAAAGGGAGGAATTCACCATTAACACCAGGAATTGTCATTTTTGCTCACAGCCGCTGTCCCACGGCTCAAATGATGCAGCAACACCTGCAACACCCCTCTGCCTTTTAGGAAAAATCGGGGTAAATTCAACACCTTGAGGGAAAAGGATTTATTATGAGCTTGGAGAGAGGTTCCCAACTCCTCCATGGCTCATTCCCTGCAGCAACTTCCATGTGCTCCTCCTGGGGCCAGGGCAGGTGGGGAAAGCAGCACATTGTGGATGCTCCCAGGAGGGTTTGAGCCCCGTGATCCTGGGCAAACATCAGGCACGGGAGCCTCCAGTGACCTGTGCTGCTGTTCCTTGGCTCTTCTCAGTGAAAACAGGGTGATGATAATGCACATTTCTGCCTGAGCCACCTCAAACGCTGCCTGAGGCACCATTTGCAGTTTTCCCCTTACACTTCTGCGTTAGAAGTGAAAAAATACAGATTTGAATGTCTTCTCCAGAGAGATTCCGTGTCCTCACCTAGTGCAGCTTCCTCAGAAATAAATCATCCCTTGTTTTCCACTTCCCTGTGCTCTCCCACACGGAGAGTCCTGGAGAACATCCCAACAACCTCAGGGTCCTTTTAGGAATGTGCTCATCCTAAAATCGTGTTTAGGATGTGGGTCAGGGGTGACCCATCAGAGGTGCCCCCATGTGGGGCTGTTTCCTCAGCCCAGCTGCCTCTCCTTCCCCAAGGGACTCAGCCAGGCTGCTTCAGATGGGTCTGGACATCCTGATCCTCCAACAGCTCTGAGAAATCCCCAAAAATCTTCCAAAAAATCAGGATGTGTGAGCACTGGGAGTGCTCCAGAATTCCAAGAGCAGCAGATTCCTGCTCTGCTCATCCCAAGGGAGGAGCAGCCCCGCAGCTCAAGGATGGGATCCAGCCCTTTCCTCTCCTCCTGCGTCCTCCACCCAAATTTCACCTCTGCCTCTTGATTGTGGCTGGGTTCAGATGGAGACATCTCCATTTCAAAGAGCAAAACCATACATGGAACTTGGGAGAGACACATTAAGGTTTTTTCTCCCCTATTTAAATCATTCAAAAAACCAGGATTCAGCACAAAAATGGAAGACAGAAAATGAGGTTAAGCACATTTGCAATGGTTTGCTCCACTCTGGAGGTAAATGAAAGCTTAGAAATGGTAAATGAAAGCTTAGAAATGGTAAATGAAAGCTTAGAAAGACCTGGGCCTTTCCAGGAACTGTGGAATTCCCCTCCCTTGGTTTAGAAATAAAGCAAGATTTAAATGTAACCAACCAACAGGAGCAGACTTGCCTTGGGAATACCTGGGTAGGTGGAAGAAGAAATGTATCTGTATTTGAGGATGGAAACAAAGAAGGGCAGGAGAGTAAATGGTTTATTGGCCAAAATCTGGCTGATCCTCATTTAATGGACCTGAGTATTCCACATCACAGGTGGAATTCTGGCCTCCATGAACCAAGAAGTTTTTTCCACTTCCAACTTTTGCAAACCTACAAATTGCAAAATTTCAGCTCTAGAGAGAGAAATTAAATAATCCCAAATATTTCCTGTCCTTAATTATAATTTACACATGAAGTGGGTTTATACAAAGCTGGGTTTGTGCAATTTGGGTACCTGCAGAGGAACAATGGGGGACCTGAGTATTCCACATCACAGGTGAAAGTCTGGCCTCCATGAGCCAAGAGTTGTTCTCCACTTCCAACATTTGCAAACCTACAAATCACAAAATTTCAACCCTAGGGAAAGAAATAAAATAATCTCAAATATGTCCTCTCCTGAACTATAATTTTACACATGAAGTGGGTTTGTACAAATCTGGGTTTGTGCAATTTGGGTACCTGCAGAGGAACAATGGGCCAGGCCACGTTGTTGAGCCTGGGTGAGGACAATGCTTTGCCTTTCCATGGCCACTGGATCTGGGATAAATCTCAGGCACCAAAAATCCGTGTTCAAAACCCAGACGAGGTTGTGCAGCTTTTCAGCCTGGGTTTATTCATCTCTCAAAGCACGAGGCATTTTTTTTTCTGCCATAAATATGCAAAGTGCCTGGCCAAAGACCCTCCCCATTTCCCAGGAAATGGAGGGCTGGAATGTACCGGGGGGAGAGAGCCCCGTGGCCACACCGTGTCCATCTGCAGCACCACCAGGCCCCAAATCAAAAGGCAAAGACATTTCCCCAGCCTTCCCTGATCAAAAACCCCCTTGGATCTCTGGGGGTGAATGTGGGGAGAGATCAGAGAGCTCCAGCTTTGGGGATTTGCAGATTCCTCCTGCCTGGCCTGGCTGCTCCCCATCCCTCCCCGGGCACGAGGCAGGTAAATCCCAGTGGGAACCCCCAGCAAAACTCATTCCTCCTCTCCCCCTCTGCACAGAGGGGTTTTTTTTAGCAAAACTCATGGACTTTGCAAAGATATTTTCCACTCCTAATCCTCCAGCTAGGAGTTGTTCATCATACCTGCTATCCTTTTTTTTACCTACTGAGATCCTCTGCGTGGGATAACTCCCAGTTTAGAACAACCAAATAATAAATAAACAGCTTTTAAACACAAGGGTTTCACATTTGCATGGGTTTAAGTCATTTCTTCAGTTTCTAAAGCTCAAATATCCAAGTCTGTACCCACTCCTCAAGCACACAAACTTAAATCCCAACTTTTTTATACTATTCCCAAGTATATCCGAGGACAAAATTTAACACCAGAAGCTGCCAAATGTTCCTGACCCACTTCAAACAATCATTAACTACAGGCAGCTTCTGATTATTTAAGTCCATTTCACTTCTTATTCAGTGGTCATTTTGTTTCTTGGCCGTTTGGCCTACGTTCAGAAAAATCTCTATTAGGCAGCACAAAGTCTCACAAAAAGAAGAAAAATTCTCGTTTCCCATTCTAAGGTTGGGAATATTTTGAATTCTTGAGGGACAGCAGATCTAAATATGCTTTTAAAAGCAAAAAGCAGTGAGCACTTAAAAATAGAAAAGCTTAAAAATTCAGCCACAAAGTAAAATTTAGTTATCAACTAAAATTGCTTTCTCTCACCTCTCTGCTAAGAGTTTTGCAATTCCTTTTCCAGAAAGAACTGGAAAATGAATAAAAAGGCAAAAAAACCATCAATGCTGGGACTGGGAACAATCACATGAACAAGCCACAAGATTTGCTTGATAACAGAGTTTATTATTCAAGAACGAGTCTCATTTTCAGCTTTAAGGCAGAGGGCGGGGAGAGAAAGGGGGGAACAGGCTTTTAAAGCACACGCTGCAAGCCCGGGACTGCATTTATAGGAAAAAGAAGAAAGAGAAGAAAAAGCAAAGAAAACAAATCTCTGTTCTACCAGCAAGTCGATTTTGCAGAAATTAAGCTCAGCTCCCAGCAAATTCGAGCTGTTTTCACTCAAACCAAGTTTACCTTCAGCAGAGAGAATGAACAAGCAGAGAGAACCGCTGAACTTTTTATTTATTATTATTATTATTATTATTTTTTCTCCCCCAGAAGAAAAAGAAAGTTCAGCTCTGCTCAAGATGGGAAGGGATAGAGGAGAGCAGAAACAGGGCAGTTCAAAAGTGACAAAAGCTGCTGGCAAAGTTCCTCTGCGCCCCCTCGTACTGACCTACGCAGTCTTCGTTCTCTCACAGGTAGCAAAGTTTTGTCTCCTTCTCCAGGGCCAGATCCCCACTCGCAGGAAAGCATCAAAAAACAACATTGTTTGCACTCCTCCGAGGAGGAGGGAAAGAAAAAAAAAACACAGCCCAGGCAGGTAGTTGTTCCTTCCTGAAAAGTAAATCCGGCATTCTGGAACGAGTTCAAACCTCGGGCTTGACAGGCACGGGAGCGAAGCTTTTTTGCCACTGAGCATGCTTCGTCCTGCACTGCCTGCACACTTAATGAACATTACTTCCTTCCCAGTGGTTACTCCTAGCAGAAATCCACACCCCCTCTTTGAGAAGTGAGGAATGCAGCTGAAACCAAAGTCCAGAAAACATGCCCGGCACCCAGACAAGGCCCCACGGATCAATAAACTCAGGTTGTGACCCGCAGGTCAGTTTGTCAAACAGGACATCAGGGTGAGTTTTTTCTACACTTGGTGGAGTTTGCTTTATGCCTCAGCTAATGCTGCTCGCTCCCCAGAGAAAATAAAACTGTGCTGGCTTTTAGAGAATGATTAAATGCTCCAATAACAGATGGGAATTCTCTTTCAAATCTTGTCTCTCCAAACCTGCTTGAAAGTGAGGAAAGAAGTCGTGCTTTTTTTTTTGTTGTTTCCCAGACTAAACTCAGTTCTTGGACTCCTGAACAAAAGCTGTTTGAATTTGTCGTAGGGAAGGAGTATCTGGTGACTTTAAAAAAAAAAAAAAAAAGCTCCTTTTATTTAGTTAGGGTCTAATCCTGTTCCGTTTGCAATCACATGGAGTTTTGTCATTACCTCCAGCGGGAATAGCGCCGGGGTTTTAGATTACAAATGCTTTCAGGCAAGAGCTGTGTCTACTCCAGTGACCTGCACAGGCCAGACTGGTTTTGGCACTTCAGTTTGCAATTTACACCATTGCTGTGCCTGAGCCCTGCGCAGCAGCAAACTCCCCCTTGCCCAAATTCACGGGGAATTGCTGAAGAGGAGCGATTTTGCAAAATTACAAGGGTTGTTTTTAAAGCTTTTCAGTGTATTTACAGTTTTTCCTGGAGGTTCTGCTTGGCTCTCACGTCTCAATCCTCCTCCACAAGAGGAACAGAAATGGAGCCTTTTTATCCTGGAGTCCTGACTGCTCTGTCACGGCCTGCAGGAAAAAGCCAAGGGCAAGAATTAAAGTGAAATAACACAGGCCATAATATTGTCAGGGTAAGGAGCACTAATCCCAGCCCCAACTGCATGGGACTGTTCACTCTGAGGCCTCCAAATTTTAAAATCGGTTAAAACTCATCATGACCTCAGTGCCTGAGCAAAGCCAGGCTCCACAGGGCTGCAGTGATGTGAGCAGCACAAACCATGACAGAAATCAAATTTCTGGAGCCCAAATGGCCCAGACCTTGAGAACACAGATTTAGCCTGCAGATTCTGACAGTGCACAGTGGGAATAGAGTCACACGAACACAGCTCAGAGCCACGCTGCTCCTCAGGGCAGCCAAGTGATGTCATTGCTTTAAAAAATTGTTTCCTTGCCCACACATCCCTGGTCTCCCTTGTTTCCTTCAGGATCATAAATGGAAAAGTCCAAATCCTGCATGACAAAGCCAAGCTGTGCTGCATTTCCAGTGCACAGAGCTTGAAGAGGTTTTGGAAACCCCCAGAGAAAGTTTTTGGCTGGTCTGGAGAAGCAGCCATGGCAGGCTAATTAAACCCAAATGCAGTAACCAAAAAAGTTTTTCTCTTTGCTGTTTCCACTTCACATCCCAAAGCTTTCTTTGGTCAGGAAAGTCCCTGGTTTCCCTCAGAGGCATGAAGTCCCTAACGGGGGACTTTCCTAACAGGCAGCTAAACTGGAATTTTATCTCCCCTGGACCATCCCAGAGGCTTTTCTGGGATGTGCCAAGAACTAAAACCATCAGGTGTTCATGGAGAGCAGGGGACAGGGCTGAGAGGATTCACCCTGAGCTCTGAACTGATGGACCCAAGGCTCAACCACAGAGTGGTGATTTCAGACATCCCCGTGTCCCTCAGGTGTTCAGAGAGCCCTGAAGTGTTGGAACTCAGAAGGCTGAGAGCCTCGAGCTTTCTGAATTTATGGGTGCCAACCCTCAAGTAAACACCTCGTTTGACCTGAGGCCTTGGAAAAGGCTTCAAGAATTGTGTGATAACTCAGAAACAGTGTGTGTGTAGTTTAGATTGTATTGTGTGATCTCACAGGTGAAAAACTGAGATTTGGGATTTTGGTGTATAGCAACACATAGGAGCCAAGATGGAGAATTGTGGCTGTGAGTTAATTGTCTTTTTTGCACCTTCTTTTTCCTTCTTCTTCACAGATCTGGGTGGTTTTCTATTATTGGGTGAAAGAGGTCTGCAGTGCGGATTTTGGGTGATCACAACTGGGTTAGAAACATAAATAATAGAGGTGTCAGCTGTTTATTAGATAATTAGAACTTAAATAACCTTGGATGGACACCATTTTACCTCACTTTCTCAGCTTGTTAGAGAGAGCTCACATCTCGTGAGTCTGTAATAAATAAAGATAATAAATTTCAGAGTGAGTCTGTAAGAAACAACATCTCTTGAGTTTTATTCACCCTGACCTTGGAGCAGGAAAGAGCCAAGAACTCCCACACTAAAGTGGTTTGGATTGGAAGGGACCTTAAAACTCAACTTGTGCCATGGGCAGGGGCACTTCCCACTGTCCCAGGCTGCTCCAAACCCTGTCCAGCCTGGTCTGGGACACTTCCAGGGATCCAGGAGCTTCTCTGGGCACTCTGTGCAAGGGTCTCCCCTCCCTCTGAGTAAGGAACTCCCCCTCCCATCACCATTCCTGCATGAACAGGGCACACCTCGAGGTGCCACCAGGAGCAGGGCACAGCAGTGAAGCACCTTTGGAGCGCCGTGCTGTGACACTGGGGTGGCACCCGGCTGTGGGGACAGAACAGCACCACCCCAGGAACCCCAGAGCAGCAGCGGGCCAGCCCTGCTGCCACTCACACAAGTGAGAGACATCCCAGCTGCACCCACAAATCCCAAATGCTCACAAATCCCAAATCCCACCCTCTCAAATCCCAAACCCCATCCTTACAAATTCCAAACCCCATCCTTACAAATCCCAAACCCCATCCTTACAAATTCCAAACCCCATCCTTACAAATTCCAAACCCCGCCCTCACAAATCTCAAACCCCACTCTCACGAATCTCAAATCCCACCTTCTTAAATCCCATGCCCCACTCTCTCAAATCCCAGATCTCATTCTCACAAATCTCTAACGCCACTCTCACAAATCCCAAACCCCACCTTCTCAAATCCCAAACCCCACCTTCTCAAATCCCAAACCCCACCTTCTCAAATCCCAAATCCCACTCTCTCAAATCTCAAACCCCACCTCCACAAATCCCAAACCCCACCCTCTCAAATCTCATTCTCACAAATCCCAAACCCCACCCTCACAAACCCCAAACCTCACTCACAAATCCCAAACCCCACCCTCACACAGCCGCTCCTGCCGCCCTCCAGCACCCCAGGGCTGCTGGCTGCCTTCTCCTGGTGGATCCCCAGGCCTGGGAGCTGCAGGCACAATTGGATCTCCCCTGGACCATCCCAGAGGCTTTTCTGGGATGCGCCAAGAACTGGAATCATCCGCTGTTCATGGAGAGCAGGGGGCCAGGGGCTGGAGAGGGGGGTCAGGGGCTGAAGATCGGGGGCCAGGGGCTGAAGTTGGGGGTCAGGGGCTCCCCAGCACCCCAGGGCTGCTGGCTGCATTTCCTGGTGCATCCCTGGAGCTGCAGGCACATGGCAAACGTGCCCAGTGTGTCACACCGGGGGGAGCAGGCTGCCCGCTCCCTTCATGCCCAATTACCCAGCAGCGCCTGGCATGAGGATTTATTGAGCACAGCGCTGGCCCAGCTCGCAGACAGGCCCCGTGTCCAAGTGGAAAATGCGTTCCCTCCCGTTTTCCTGCTGCAAGGAAAACCAGCCAGGGCATCCGAGGCCACAGAACTGTTCCCTGCAGGGATGGAGGAGAAATTGTATGGAGCTCTGGATGCCAAAGTCAGGGTGGCTGTGCCTCGAAATGAGCTCAGAAATATACCATATAAAATATATATCATGTATAATATATAATAAATAATATATATTTTATAATGTATAATATGTTATATAGAATATAGTATTTATTATAAATAATATATAATATATAATACATTACGCATTAATATTATATATGATATATATTATATAACGTAACAAATAACATATGATATATAATACATAGTATGTTGTATGTAGTATATAGTATATAGTATGTTATGTATTGTACACAATACATATTTATATATTTATATATAAACATATATTTGTGTATTTATATATTATATAAACTTTTATGTTTATATAAAGTATTTATTATTATATATTTTATATTAATATATAAAAATGATATTTATGCTTTTATATACAAATAAATATTATATATACATATTTATTGGATATATCATATATGTATCACATATATCCATCATATATATATATAATATACCATAATGTACCTCCACCTGAAAATAGATATATTTTTAATATATTAAATATATATTTATATATGTATAAATATATAAATATATATAATATATATATTTATAGATATAAAATATACATATATATAATATATTCATATACATATTATATACATATATATATATATATATACATATATATATATATATATATATATATATATTCTGTTCTGACACACAGATTACATGGTTTTTTGAGATCAGGGATCAGTGCTACCTGTGGCTCTGCAGTGGTTCAGGTCACTCCATTCAGTGCCTGAGATGCTCAAACACCCTTTAGGCTCCGCATAAACGGCAGCAGGTTGGGCATGGTGGGGACAAGCAGGGATAAATCACAGAATCACAGAATTTTCTAGGTTGGAAGAGACCTTCAAGATCATCGAGTCCAACCCATGGACATTGCCCAGGTTTGGAAGGTGTTCAATGTTTTGTCACCAGCAGTGAGAGGAGCGCGCAGCCTCCTCCGGGCACCCCTGGGCCTGCAGCGGGGCTGGGGGAGGGAAACCCACGGGAGCAGCACCAGCTTTGGGCTGGGGATTGCTCGAGGTTCGTGCTGCTGCCCACAGGGCACAGATCTGTGCGGACAGAGCCCACCAAGGCTCTGTCACATCCGGGAGGGCACCATTGTTCCTTTGGATGCGCCACTTTTAACCAGCGCCAAACCCGCGCCTCTCCCGGAGCGAGCAGCTCCAGCTGGGACAGCTTTGCCTCCCTCTTTTCCCCCTCAGGACGCGTAAAACGCGTTCCTGCTCTCCTTCCTGACACCAGAACAGCCTGGATCGCTTCCCATTGTGCCGCCAGAGCTTGAAACGCGGCCATGCTATTTACAGCATCTTCTTTGCCCGGAGCGCTTGGAGACGCATCCCGATTTTTCCACCATCTGCAAGCAGCGGGCACTGCTGCCTGTGCCAGCACGGCCAGCCTGGTTCTACCTGTCCGTGCTGCCTTGTGGCCTCTGGAAACACTACAGAGGGAAAAAAACTGGATTTCCCAAGGAATTCTGTCTGCATCCCCATTGTTCTCAGCGCCCCGCTGCATCCATCCCTCAATTCTTGGTGGGAAAGGGCAAATTAAAGCAAGGCCCTGCAGGGTGGGGCTCGGTCTCCGGGCCTCTGAAGTGTCATGCTCGCTTTTGGCCGCTCCAGAGCTTTTCACAAAAGCTTTCAGAGCCTCAGAAGCCTCAAATCTTTTTGTTTTCAGCGGGAGTTGGGCTCCTGCTCTAGCTGCAAAAAGCATGTTCTGCCTGTGAGTGTCCTGGAGAAACATCCCGGCTTTTCCAAGGACATTTAACAGCCCCGGGAAAGGCTCCGGGTGTTTGGGGTTGGGATATAACTGGGGTGACTTTTGGGGTGGGTGGAGCTGGCCCTGCTGCTCCAGCAAAGCTCATTCCAACCTTGCACTGAGAGAAGTGACCCAGGAGATTTTAGTGCTACAGACAGGACAAAGAACTCAGATTTTGGATCATGGTGTGTCCCCAAATGTCCCCAAGAGATCAGATGGGCCAGGGAGGGACTTCAGAGCTGCCACCAGAGGCAAAGCAAAGTCTGACTCAAAAGGATTTTTGGGCTGTTTCTGATGGGAATTCAGTTAACGAAATTAAGATTGCAAATCCTGCTAAAGACCTTCTTTGGTCAGCCCCCCAGCAGGCAGAATCAGAGGGAAGAAGCGGAGTGGAAGTGTGTGATGAGTACAAAAAATTGCCAAACTATAGATCCCTTCCAACTTTGGGACCTACTAAAATAAAGTAGAATTAACTGCCTTAATTTAATGGGATTAAATAAGAGGAGCTGGCACGTTTTCCAGCGTGCAGAGGTGATCCAGCCCTGTCTAATGTTAAATTAGAGGCAAGTTGAACTCTGAAGGTGGTGCAAGGACAGAGCAGGAAGCCCAGCAGCTCCCAAGGCTGCACCAGCATCCCCCTGATCTTCCACACAACTTTGGGCCAGGCACTTCACATCCCTGATTAAAAATCACCAAAGGCTGCAGTGACAAAGCTGAGACAGCAAATAATGCAGGAGAGATGCAGCCACAGAATTCCAGTGGACTCAACTCCCTTTAACAAATTAGATTAACGATGATTTTTTTTTCAGTGTCTTGTTGTAGGGTAACAAATGACAGCAGGCATTTACCTGTGACAACCTCTGCTTTTATATTCCAGGCAAAATAAAGTTGATGGAAGGAGGAGAAAAAGACAAACTGCACGAGCAGCAGCGTGGAGCTCAGGGAATTTAATTTTCCTCCCTCTCAGGAGAGAGCTGTCTCAAGGCTAAATGTTTTGTGTGCACAGGTACGTGTGATAAATACTCGTGGAGAGGTGCTGAAGTGCAATTCTTCTGAAGGAGCTGAGCTGCATCGTTTGTGCTGCATCTCTAATCTGAAAACAGCTCAACTTCAATAAGACATGATACTTTAAAAGAGAAGGGAAGAGAAGAAAGGAAAAAAAGGGGAGAGAAAAAATCAAGATTTGTTCGTAATTTCTGATATAAGGCGAAAAGGTTTAGGGTTTTGCTTCTGAGCAAGAAGAGCTAAAAGCCATTTTATTGCACTGGGAGGGTTGGATGTGGTTTTTTCCAGCATAAAAGGACTTGCTGTGTGTCAGTCCCTACAGGATTAAAGAGTTTTCTGGTGCCTAATCCCAGCCTGGTAGAGATGGCTCAGCTGAGAGAGCAGAGAATATCAGAGCTGAACACAAAGTTTAGAGCAGAAAACGACCACAAGGAGCATCACAGTGCAGGATTTTTCAGCCATCACAGTGGCACAGGAATGAGGCTGGACCCTAAATCCAACCAGCTCTAAAAACCCAGACCAGGTCAGGAATTTGATTTTCTGACCTCCTTGATCCTACAACCTCAGCAAAGGTGGGAGATTTCTTTGAAAAGCGACTCCTCACTTCTTTGCTGGACTTTCCCAACCTAAATTCAGCACCCTACACCGTGTTGGCCAGAATTTGGACATCAACCCATGCAAAATCCCAGACTTAGCATTTCCCAGGAGCTGGCAGCACGGGCAGGTCCAGGAGAGGGAAATGCCAGCTGTCCATGGGCACCACAGCAGAGCTGAGGCATAAATAAAGGCAATGATATCCATCAATAATATCCATCAATAATAATATCCATTAATAATATCCATTAATAATATCCATTAATAATATCCATCAATAATATCCATCAATAATAATATCCATCCCCTAAATTGTGCCCCCTGGGCTGACAGTCAGCACAGTTTGAGCTCTGTGAAGAGATCTCTTCCCAGGCAGTTCCTCATCCCCCTGGATCGAGTGGATCCAGTGCAGCTCCTCCACTCCAAGTCGCTGCTGAGCTCAACTTTGGTTCTGCAGCAAAAGGAGCTGCGAGGTGAGAGCTGTGCAGAGGGTTGGTGCTGCAACTCCTGCAGCTCTGGCACAGCTGCTGAGCTCTCCCCTTGGATTTCCCGTTGGATTTCTGTGCCTGAGGAGAAATTTAAAATAACGTGGCGTTTAACTCCTGACGGGCTGAGGGAGGGGAAAGGTGACAGCGGAATTTCCTCCCTTTGTTTTGGACATCTACAACAACAGAGCCGAGGGAGATTCCGCTGAGGGAGATTTCCAGGGCTGTAAAACCTTTGCTAAGGGGTTCCTAAAAGGAACCCTGAAGGTTCCTAAAGCTCTTTGCAAAGATGTGGGACCACGTGGGAGTCTGTGATGGGTTGAGCAAACACCAGCACACCCACCAAAACCATGGGCAAAACCAGCACGGAGCCAGCAGCCTTGCCCCAAGGAGATTCAGCCTTTAGCCCCAAGGAGATTCAGCCTTTAGCCCCAAGGAGATTCAGCCTTTAACCCCAAGAAGGTTTCGTTTTTAGCCCCAAGGAGATTATTTAAGGAATAGCTCCAAGGGGATTATTTAAGGAATAGCCCCAAGAAGATTTAGGGGCTCCCCAAGCTCTGCACGACCGACCCAGCACCCCCATGAGTCAGGGTGGTCCCTGATGGAGCATTTTAAACGTGGCCACCCTAATCTGTAACAATATTTTATAGATGAGAGGAAAAGCAAGCAGGATTCTCTCTCATCCCACCTGAGAGAGCTGATGGAAAATGTCATTACAACGGAGAGGAACGCTTCGATTTTGGATATATTGACACTTCACTACGGAAATTTCTATATCCAGACTTTCCTAAACAGCCTCCAGCTTGCACCAATTGATTTTAACTCTCACCTGAACGCATCTACTCCTTCTTGGGGATGTTTTTCCATCCAATACACACCCTCTACCTTTTCACACCACTGCCTGATCGTTGATTTATTCCAAGAACTCTCCTTTCTCCTCAATATTTCCTTATCCTTTCTTTGCCTGTTGGTAACTTGGCTTATCCCATTTAAGTTGTTTGCAGGGTCAGAGCGAGTGTCAGGGGATGTTTGTCTTGTGTCCCATGAATTTAAAAGTCCCTTGTCCTGCAAATGCTGTTGTCCCTGTGGCTGCATCATCTCCTAACTGTGCACCACACACAATACTTTGGGTTTTTTAATTTTTCCTATGAGCTCTTTTAGTGATTTTAAAGTTTTTAAGGTGTTTGGGTGAATTCCCAGAGCTCCAGATCACCACAGACCTCGGAGTAACTACCAGAGGAGTGAAAGCTTTTTGTTTGTTGCAATAAATACCCACAGCACCTCCATCCAGCACAACTTTGTCTGGTTTACTTGGAAACCACTCTCAGATGTGTTCCAGCCACAAACCCTTCACTGTAGAAGAGCCAGCAGGACTAAAACTCTTGGTATGGAGTGCTGCACCTCGTGGTAAAGTGTTTGCAGCTTTTTCTTGACATTAAAACCAACAATTACACACAGAGAAGGTTCAGAGAAACAAATCATAATACCCGGAGCAGGAGAGGAAAAATCACTTCAGACTGCTTCACACACTTCTGCTGGGGGCTTTTTCTCCTGCCAGCATGCAAGGAATTGATGCAATTAAATTAAAATCATTAATGAACATAACCTATGCATCAGGAGGAAAGGCCCAGCTATTTCAGAGGCAGTTTGAGCAGAGCAGGAGCAGTGGGGGCTGCTGTGCTGTTCCTGCTCCATGCACAAGGAGCTGCTGCATTTGCCTCTCTGCTGAGCCATCAAAGCCCTGCAGGTACCTCAGACAGAGAAAATGTTTCAAAGGAAGCAACAATAAGTTGCAAAGCAGGATTTGAAACTGATTTCTGTCATGAACTTCAGCAGAAATTGATAATAAAGATGAAGCACATTTGGAATGCAGCGACTACAGACAGGTATTTATCACTTGAATGTTTGGAAACATAACAAGTTAATTTCAACAATTAATATTTTTTACTTTAAACAGCCACGGGACAATCCAGGAGGAATCCATGGAGCAGGGGCTGGCACCTGCACTGCCCCTCACCGAGGCAGGGCCAGCTCTGAGCTGAGCCCCATCTCCCCTCCCTGCACCCCTGACCTTTCACAGCTCCTCTGCCGAGCACCACCTGCACAGACAGAGCACGGAGCCAACTCCTGCCAGAGCCTCTCACAGCAAATAATCCCTAAATAAAACAAAGAAAATTAAATTCAGGGATAAATCTCTGCTTTCCTTCTTTATTGGCAGCTTCCCTTCCTTCTGCAACTTCCAGGAGGAAACAATTCCCAAATTTTTTTTTGGTATATGATAGTTTAGAAAAGCGTTATTTCAATTTTCTAAGATAATTAGTGTAACTATATTAACTATATAATATGAATTCGTTAATTTTCTATATTTACAGCTGACTTTTATATGCTTTAATATCCTTTTCCTCACTACCCTTAGACTCGTGTCACTTCAAGATCCCTCCCTTTATTTTTTAACTGTTTGTTTTATAACTGCTGTGGTCAAGAACTTTGTTTAAAATAAACAACAACGAAAACCCCATAATAATAATAATAACGAAGAAGAAGAGGAAGGAGAAGGAGAAGGAGAGGAAGAGGAAGAGGAAGAGGAAGAGGAAGAGGAAGAGGAAGAGGAAGAGGAAGAGGAAGAGGAAGAGGAAGAGGAAGAGGAAGAGGAAGAGAAGAAAAAAAGAAGAAAAAAAGAAGAAAAGAAGAAGAAGAAAAGAAGAAGAAGAAGAAAAGAAGAAGAAAAGAAGAAGAAGAAGAAGAAGAAGAAGAAAAGAAGAAGAAAAGAAGAAAAGAAGAAGAAAAGAAGAAGAAAAGAAGAAGAAAAGAAGAAGAAAAGAAGAAGAAAAGAAGAAGAAAAGAAGAAGAAAAGAAGAAGAAGAAGAAGAAGAAGAAGAAGAAGAAGAAGAAGAAGAAGAAGAAGAAGAAGAAGAAAAGAAGAAAAGAAGAAAAGAAGAAGAAGAAGAAGAAAAGAAGAAAAGAAGAAGAGAAGGAGAAGGAGAAGGAGAAGGAGAAGGAGAAGGAGAAGGAGAAGGAGAAGGAGACACCACTCCAGTTTAGAGCCTCCTTGTGTGTGAATGCCCCTGCAGTGTTTAATGCAGCCCAAAGGGATGCAGAGCTCTCAGGTCCAGCCCCAATTTTGCTCCAGAGGTTGAACCTGCAGTTTTTGCAGATCCCATCCTGCTGCACCACCCCCAGTTCTCACAGCATTCCCTAAACCCTTCCCAGCCACTCAGGCACATGGGGATGATGCTGCTGCCCCAGGAACGCTCCCAACAAACAGACTGAGATGAAACAGGGCAGTGAGAAGGACCAAAACTTGCCCAAATTTTTTTTTGCAATTCAAATCCTGAAATCAGGGGAGAAATGTAAATAAAGAGAGAGCAGAAAAATTAGAAGAAATGAAACCTTAAAAAAACCAGGAAAACTTTTGAAACCAAGTGAAGACAATAAAAGTGGATAGAATGACAAGAAGTGCAGGGAAAGGAACCCTGCCTGCCCCTCCCCTGAGCTGCTGCACTGGCTGTTCCTCCAGCCTGGCCTTGCTAAGCCAGGCCCAGCAGCTCTGCTGGGAGCTGCTCTGTTCCAGGGGGTGAAGTGCAGGGACACAGGGACAGGGATCCTTGGCTTTGGAGCAGCCCAAACCCCCCTGCTCCCCCTGGCAAAGGAGGGTTTGCAGTTGTGAGCTCAGGGTGATGGATGGGAATTGATGGAAATGCTGGGAATATCCACCAGGAATCCCAACTCCCAGCACCAACCATCCCATCCATGCAGCAGGGCAGGCAGGAAGGGGAGAGGCAGAGATTCAAAGCTTTTCCTCTCCTTTCTCCCCCAAAAACGGGAGCTGAGCGAGGCAGGGCCAGCACTCACACGGTTACTGCTGCTCTCCTGCCAGCTGGAAGGAGACACAACTTTTCATGGGTCAGAACTCTTCAGCAACGCTCCAGTTTCCAGCCCGTGTCTCCTGAGATGCACAAACCCCCTCAACTCACCGCGGACATCATTTCCTTTTCATCTCTCTCTGTTTGCAAATTGCTGAGCAATAGAAATGCTTTTAACAGCCATTTCCACATGCTTGATTTACTCCACAGTTTCTGAAGAGGTTTCCTAATAACCCGAGCTTACCCAAGCCCTGCCTTGTGTTTTTAACTTGCAGGAGTTTAGGAACTGATTAAAGAGGAAATAATTGTTGGGTGTCTGATATGGAGGAGCTCCCACATCTCAGAGCGTGGAGTGGGTTCTGTATCAGGACAGAAGTGATTTTTTGAGGCTCCTGTCAGTTTGCTGGGACCCTGCCCCTGTCCCTTTCTGTCCTTTCATTTCTTTCTTGATTTCTCCATTTGTGGGCCTGACATTTCTGAGCCTGAGAGAATTTTTAGCCTGCTAGATGGTGCCAACTTCTTTCCCAAGGGAAAACTTCTCAACAAGGTTTTCTTCTCAAAACAACCTTGGAGAACAATTATTCCTTCTCAAAACAAACTTGGAAAACAATTATTTTTTTTCCCAAAACAATCTTGGAGAACAATTATTCTTTCTCCAAACAATCTTTCTCCAGGTGGTGTTTTGCTGTTTCTCTGATTTAACCAACAGGATTAGAGAGGTGTCATTCCTATTCACCAATCATGTTAATTCTGTATTGTAATACCTTATAAAAAGGTGGTAAGAATTAAACAATAAACTTTTCTATGTTTTTGCCTTCTGAAGTATTTTTGGAGTCCTTCATCTTTCTTTTGTGTCCTACAGCAACATCCATTTATAAAGCCACATATATGGGGAGTTCATTTGTGACTGGTACATTTACACAGAACCATTTTTATATTAAATAATAAAATCATTTACATCGAAAATTATCTGTTTTCAAGATCATCCAGTCCAACCCTCAACCCAGCACTGCTGAGCTCACCACTAAACTGTGTCCTCAAGGTGCCACATGCACATTTTTAAGTATAAAAAGGCCAATTTATTGCTTGTGACCATTTCTGCCATACCCTACGTGCTGTTATTATTCCTCTTGCGTAGTGTCTGCAGTCCTGCTGTGAGAGACGCTGCAAACACAGAATTAAAACCACATTGGGAGGTTTTGGAGCGGCCTCAGATCCACTTTCTGTTCAGTGTTCCCTCTTCAGGTGCTCAGAGGAAGCTGTGCCAAGAGAAAAGCAGGAAACTCCAGGATTTTGGTGCCTGGATGTGGCCTCTGGTCCAGCCACAGGAAAGCAGGGGAGACCAAGGTGATGACAACATCTTTAAAGTGTCATTGGTACAGAACAGTCAGGAAAATGCTGCTTCTGACCCATTTTTGCTCAGCCTCAAAGCCAAATCACTTCTCCACCACCCTTTTCTCTTACTGATAAAGAGATCAGAGATTTAACCCAACTCTTCCCCCTCAATCTCACCCCGTGCGTGGCTGGAGAATTCGAGGGAGGTTTGGTGCCAATATTCCCCTGGCAGATCTCAGTTTAACTCCCAGGCATCCCCAAAATGAAAGGAGCCAGGAATGTTCTGTGCTGCAGAGCTGCTCAGAGAGCTGACACGGGCACATCCTGGGAATGTTCAATCAGCATCACTCCAGGCAGGGATGATTTTCAGGCAATAAACCCTGACTGGCCTTGTTCTCCACCTGCAGCAGCAATTTAATCCACTGCACTCAATTTAGCAACGGGCTGCTTAAAAGAAGAGCTGGAAACCCAGGTAATTAATTAAGAAAAGGGTGTGAACTTGTGCTGGAGAGGGAAAGGAATCCTAAAGTGGTTACATAATATCACCCAAAATTTCAAGTTCCTAAACCACACCCAGTGGTGAGGGAAAAGGAATTCTGGTATAAAAAATATTCCAGGCCAGCAAATATTCAATGTACACAGAAAACATGGAAAAACCTGGAACCAGCTGGAATTAAACACTCCAGACACTCCACAGAGAGATGGTTACTCCCATAACCATAATAACATTACTAATATTATAATATTAACTCAGCCATATTTGTATTTCTTTATGTCTGATGTTAATTTACTGACAATTAACACACCAAGATCTGCACATCCCAGGGCAGAGAGGAATGGGAAGCACTGGAGAAATGACTCAGGGTTGTTTCAAATTTGCTGGAGCAATTCTAAATCCCAGTGAAATCCCTTTTCCTTCACCAGAAGCTGACATTTCCCTGAAATTTTAGGGGAACTCCAAATGTTGCTCGGCTGTGATGATTGAAGGGTGGAAATTGCAGGGCAAGCTGCAGGATCACCCCAAATAAAGGATATCCAAGCATGAGTTTCACTGGGAGTTTTTTGGGGATTGTCCAGGGAGTTTTGGGGATTGCCCAGCACCAACACATCCTGGAAAACCAGAAAATTTTGGGTAACACCTCCCTGAGACCTCAGGCTGAGCCCTGGAAGCTGAAGCAGCAGCTCCAGCGGGTCCATCCCTGCTCCCCATCACACATTCCCACCTCTTTGCCCTCACCCCAAACTCTGGCCCTGCCTGGAGCTGGAGCTGGGAGAGAAAACTCCAAATTGATTTACAAATGGGTGTTTGGGAAGGAAATGGGTAATCCCTGAGTTCCAGCAGGTGAAAGGTGCCAGAACTCGAGAGTTCTGCAGAGCCAAAGCAGCTGGGGAGGAGAAAAGAGGATGGTGACCCCAGGAAACGCTGCCACCCTGGAATTTGGGTTAATGCCTGGGAATTTGGGGACACTTCTGCACCCGGTTTTTCACAGGTTGGGAATCTGAGTGTGCCATGGGGCAGGGACACCCCGAGCCAGCTCACAGGGAGGGTAAAGCCAAGCCCAAAGCTGAGCCCAGCAGCCAAGAAACCCCTCCGGGCCAGGGGGACACTGAGGTGGCACTGCAGGCAGCCAAGGTGGCAGAAAATCGGAATTAATGAGCTGCCCTGCTCCAAACGTGCTCCCACCCGCAGCCATTCAGCGCTCTGCACCCTTTGGTAACCCCATTCTCCATAGCCCCATTCTCCATAACCCCGTTCTCCATAACCCCGTTCTCCGTAACCCCACTCTCCATAGCCCCATTCTCCATAGCCCCATTCTCCAGGTTTTCCATTGTCTGGAGCTGCAGTGGCTCCGTTATCCGGGACAATGAGAGCCAGGCTGCACTCCGGTACCTTCCTCGACATCCTCACGGCCACCCCCTTCCCTTCTCTGGAGAGAGAGGGCAGAACAAAGTTCAAAAAAATAAAATTAATTTTTTTTAAAAAACCCCGCACTTGGGGTTCTTCCCCTGAGCTCTGACCTGCCTGGGCTGAACGCTCTGCCCGAGAAAATACAAATACTAAAGGTTAAATCTTTCATTTCCCACTTAATCAATTAATATTTCTCTAAATATCCACCTCTCCTCCCAAACTCCTGTAAGTCAGCACTTTTGGGTTTTTTTTTTTCTCTTTTTTCACTGCAAACTGTCGCGGCTCCTTCTCTCCCCCCCCAACCCCGCTTCAAACTTTTATAATCAAGCCCCCAAAGTTCACATAATGTCTGGCCATTGTTTCTCCAAAGAGGAATTCTCCTCCCCGCCTCCTCCTTTCTCTGTATCTCTGAGGCACCACATGGCACAATAAGAGCCCTTTCATGTTCAAGACTCAGAGTCGTTGCTGTGGTAACTCACCCAGCCTCACCGAGTATCCAAATAAATAGTGAAAATTAAAAAATCAGAGCCCCAGCGGGGCCGGCTGCAATCTTATCTCCGCCGCGATGGCTTCAAGGGACATTAAGAAGCCAAATAATAACCTTTCGCCCAGATTAGTCACCTAAAAGTGGCGATTATTGCAGACAGAAGGACATTTGTGCTGTTCCAACAAGTATTTGGAGCACAAAGACGGGGGGGAAGACGCAATGCAGAGCGCCAGTAGCCAGTGGCATCCAAACGCTGCCGTGGAGTTTTTAACCACTTGCAGACAGATTTTTCTCCCTTCTCCTTTTGCTCCTCGACAGCTTCGGGCTCGACACTCGCGGGGAAGCTTTTGAAGGATTTTTTAAAATTTTTTTAAATTTTTTTTAGCTCTCACGATCATTTTTTTTTTAAAATCTCACGGGCGAAGTGTCATTAATTGCTGCCTCGCAGGAAATGCTGCTACAAAGAGGAAGCCGTGCTTTCCCTAGGGGGGGAAAAAAAAATGAAAAAAAATAAAATAAAAATTAAAAAATGGATTTTCTTTTTTTTTTTTTTTTTTTTCTTCTGCTTTCTTTCCCCTCCCTCTACGTGCCGAGACAAGCCACCGCTTGAGGCCCCCAAGTATCTGCTATTATCAGTTAAGTCACGTCTAGTGCCAGGCAAAAGGTCATTTCAGGTCATTCCCGAGATGAAAGGAAGGGGTAATGTATGTGAGAATGCCTGAACTGGCAAGCGGAGAGAAAAAAAAAAGGGCGAGGGGGTGAGGGAGAAAAAAAAAAAAGGAGGAAGGAAAAAGGATGCGAGACGAGGAAGAGAGGGATAGAAAGAGGGAGGGAGAAGATGAGAGGATGATATCAGGCTGAAAAGGAATGTTCTTATTGCCAGGAAACAAATAAAAGCCCGGAGCGCAGCACCTCTGCTGACACGCTGTGAACTTGATTCCTCATCAAATAAAAAGGCTGCCACGTTTTTCCGGGGTCATCTTTTTAATTCATTCCTTCAATTAGGGTTTTCTGGTTGGTTTTTCTTTTTTTTTTTTTTTTTTTTTTTTAACCTTAACTGCTGAGAAAGGCAAATGCTTAAGGGAGACAGGACAATCCATTGTCTGGGGTGTCTGCTTCAGCTTCCTTTGTCTGGGAATTAGAAGAGAGAGGTAGAGGCTGCTTGCTTGCCTCTTTTTTTTTTCTTTTTTTTTTTTTTTAATGCACCAAAAAAAAAAAAATCAATTTTGCATTTAGCGGCGAAAAAATAAAATATCACGACGCTGGAGAGCAGACAGCCCAGCCTTTCTCCATTTGCCTTTTCTCACTTCTCCCCCTTCCCCCGCTCAGCATCCCCCCCCCTTTTCCATAAGGTAGTAGTCGGATGAAATTTTCAGCGGAGCCCATCAGTCATCGCTGAACCCGTTCCAAGGCTCCCCCTCCGCCCCGGCTCCTCGCATCCACCTCCCCCTGCTCCCAGCTCCGGCTGGACTTGTCTAACAAATCATTTTTGTAGGACAAGCTCCCGGCGCTGCCCGAGTCGCACCAAGCCCGGCGGAGCCGGCGGGGAAGAGCCTGAGCGGGGTTTTTGTTGTTGTTGTCCCTTTATTTGTAAAAACATTCCCGTTCTGGGATGTCCTCCCCTTCCTCCTCCTCCTCCTCCTCCTCCTCTCTGCTCGCCCCCAGCCTCGAGCTGACCGCACCGGCTTTGCTGGAGCCCCAGCGGAGCGCTGGGAATGACATCACATGAAATGATCCTTTTATCAGCGCGCTGGGATCCCTCCCGTGCACAGCAGCCTCACCCAGCCCGTAAAAACGTCTCCAACATCTCCTTTGTGCTTCACCCCTCAGAAAATTCTTGTTTTTCCTTCTTGCTCTTTTTCCCTCTCCATCCCACCGCAGCCATAAGGATTTGGTGCTTCCCAAGGTTTGGGAGAAGGGAAAATCACCTGGGGAGCCAGCCCAGATTTCTTTGTTAGCAGCAGGGCGCTGAGTTTATGGGGCTGGGGAGGGGAGGGTGGCTGCTAAATTACCTCCAAAATTTGGGGGGGCTGCTGAGGGGCTGGGTGGGCACAGAATCACCAAAGAGCTGAGGCTGAAGGACCTCTGGACACGCCAAGGTGACACAAAGCTGGACAAACAAGGTGACACAAGCTGTGCCACCCCACACCGTCCCTTTAAACAGCACAAACCTTTAAAACCCCGGTGCTAAAACAGCTCTGGACACTCCCAACACCCAGGTGAAGGTTCTGGAAGCTGCTGATAATGGTGGCACTCCCACCCCAGGCCTGTCCAGAGGGGTTTCCCTGCTCATTGTTCTGGCAGAGACTTGAACCAACAATTAAAATTAATTTCAAGGTTTTGCAGTCAGAGTCCTCGGAGAGCCCCGGTGACTCGGTGGCTGGAGCTGTGCAAGGCCAAGCTCTCAGTCCCATACCTAATTAACAGCGCTGAATTAGGTCCCCTCTCTCCTGCTGATGGTTCTTCATTGCCAATAAATTACCCTGTGCACGGGTTTTTTTTCCTTCAGTCGTGCTAAGTTTCCAGCAGCCCCACTCCTCTCCCCCGTTTGTCACTTTTATTGCAGCACTATCAGGGACTGCAGAGGTGCAGGCACTCCATCAATCCTGCCCAGCTCTTGGGTCTCTTTGCAACTTGCTGCAGCTCTGGAGAAGATTCCTCCAGGGTTCAGCATCTCCACAAGGAAACCTTGCCATTCTTGCTTGTCTTTTATTATTATTTATTTCCTAATGCTGCAAGTTAAGGCCATTTGCCTCCTCAGAGCTCACTGCCAAACAAAATTCCCTCCTGGTGCCAGCTCCTGAAATGTGGGGGTAAAACAAACTCAAAAATCCCTTCTTGACACAAAAGTCACTCCAAATCCTGAGATATTTTTTTTTCCCCTCCCATCCTGACATTTTTCCAGCTGTGCCTCTCCAAAGGGTTAAAGCCATGGCGCGTTTGCAGATGAAGAAGCTGCAGGTGTGAGAGCACTAATTGGGTAACTGAGCAATAATGAAGGCAAGGACGGTGGGAAGGGGGGGTTGCAGCTCTCTGAACAACCCCAAATGCAGCATTGTGTGAGGGAAGAGAAAACCACAACGAAGTTGGGGAGCTGGGCCCCAAAGGTGGGTGATCCCCACACCACTGGGGCTGATCCCACCCAGCCCTGGTGGGTCTGGCCCCTCTCCCTGGGGTAACAAACCCCCAGATCCCAGCAGCTCCTGCTGACCAACTTTGGGCTGCAAGCCCGACCCAAGCTCAAGCTCAGAAGCAACCTGAATATCTGGGTTTTCATGAACAACACTTTCATTTTTAAGTAAAAATTCAAGTTTTCAGCCAGAACCTGGCAGAAAAAGAAGTTTGGCTCACAAAGATAAATATTATTAATTATTAGAGGCAAAAATTCCAGCGGTGGAGGATAAAAATAAAACCCCAGCTATGGTTCAGTCCAAGCCCTGGCTGTATTAAGGTTGAGAACCACAACCAGAGCAAAGTAACTCAGAAAGAATAATGAATGACCCCAGCAGCTCTTGGAGCTCCCAAAAAGCCACGGAAGATGGGAACATCTCCAGGGATGGAGCAGCCCAAATTTCTCCTGGCAGCCAATGCCAAGGCCTCACCACCCTCATAATAAAGATTTTTTTTTTTTTCCCAATATCCAACTTAAACCCACTGACTTTCAGTTTGGAACCATTCCCCCTTTCCTGTCACTCCTCATGTGAGACACCAAACCCTGAGAAGGGGCTCTCACCATGAAATCACTGAGGGTTTTTATTCCTCAGATGGGAATTAAACAGAGCACCTCACGCAGGATTGGTTTATCACAGCCAACAAGGGATGCACTGCAGGCACTCCTAAGGCAGGGGCAGCAAAATTAAAAATGTAAATGTATTTATTTCTGATATCGGGTTCGGATTCCATCCCCCCACCCCACTTCCTGCAAATCAGCGTGGATCAGCCTCTGCCACCAGATTTCCAGGATAGCTTCCTGTAACAGCACTGGAGGCATATGCCACCAGCACCTGAATATTACTTTGTTGTTAGGGACCAGCCATATGTTTCCTATTTGAAAAAATTACTTTATATCACAGGAAGCCACTTTTTCTAGCAACAATAGCAGAGGTTCTTGTAACCGTTTCACCCATGGAGGGGGGGAAAATAATGCCAAAGCACCCCACGGGAACAGCTTTCCCCAAGTCACAAGTGGAACCTGGGTTTTGAGGCTTCATATTCAACGAATCTTAGGCTGTGATTAATTTATTCAGTGAAATGGTGCTGCTGCAACAGCAGCCAGGGGAAATTAAAAGACTTCAGGATATGAACAACATGTTGGAATAGTGTCAGCTTCCTCCGTCACCGAGCCTGGAAGCAAAGCTCAGCTTTATATAGGGACAGAAAACACGGAATGTGACAGAACGCCTGGCGCTCTGACAGGGAGACACCTCTCCACCACGGAAACTGAGACCCAGCCACTCAACACAGAATTTCCAAAATCACATTAGAGACAGCTCCTGATGCTGCACACAACCATAACATGGAGTGTCTGCAATGGGAGGCAGATGGGAGCCTGCCAAAACCGCGTTGGGTTTTTTCATTTGAAAAGGAAACTTTCTTTCAAACAATATTATTTGCTCTGACAGTGATTTTCCTCCTGGAAAACATCCTGAGCACATTTCCATGGGAAGGAGAGCTGCATCACCCCTGAGCTGGGACAGGGAGCAAGGAGGGATCAAACAGCACTGCAGTCACAAGGCACCAGGATGTCTTCTTGCTGGAACCTAAACCATTTGGCTTTTCAACTACAATATTTAGTATTTGATTTCTAGCAGGAATAAGGAAAAAAAAAAATTGCCTTCATCAGAAGCCCTTCTGGAAAAGCTCCACATCCCATTCCTGCTTTGCCAGCTGGCCAAGCATCCAGAAACATGGCACTAAGCTTGTGGATATTTATTTCCCTTGGATATTGAGGTAGACATTTGATGCGTCTCTTGACAGAAACCAAAACTGAACGAAGTTTTGAGGAAAAGCAACAACAACCACGAGGTTTTCCAGCCTCTCAGATGGGAGGGGTCAGCATTTCAGTATTTTTGAGGTGTTCTGGTGGTGGCAGGGACACCTCCTTTCCAAGAAGGGAGAGATCCAAGCCCCGAGCCCTGCTCTGGGAGAAGCAGCTCCAACCCACTCCTGTCTCAGTTACAGCTGGGAGCTTTCAGTGGCCAAGGTCAGAAAATCCCCAGTCAGACACAGCAGAGCTCTAAATCTGGGTCCTCATCGAGTTCAGGTTGTCACAACATGTGCTTGAATTCCAGCTGAGATTCTCCTGATATTTTTGGGGGGAAATGGAAATACCTGACAACCCCTGCCTTGTTCCAAATCTAAGCATTTTATGTTTTATACCCCGATCTAAATTTCCTCCTGGAGAGTCAAGTACTGCTCATGTAGAACTCCACAGCCTGGCCCAGTTTTGCCTCACTTTAACTCATAGTGTCCCACTGAAATTGTCACAAATTTCACAAAAATCAAGAAAAGCTCAGGCAAAGCTCCGAGGGAAACATTTTCTCATAGATAATTTGACATTTCCAGCCCTAACGAAACCGCGCAACTCCGAAACGCGTGAAAATCAGCAAACCCTTAAAAAAAAAAATGAAACAAATTATTATTAATTTTGTGGCCAAGTGGATGTTTTGGACAAAGGCCGTGGGGTGGTTCAAAGTGCCATCTGCACGGGAGACAGTAATGGGATGTGATGGGAGCGCAGACACAACACGGCCGCCGCGGCTCCGCCTCACCCCCACCATTGTCTCGGAGCCTCTGGGAGCTCTGCCTGCATCTGGCAGAAAAGTTGATCAACTTGGGGTAGCTAATCAGGCTGCTGCAATTTCCGGCCCTTTCTTTGCCAGATTCCTCAGATCAAAGTTCAAGTCCCAGAATTATTATTCCCCGAATGCTTAATGAGCTCCAACCGAGGGACACCAAAGGCAGAGCTCAAACATTGACCGTGCACTTCATTGAGTTTGGCCAATGCGCCTAAAAACAAGAGGGTGGGATCCATGGCATGCAAAATCACAATATACAGATTTGGTTTTTAATCCAATTAAGATTCCTGCCAGGGGAACGGGGACGGCAAAGGGTTCGGGTGGCTTTGTAAAGGGACTTTTGCTTTTCCTCCTTGCTTTTCCCCCCCTTGTATGAAAATTTTGCGAAGGTGGAATCGTCAATCATTTCTAAAGAGCTCTCTCCTCTGGGAGAAAAGCAGAGCCCCACAAGCACAAAAGCTTCCTCGGAGACTGAAGTTCAGGATGTTGAAATGCAAAAGTCAGATTTTGCCAGGAGGCATGATTTCTGAAGCCAGATGATTCCACCTCAGATTAACTTATTGAAGATCTTTGCATGCAGAAACATTTCTTTGTTCTGGCAAGCCCTCCCCAAGTTTTCTATTCACAAATCCTGACCCTTAGGAAAGCCAGCCAAGATCCTTTTGCGTTATCAGGTCAGAATGTTCAGGACCCAATTATTTTAATAGTCACAAAAAAATAAAAAGAAAAAGGAAAAAAAAAAATAAAAGAACCTGACAATGGTTCAGAACACCAGTGAGAATAGAATTCAGGGACTTAACAAATCACTCACTCTAACATCTGGCATGTTCTTTGGAGGAGACTAAACACATGGAGAGTCTTGCTGCAAAAAGTCAATGGAAAGGAATGATAATTGCTCATTAGAATGCCTCCTCCACAGGTTATTTTTAACTTCCCCTACTCTTTCTAATCACGGTGCACGCATCAGATGCTCCTGAAAAGGGTCAGCGCTTGGGTTTCTCCTCTGCAGAGACACGCCTGGAACAAAGCCCTTTAACCACGCTGAGGATTCACAGGCTGCACCCAAGGCACCTGTCCTGGGTTTGGCCTCTGAGCAGGGGCCCAAACAAAACAGCCCCCAAACCCTTTGGTCAGCCAAAGGCAGAGCCAGCGAGGAGGAAATGGAGAGCTTTGTCTCAATCTGGGATGCAGATCGTGGTTTTCCCTCTCCCTCAGCCTTGGGAGCAGCCCCAGGTGCCCAAATGTGCAGCAGAGTCCCGACATCAGGAGCTGGGTGCCAACAAGGCAGACACCACTAAGTGTCAGAGGGAGCAAAACAGGTCTTTATCCACTTTTGGAGGTGGAAAAATGCTGGCTGGATTTTCCCAGCGTGTTTCACGTGATGCTTCCAAGCCTGCAAAGGCAACTCAAGCCCTGCCCTGCCCGAATGAGCGCAGATCTTTTGGCTGAGCCCATCACCAAGGCACTGGGGCCTTTGTGGGGGACACAAAAACCATTCCCGTGGGTCACCCCACTTCCTCTCAGCCTGGCCACACGAAGCTCTTCTTTTTCCCTTTTTTAAATTTCTTTTTTTGTTGTTTTTAATGGGGGTTCAGCAGAGCATTTTGGAAAAAAAAAAGGGAGATTCTTTGTGGTGTACCATCAAAGGCTGCACACAAGGAATCCTGCTCTGAAGCCTCTCACCAGGAAAAGCCAAACGAATTTAGAGCTCACATCAGACGCTTCGAAGGCAGCAAAGGCAGCGGATCCAGAGGCACAGGGAAAGCTTAAAGCCAACAGTTTATGGCCAGGACTGGGGAGGCTGTGTCCTTATTTAAGGCTTTTTTAAAACAGCAAAAAGCTGTTTGAAGAGGAACCCAAGGACATGCTCGTAATGGGCTGTGATTTGTTTGTTTATCTGCCTGTTTTTAATGAAGGAACCGCAGAGCCTACTGGAGAATATTCCAGTTTCACTTCTGTCACCGGCCCAGCCATTCTCTAAAAGAGCTGCCACCACATCAAACAGCTGCCAGAGCTCCCCGGGAATGGGCCTTAAAAACATCTCTGAGAGCCCTGAGGGAACTGAGAGGCTGGACACAGCCCTTGGAATCTCCTGGAATGCAAATCCCCTTTCAGCAGCCAGCCCCGGCAGCAGCCGTGCGAGCATCCCTCCCTCACGCCTCCTGCTCCAACCTGCCCCCGGACCACCCTGGGAGGAGGAATGGCAGGAGGAGGGACTGGGAGCAGGCACGGAAGGGCTTTTCCAGCCTTGATAAGTGGAGCGGAGCTGCCGGCGAGCCGCCCACCTGCGCCCCGCCCGCGGGGATGCTGGACACGGCGGGGAGGGTTCGGGCTCCTCCATCCAAATTCCAGGGGACACCTGGGCCAAAAGCAGGGCCAGCACCTGGAGGGGAAATCTCCCAGGGGGAAACCACCCCAGCTCGGAGTCACCGAGTGTCTGCTCCCAGCGCCTCGAGGCGTCAAATCCTTTTGTCATTTTTTTGCCTTTTTCGCCCTCCTTTTCCCATTTTTTGCCTTTTTCGCCCTCCTTTTCCCATTTCTGCCATTTCTTTTCCCATCTTTGCCTTTTTTGCCCTCCTTTTCCCATTTCTGCCTTTTTCTCCCTCCTTTTCCCATTTCTGCCTTTTTTCGCCCTCCTTTTCCCATTTCTGCCATTTCTTTTCCCATTTTTGCCTTTTTCGCCCTCCTTTTCCCATTTCTGCCATTTCTTTTCCCATTTTTGCCTTTTTCGCCCTCCTTTTCCCATTTCTGCCGTTTCTTTTCCCATTTTTGCCTTTTTCGCCCTCCTTTTCCCATTTCTGCCATTTCTTTTCCCATTTTTACCTTTTTCGCCCTCCTTTCCCGATTTTTTTGCCTTTTTCTCCCTCCTTTTCCCATTTCTGCCTTTTTCGCTCTCCTTTTCCCATTTTTGCCTTTTCTCGCCCTCCTTTTCCCATTTCTGCCATTTCTTTTCCCATTTTTACCTTTTTCGCCCTCCTTTTCCCATTTCTGCCTTTTTTCACCCTCCTTTCGTCATTTTTGCCTGTTTCTCCCTCCTTTTCCCATTTTTGCCTTTTTCGCCCTCCTTTTCCCATTTCTGCCATTTCTTTCCCCATATTTGCCTTTTTCGCCCTCCTTTTCCCATTTTGGCCTTTTTCGCCCTCCTTTTGCCATTTTCCTTCCCCAAAAATCCACACCTCTCTCCTTTTGCCCTTTTCCTTCCCCACCTGGCACTCATCCCCTCTCTCCTTCCACCACCGCATCCCCCACCCGCCCCGGGCTGTGGGGATCTCGCCCCAGGTGCCCGGGAGGATTTAACCTCCCTCCTTGGGTCAAGTTTTCCTCCAAGGCCACGCTGACTTTTCGCTGCCATTTCCACAGTGCAACACTGACCTCCTGTGGCTGCGGCTCCTCAGCCCTGCCCCGGAGCCGCTCTTCCCTTCTCCCAGCCAGCTGAGCCGTATTTAGATTGTTTTTATGGGAAAAAAAGAAAAAAAAAAAAGCCTGAAAACCCCGGGGAAAAAAAGCCTGAAAAACTCGCCCTGTGCGCATCTACTCGTGTTGTCACCCAGCTGAAAGGGGATGAAGGGAAATGTGACTTTAATGGCATCAATCCCAAAAGAAAATCAACTTTTAGGGTGTCAAACTCCCTGTTTTGTGATTTCCTACAAAACAAGGTTTGTGCTGTGCGGAGTTCTTGTGGAATTGCTACAGACAGGTGGATTCCACCCCTGCTTCACTGCAATGATAAAGTAATTTCTGGGAGTTTTTTGGGTTTGTTTTTTGGTTTTATTTTAATTGTTGTTGTTATGGGTTTTTGTTTTGGTTTTTGTTTGTTTGGGGGGTTTTGGGGGTTTTTTGGGAGGTATTTTTAGTTGGGTTTTTTTTGGTTTTGGGGGGGTTTTTTTGGGGTTTTTTTGGGTTTTGTTAGTTAGTGTTTTGTTTGGTTTTGTGGTTTTTTGTTGTTGTGTGGATTTTTGGGGGGGTTTTTGGTTTGTTTTTTTGGGGTTTTTTTGTGTGTGTGGTTTTTTTTTTTTTCTTCTTCTTCACAGCCTCCTAAATTGCAGCAGAAATGGGATCTTGCCTGTGCTGGAAGTGGATCTTGGAGAGGTGAGGATGTGCAGGCATCCCCACAGACACCGCCCTGAGCAGCTTCCTCAGGGTTTTGTGGTTGTCCCAGCCCCCAGGTGCTCACACACCTTCCAGGGGTGTTTGCCCTCCCTGCAGGCTGATGCTCTGAACCCAGAGGCAACCTGAAAATCCCTGACGGGAGACAAAGGTAGATTGTCCAGGAGAAATCCTGCTGGCCTGTCCTGCAGCTCAGAGCCCAGGAAAAAAACCAGGGATCCCACAAAAACAAGGTATTCCACAAAACCAAGGGATCCAAAAAAAACCCAAGGGATCCAAAAAAACCCAAGGGATCCCACTGAAACAGGAGATCCCACAAAACCAAGGGATCCCACAAAAAAGATCCCACAAAACCAAGGGATCCCACAAAAGAAGGGATCCCACAAAACCAAGGGAACCCACAAAAACAAGTGATCCTACAAAAACAGGAGATCCCACAAAAACAAGGGAACCCACAAAAACAAGGTATTCCACAAAAACAAGGGATCCAAAAAAACCCAAGGGATCCCACTGAAACAGGAGATCCCACAAAACCAAGGGATCCCACAAAACCAAGGGATCCCACAAAACCAAGGAATCTCACAAAAAGAAAGATCCCACAAAAAGAAGGGATGCCACAAAAGAAGGGATCCCACAAAAACAAGGGATTCCACAAAACCAAGAGATCCCACAAAAGAAGGGATCCCACAAAAACAAACAAGGGACCCCACACAAACAAGGGATCCCACAGCACATTCAAGTGGTTCTAAAAGGTCCCTGTGGTTAAGACTTCCAAAACCCAACTTGTACACCAAAAATGTATGACACACGTACCTTCAGACCTCCAAAATCCCAGGATGAGGAGAGCTCCAGGGTCACCTCAAAGGCAGCAGATCCCTCTGGGAATTTCTCCTTTTATTCCCCATATGATAAACCTGAACACAGCACAGGCAGCTCAGCCACGCTCCCAGGGATCATCTCAGCAAATTCCGAACTCCAGCAGCCCCAGTTTGACTCTCCAGACACCACCAGACACCTGTTGGTGCTGCTGCTTCAAACATTTTGGGATTCTCCTTAAAATAACCCAGAATTAGAAGATTTTTACCCTGAGCAGCAGCAACACCCCCTTAGGGACAAACAGGAGCTCAGCACGTCACACAGAGGGAGATTTTACCTGCTGGGTGGCTCTGGGGGACCCCAAAACCTGTGAGAGCCCCCCAGAGATGGCTTGGGGGGTGCTCAGAGGGGCCAGGCAGACAGGGCTGTGCCTTGCCATGGGGACAGGACGCTTTTCCTGTCGTGCCAGCCGGCAGCAGGAGGGACCCCAGCCCTCCTCTCCCTGCCAGAAGCTGTTCATCAGCTGGGCTCTGCCCTGCACACGACAGGGGCTCCTGCTGAGCTGGGGATTCTGAACCTGCGTTTCCCCTCCCGCCGCCCCCGCGCTGCCCCGGGTTTGGAGCAGGGCGTTGTAAATGATGCATGACCCTGCTGGGCCTTCTGCCTGCCACAGGAACCTTCCTGCACCGGGGGAATTCAATCTGGGTTAAAGCACTTGGCACTCCAGTCAGCTCCTTAAAGCACATGGAAAAGACTTTTTTCTTTTTTTTTTCTTTTTTTTTTCTTTTTTTTTTTTTTAATTTTTTGTGGGGGGTTTTGTCTTTTTTTTTGTTTGTTTTTGTCACTTCTCATTAGATTTTCATGCCAAGATCCCCTGCAAAGGCTGGGGGTGTGAGATCAGCTACAGGGGCTTGTGGTGGCCCACAAGGAGAGACACCTCTGTGTGCTCCACGGGCTTCTTCTCCCACAGCTTCCAGCCATTTATATATATACACACACATACATATATCCATTTCACCATTTATATATACATATATTATTTTAAATTTTTTTTATTATTTATTTATTTTATATGAAAAATATTTCTTAACATATATTTATTTTTTATATATATAGCCATTATATATAGCCATTTATATTATATTATATATTTTTATTATATGTATAGTATATGTATATTATATTATTTATATTTTATTATATGTATATTAATATATAAAATATATTTTTAGATAATATATTATATTATATTATAATATATTGTTATTATAGAGAGCCATATCTATATCTCCATTTCAGCCATTTTTATATCTATAATTTTTATATATTTATTTATATTTATTTTCTGTTTATTTAATTTTATATAAATAATATTTATTAATATATATTTATATATTATATATAGCCATATACATTATTATATTATATATTATTATATGTATATAATATATTATTATATGTATATAATATATTATACACATATAATAATATATACAAATAATAATTATATATAATAGAAATATAAATTATATAAATAATATAAATAATATATATATAATTATATAATATATTATAATATATTATTATATCTCTATATAGCCATGTATATATCTATATATCTACATATCTATATATATATATATCCATTTCAGCCATTTTTATAGATATTTATTTATTCATATATTTACTTTATATATTTATTTTCCAGAGTTTATCAGGGAAAAGCCACAGCAGTAACACAAGAGAATAAACTGGCAGTGCACGTGTTCATTTCCCTGAATGTCTGATCCTTAACTGAGCAGGTCAGAGCTTCAGCACCTCCACTAAAAAGCTGGGTGGGATGTTGGGATATGGAGCATCCCAAAGTAAAAAAGGCCAGGTTAACACACAGGGGATCTCCCCTGACATCTCCATGGAATCCCAGAATGGGCTGGGTTGGAAAGGACCTTGAAGCTCATCTCATTCCACCCCTGCCATGGGCAGGGACAGCATCCACTAGAAAAGATCCTCCAGCCTGGCCTTGGGCACTGCCAGGGATCCAGGGGCAGCCACAGCTGCTCTGGGCACCCTGTGCCAGGGCCCCAGCGCCCTCACAGCCAGGAATTCCTTCCCAATATCTACCCAGGAATTCCTTCCCAATATCTACCCAAATTTCAGTTTGAACCCATTCCCCTTTGGCTTGTTACATTTCCCGAGGCACCGTCCCTCTGCAGCTTCCTTGGGCACTCTCCAGACATTGGGAGGTGCTGTGAGGTCTCCACAAAAATGGTCTCCACAAAACCTTCCCCAGGCTGAACAGCCCCAACGCTCTCATCCTGATCAACCTCGTGGCCTTGGGAAGGCTGAGCTGGAACAGAGGCTGGACAGAGCTGGAGAATAAAGTAGAGATTTATTGAAAGGGATTTAGGGTAAAGCTTGGGCAGGACAGGGCCTGGCCAGGGCTACACCCAAGGTGGGCCCAAAATGGTCACAAAATGGACAAAAAGTGGACACAAAATGGACCCAAAATGGACACAAAATGGACACAAAATGATCACCAAAATGGA
Organism: Acrocephalus scirpaceus scirpaceus; assembly: GCA_910950805.1. Taxonomy (NCBI): domain Eukaryota; kingdom Metazoa; phylum Chordata; class Aves; order Passeriformes; family Sylviidae; genus Acrocephalus; species Acrocephalus scirpaceus. The sequence goes on from OU383793.1 coordinate 3,379,150, forward strand.
TGACCAGTCACACTTTTATAAGTTTCAATCAATTTCATATTTTTTGTCCAATTCCAGCTCCAGGCTGTGAGCTCCCATCCTTCTTGTTCCTCCCTCCAGCCACCCTTGTTGGTGCTGTTGGGCTGAAAGTTGTCCTTGGTGTGCAGCAGGACAAGGATTTGTTTTGTGTCCCTGCTCTGTGAGTGACCCTGACTGTGAGCTCAGAGCTGCACCCTGGGCACCACAGAGCCTGAAAAATCATGAAAACTAAAACTTCAGGCATCAGCCTCCTCTGACCTTGCTCCAACACTTCCATGTCCTTCTCTCACTGAGGGCACGGCACTCCAGGAGGAGCCTCAGGAGCAGAGGGGGAGAAAATCCACCCAATGTTCTTTACAGCAGTGGGAGCCCTCAGAACCTTTCCCCACCCTCAGCACACAGCACCCACGTCAGCCCTCCACGACTCAGAGCAGCAGTGCAGTGACGGAGGCAGCGGCAGGAGGAATGTACAGCTCGAGGAGAAGAAAAGCAGCGAGACACGCCGTGACATGTTATCATTAGGGAGTCATAATTTCCTTCCCGCAGTCATACAACAGCTGTCAGTAACGTCTCCAACACGGGCCCTGCGTTAGAACACCATGGCAAATGCCTTTTCAGGCAGGAGAAAGAGAGGGCATGTTAAGTGTGTGAGGAGCAGGGAGAATATTTTGACAGCCTGCATGAATTAACCTCCCCCCCGTGCAACGCCCACAGCCTCTGCCAGAACCCGCCTGGGGAGACACCGTCCCCGGCTGGGTGTGGAGAGGGGGAGCAGCAGCACCCCCAGAGCCACCAGCACCCCCAGAGCCACAGCTGTGCACATCTGGCCGGGCAGGGGACATGAAATCACCCTCTGTCACCTCGGGGCTCCAGACCTGCAGCTCCTGATGTGAATTTTGGATTCAGGAGGGCCAAGGGATGTTGGATTGGATTATCCCTTTTTCTGACCCAGAGATGGGACAACTGAGAGGGGTTTTAAAAACTTTTGTTCCGTTTTCAGTCTTGTGTGAAGGGTGAGACAATACAGATTTACAATTCACGCCATTGCAATCAGAAACCAAACTATTTCCTAATATTAAAATATATTAATATATATTAATATTAATAATAATTTAATAGAATAATAATAATAAAAAAATATAAGTGTTTCTATCAGCTTTTGCTACACAATGCTTTAAAGCCAATTATCTAAAATTACACCTCGTGGGTCCTGTTACAATGCACCTTTCATAATTCTGTTTCTCCAAAAATCTGGTCTATTTGCAAGGTCATCCTTTGAAATTTGTTTCCAGTTCCATTTCTCTCTCAACCATGTCTGTCCTATCCCATGGCCTTTCAAAGACAGCATCTTTTATCTCAGAGTTTGCATACAGGTGCACACTATGTGAGCCTTCTGTCAGGTTTTGGGAATTCTCCACAAATCCATTGCCCACGCAGGGGATGCTGGCCGGGTGTGGGTGTCCTGTGCAGTGGGGACAGGCAGTGCTGCAGCTCCACCCTCCCACATGTGCATTTTGGATCCAGCAGGGCCCAGGGGGATGCTGGACGTGCTGTGGGGACAGGCAGGGATGGCACAGGTTGTCCTTGCACATGGGAATCACCTTCGGGAGCAGGGAAGGCATTCAGGCACTTTTTACCTTCTCTCCATGACTTTTTTACCAACCCCAGTGTCCCCCCAGTGATGCCACTTCAAACCAGAGGTGATTCAGACCCCTCACAGCTTCTCCCTCAATCCTTGACTGCTGAGGAGGCTCCACACCACCCTGTCCCCAGGAACCCACCCTCCCTTGGCCAGCCAGCTCATTTTCAGGACAAATTTTCCTCACCTGGACAAAGTCCTCGGGGGTTGCTGTAATTCAGCCCCCTCGAGTGTTTGCCATCAGTAGTTTATCGAAGGCAGCCTGATTATTAAAGCTTCCAGTGCAGCTTTTCCAGGAGCAGGGGCTCTCATTACCAGGCAGGCTGCAACAACTCATCAATCTCGGGCAAAAGATAATTAATCAGCACCCAGAGCCATTTTTGCAAATATAAAGCCTGCTTGAAACAAACCAAAATAAGAGGGGGGAGCAGGGAGAGCGGGGGGGGCGACCATGACAGAGCTGTTGGCACTTGCCAACTCCTCTTGATTAAACTTATTTTCACCTCCAGGTGCACACACAGGATGAGTTTTGTTAATTAAACCTGCCAGTCACCTCATTATGCATTCAATTAAAAAAAAAGCCTTGATTTTATGCAGCTGGCAGGCTGAGCAGTGACAGGCCGTGTTGTTAGAGTGCCCAACTTCTGACGGGGAGGGGAGCAGAGACGCTCCAAAATATGGCCCAAGTGCAAGATTTGCTAATTGGAAACCCTCTCAGCGTTTTATCTTTATTATTTTAATTTTTTTAGAATTTTTTTTTGTGGGCCTAACGGATGGGTTGTTTATCAGGCAGGCTGCTGGGAGTGGAGGGGGAGGCAGGGAGTGGAAGAGCGTGTTCATCTCATTTGGAAAGCCATAAAAGACGCCGGGAATATTCATGACAGGCTCTGGCAAGGTTAAGGGATGAGGAGAGTGGCACCTAGATGCCATGGTGATGAATGCTGCGTGAATAGATTAGACAGAGGCCCTGAAGCTTCTGTAAAATTGTGGGGTTTTAATTTAGATGAAAGATAGCCTTTATTCTCGAGGCATCACGCTGGGAAGAGCTGGATGCGGGTCCTGGCTCTGCTACAAACTCCTTGCACGACCTTGGATAAATCCCAGGGCACCGTTCTCTGAAGGTACCTGCAGCTCCAGCTCTGACCTCCGTGTCCCTCATCCAGGCTGTCCCTCCTGCCTGCCTGGAACAGAATTCTGGAAGATTTTTACCCTGAGCAGCAGCACCACCTCCCCTTAGGGACAAACAGGAACTCAGCAGGGACCAGCACATCACACAGAGGGAGATTTTACCTGCTGGGTGGCTCTGGGGTGTGGAAATAAAAAAGGGACACTACTCTATGATTAATATGATTGAAGTAGGCCATTTTAATAGATTTTCCAGTTTCTCTTATACAATTCTTAAGCCTTAATCACACATTTCATGCTACTTTACAATTGGTTACCCCTAAAAGCACGCATTAGCTTTTTAGTCCCTGTTGGTTAATTCTTCTTATATACACAGCAAAATTATATATCGTTTTTATAGTTTGGGGTTTTTTAATCATTTTGTATATTGTTTTTTCTGGCTTTCTTCTGATTCCCACATTTCTGAAGTTGTTTACCATCCTTTGTTCTTCTTTATCCGTGACTTTCTGCATCTTCTTCTTCCTGGTGCGTGACTGCTTCATCCCTGAGATGGTTCCAGGCCTGTCCTTTCACACAGGCTGGATTGCTCACATGCCCCCATCTTGGGAGGAATTCATCCTCCACACGAGGGGACCCCAAAACCTGTCAGAGTCCCCCAGAAAATCTGATTTAGCACCAAAAGAAAAGCCAGCTCACTGTGAGGCTGTACCTGCTGGGCTGGCAGGATGAAAACCCGAAACATCCCTGACAAAAATCTCTGTTTGTTCTTCCCCTCGCCTCACTCTGACATTCCTGAGCCTGCCTCACCCTGGCAGCTCTGAGGAGTGATCTGCAGCAGAGGTGACCCATCTGTCGTGCTCTGAGGCACGGAGTTTGTTTTTATTTGTTTTTATTTGTTTTTATTTCCTCCGTTTCTGTTGTTTCCTGCGAGTCTCCACTGAGCAGCTCGGACAGAAAAGAGAGATTCTCTCCCAGCACTCTGCTAAGGTGTTAATCACATCTCTGCCTCTCAGACCCCGGTGAAAATCTGGGAATTAATGCCCACACCAGCCATGGGAAGAGCTCTGGACACTGTCAACAGCATTGATTTCCTCCTCACCCTCTCATTTTTCCCAGCAGTGCTTTGTGATTGTGACTTTTCCCACCTTTGCTGCTGCTCTCCGGTGGGTAATGGATATTTTGTGCCTGACGAGGAGTGAAGCAGATATTCCAAACTCCCCCCGTGTCCCAGGGCTGACTGGGAGTGTGAGGAACTGAACTTTGACCGAGGGGATCCCTGGAGTGTTGTATGTTTGATCAGAGCATGCAATGGAGAGGCTGCTGCTGTTGTTTTTATTGGAACCTCCTGTGCTATCTGGTTTCAGGCCCCCTGCATGTTCTGGAAGCTCTACGAGGACAAAACACACTCCAAATCCTTGGAAAAATCACTTGAATGACCTGAATCCTGTTGCCCACCAATATGAGAGAGCTGATCCCAATCCAGAATGTTCCTAAATGCAGATCAGCACCCCGGCCTCCCTTCCCTGGTGGATTTATTTCTTTTCCTCTCAGCAGCTGTGTCCCTGTCAGGAGCCACAGCAGCTGGGCTGGATTCTTTATTCCACCTTCCATTGAGAAATTCTTTGCCAGAACAACAAGAAGAGCTGTGGAGGGTGTTGGGTTGGATATTCCCTGTGGGAACAAAGCACTGGATGGATCTGGAGCCCATCCAGACAAATCCCCTTGGGATTGAGGGGATTTAAGGGGTTTGGAGCAACCTGGGGTGGTGGAAGGTGTCCCTGTGGGACAGGATGAACTTTGAGGTTCCTTCCAACCCAAACTGTTCTGGGGATCTCTGAAAATGCCAAGTTTAGGCTCAGATTTGTTTCCTGAGCCAGGCTTAGACTGGAGCCTTTCCCATCCCAGGTGAGAACTTGGCCCCCCTGAGGCAGCAGCTGCTCTGCTCAGGGAATCTCATTTCCCCGTGAAAGTTTGCTGAAAAATCACAGCTTGGGCTCAACATCTGCATGGGAGAAAGTGATAAAACCACCGGATTTTTGTGGTTTGTTTTCTTTTTTTGTAAGCAACCTGTCATTCTTGAACTCCAGCCAGGAATTCACATCACCAGGAGGAGCTCAGTGCCTCTTCCAGCAGAGGAAAGTTTGCAAAAAATTCCACCCAGAGTTTATTAACACATCCCAACACACACAGGCCAGCAGCCCAAAAAAACCAAGGACAGGACAAATTTTTCCTTCCTATCTCAAACTTCCAGGGAATAGAATAAATAATTGGGTTTGCAGGAATGGGGTGCAGAGATACCCTCCCAGGCTTTGTCTCTCCAGCCCTCAACTCCAGGGATTTTCTCAGGCAGAGAAAACCAGGTGAAAACTGAACCTGCCACCTCAAAGGAAATCCAGAGAAAATAGAATAAAATAGAATAAAATAGAATAAAATAGAATAAAAGGAAATTAAATGAAATGAAATGCAATGCAATGCAATGAAATGAAATAAAATAAAGTAAAATAAAGTAAAATAAAATAAAGAAGTAAAATAAAAATTAAAATAATAAAAATGAAATGAAATGAAATAAAATAAAATAAAAAATAAAATAAAATAATAAAAAATAAAATAAAATTAAATGAAATAAAATTTTAAAATAAAATAATAAAATAAAATAATAAAAAATAAAATAAAATAAAATATAAAAAATAAAATTAAATGAAATAAAATTAAAAATAAAATAATAAAATAAAAAATAAATAAAATAAAATAAAATAAAATAAAATAAAATAAAATAAAATAAAGTAAAATAAAATAAAATAAAGTAAAGTAAAATAAAATAAAAATATGATAAAATAACAAAATAAAAAATAAATAAAATAAAATAAAATAATAAAATAAATAATAAAATAATAAAAAATAAAATAAAGTAAAATAAAATAAAATAAAATAAAATAAAATAAAATAAAATAAAATAATCAGATATTCCAAGAGAAGCTGGAAATCTTTTCTCCAGCAGTTACCACTGTAATTGCTGCTCTCCCCTCTTCACATTCATTTGCAAGTATAAAATAAGAAAAGAAAATTTGGGATCTCCAGCATCCCTGAGAAGTTTTCCAAGGCTGTTCAGGGTTTTGTGGAACACAACAATTCTCTGTGCTCAGCTCCAGCTGATCCTGCTCCCCACCCCAGGGACTGCAAAGCTGCAGCTGGAAATTTTATTTTCCTTCTTTCCCATCCCTCTAACCCCGTGCCCTCACCTGGAAACTCCCGGCCTTTTCCAAGCTGCTCTTTTTGGGATAAATGTGCCCTATTTATTTCTCTCAATAAGTAATTGGGTTATTTCTGGGTGAGATCCACCTCTCTGTGCATTTCCCAACAATTATTGCCCAAACAGCCAGAAGGCCAAAGAGAAATCAGGGACTGCGAGCTGCCTTGGGAAAACTCAATGCTGGGATTAAATACAACAAACTCCAGGCTCAATACGTTTTGTACCCACTAGATGGGGCAAAACAGCCATATTCTGATTAAAAAAGCCATATTCTGATTTTAAAAAGTCAAATTCTGATTTAAAAAGCCAAATTCTGATTTAAAAAAACATATTCTGAATTTAAAAAAGCCATATTGTGATTTTAAAAGCCATATTCTGATTTTAAAAAACATATTCTGATTTAAAAAGCCATATTCTGATTTTAAAAAGTCAAATTCTGATTTAAAAAGCCAAATTCTGATTTAAAAAACCATATTCTGAATAAAAAAAAGCCATATTCTGATTTTAAAAGCCATATTCTGATTTGAAAAACCCATATTCTGATTTTAAAAAAAATTCTGATTTTAAAAAAAAAATTCTGATTAAAAAAGCCAAATTCTGATTTTAAAAAGCCATATTCTGATTTTTAAAGAGCCAAATTCTGATTTTTAAAGAGCCATATTCTGAATTTTAAAAGCCATATTCTGATTTTAAAAAGCCAAATTCTGATTTTAAAAAAAATATTCTGGTTAAAAAAGCCATATTCTGATTTTAGAAAGTCAAATTCTGATTTTAAAAGCCAAATTCTGATTTTAAAAGCCATATTCTGATTTAAAAAGCCAAATTCTGATTTTAAAAAGCCAAATTCTGATTTTTAAAGAGCCATATTCTGAATTTTAAAAGCCATATTCTGATTTAAAGAGCTAAATTCTGATTTTTAAAAAAAATATTCTGATTAAAAAATCCATATTCTGATTTTAAAAAGTCAAATTCTGATTTTTAAAGAGCCATATTCTGAATTTTAAAAGCCATATTCTGATTTTAAAAAGTCAAATTCTGATTTAAAAAGCCAAATTCTGATTTTTAAAAAACCATATTCTGATTCTAAAAAGCTCTCCAGGTGCTCCTTTCACTACTTTTACCTGGCCATGAGTAGGGAAAAGGTCTTAGAAATGTGTGAGAGTTACAGAGAAGCTTCCACTGATCTCCCAAAGACAAATTTGAGGTTCCTGACACCCTGGTTTGGTCCTTCCCCAAAACCTTCCTAGGAAACTCCTGGCGGGTGAAGTTCAGCTCCCGGGGGGTTTTGCTGGCTGAAATCCCATTGCCAATTGCTCTGTAATTCCAATCCCCCCCATCCCAGAGGAGTTCAGTGCCTAAACCCCAAATATTTACGGGATACTCATCCCATGGCTCTCCTGCAAAAATTCTTCCCACTGGAGCTCAACCTGGACATAAAAAATCAGAATTTGCCACAATCACAGACTCCTCCCCACACCCACAAGTCCCTGCTGAGAAATGAAATTTTCCTGCCTCCAAAGGTTTCTTTTCCTCTATAAAGCTTAATGAGACAATGGCATAAAAATGGGATAAAACTTGGTGAAAGTCCATGAAAAATAACCCAAAACCTGAGTCTGAGGGGCTGGGAACCTCCTGAAGGTTTGACCCACCAAAAGAGAGGCTTTGTTCCTGCAGCCCTTTTTTTAACACCGTTAAATAGAACATTTCTCATTATTATTGATTAAATATTATTTGATTAAATATTATTTGATTAAATATTATTCATTAAATATTATTGATTAAATATTCTTGATCTAATATTATCAAATCAATATTAAATATTATTGATTTGATAAAAATTCAAAATGTGACTGACGGTGATCCCAGGGCACCTCCTCTTCTTGTGGCCTCTGCCAAAGCTGGGCAGAATTCTCTCAAGAAAAAAAAAAAACAAAAACAAGGGAAAAGTAAATTGAAAAAAATTCAAATAATTCCTCAATTATCCCAGAAAATCTCGGGACAGGGGAGGATCACGGGAGGGCAAACCAGAGCTGCACCCGGCAGGATTTGGGGGCACTGGAGGAGAGGAAATCCAGTGTGAGCAGCCGACACCAGAGGGGAGTGCAGCACCAAAATCCAGCCCTGAGCAGGGACAGAGCGGCGGGATCAGCCTGGGCTGGGGGTCAGGGATTTGGGGCATTCCCTGCTGGAGCCTCCCCCTGCAGTGCTGCTGATCCCATTGATTCCACTCCAAATCCTTCAGCAAAGGCTGTCAGTTAAACCCAGGCTTAAGTTCAAAGTCATTTAAACCCAGGTTTAAGTTCAGTTGGGCTGCATCAAGGTACATTTATAATTATCCACGTTTTTTCTCCTCTAAATTCAGCTGTTCCATCGGCTGCTCTGTGTCACAGTGCCCCAAAAATGAGAACATTTCTAAACCCAGGGCAGGAATCTGAACCCAGCCACTTTGGGGCTTTTTCCTCCCGTGTTTCAGAGGCTGGTACAGGAAATCCTCCCAGATTTCATGAGGATAATGAGCTTTCAGGCTGTACTTTGAACGCAGCCACAACAACTCCACATCTTAACAGCACCATGGAATGACTCAAAAACACCTCGAACAAAACCTCTTTTTTTTTTTAAACTCTAATTATTTATCTTGAGGGTGTAAAGAGGATTTTTGCAGGATGTCTGGGCATTTCCAAACAACTCAGAGAAGTGTATTCTAGGAGCTCTAGGAGTGTCAGAAGATTTAAGATCTTTGTGCTTCAATATCTTCTTGGCACTGAGGCAGCACCTCTGTCCTGATGCTTTAGGATTTCAGCTTTTCTATTTTTCATCCATTTGTAACCCTGCAGTTCTTTAGTGTAGAACTCCAAACTCCACACACAGTGGGAGCTGCTGCTTCCCCAGTTTGGGCAGACACAACAATTCCTCTCCAGGCCTGGCAGTCAAGGACACCTCACTGCCCCAGGCCTGAGAGAGGGGAACAAAAGTGAGTTGGGGGCAGCAAACTTGGGGTCTATGACTTCATTCCCTGGAGCTGGAATTGGAAGCTGAACCCCCAATGTGCAAATGGCCCAAACTGATCCAAGTGTGCAAACCCGTGCCCATTGTCCATTGTGGGTGCAGCCCCTGGGGGGCTTTGTGTGCCCTCAATGTACCTGAAGGCCCTTCAATAAACAGAACTGCTTTTTATTCTCTTAATTCTGTCTGGCCTCTGTTTTTAGGTAGCCCAAAAAGGCATCAGTCCTGCAGGGAAATGATGATGTGACATCAGATTACAGAATCACAGAATCACAGAATCCACAGAATCACAGAATCACCAGGTTGGAAGAGACCTTCAAGACCTCCAAGATCATTGAGTCCAACCCAGCCCTGACACCTCAACCAAACCCTGGCACCCAGTGCCACATCCAGGCTTTCCTTAAACACATCCAGGGATGGTGACTCCACCACCTCCCTGGCCAGGCCACCACACCCAGCTGCCATCCCCTCCATTCCCTCCTTTTCCCCATTCCTGGACATCTCTGTTCTTCACCAGGGAGCATCTCCCGCATCCAGCAGCCCCTGGGAGCTCAGTGTGAGCACTGGAATGATCTGCCCAGGGTGGAGTCACCATCCCTGGATGTGTTTAAGGAAAGCCTGGATGTGGCACTGGGTGCCAGGGTTTAGTTGAGGTGTCAGGGCTGGGTTGGACTTGATGATCCTGGAGGTCTCTTCCAACCTGGTGATTCTGTGACTCTGTGATTCTGTCACTGCTCCCGGGGCGTTGTCACCTCCCCGGGTCCCTGCAGGGATCCGTGGGTGCAGCTCAGGAGGAGGAGGAAGTTCCTGGCCTCACCAGGAGCGTGTGTGCTCCGAGATGTGCACACACTCCCTTGAGCTCCCCGGAGTCAGACAGAACGAGAAACAGATGGGCAGAGATCTGCAAACAGGAACTCTTTTCTTCCCTTGTTTGCCTCCCTTGTTTTGTTTATCCCTGAAAATCCTACCACGAAACACGAGAAGGAGAAAACAACTGCAAGGGACTCGGGGCCAGGGCTGCAGAGCGCTGACAAATTTATTTTGGATGGGATGTCTTGAGGAAATCATTGAGTCTTACCTTGGGCCCCAGCCCAGCAGAGCCAGGGAATAATTTCCTTGCTGGGAATACAACGAGGATACTCTGAGTAGTAAAATTAAACATGTGTGTGCACTTTTAGAACAGTCTTAATCAGGAAATTTGATTTATTCTTTTTTTTATTATTATTATTTTCTTTTTTTCAGATGACAAGAGCAAGGTTTATGCTAAATGTTATTCTCATTATGCTAAATGTTGATCAATCCAGATCAAAGTTTGGACTGAGAGAATTTAATTCTCTGCATCACTCACAGAAGGAGAGAAGCAGCTGAAATCAAAGCTCTGTGGAAATTTATGCTCCAAAGGATGAATGTAACATTTGAGTAAATGATTGCGAAGAGTTCCACACGGAGCCACAGACGGGGGAATTTAATTTACACAGAGCAGCCTCTCTCTTTTAGCCACTCATCTAATGAAGATTTAAATATGAAATAAATTGCAGACACTTCCAGCAGGAGCAGGATGTTGGATGATGCTCATTCATATTGAAATTACAGCTTTAAGTTCCTCTCAAGCTACAGGAATGTGTTTATAATGGGCACACGCACACATGTAAAATAATCCTCTTCTCTAATCGTTCCTAAAGTGATGTTTTCCAGATAAAATTGTTATCATAAACATTAAAAATCAGTCTCCTATGTACCTAAGCCTGTTTGATGACTACATTAGAGATATTTCCTTTCTGAATTTTGCTGATCTCTGCCATGTGCTGCTTTCTGATTTCTGTTCCAATGAACTTTGTGAAACTTGGCTGAGCATTTTCACAGAAGCACTTCCAGGCTCTGCTCCGTTCAAAGGCTGTTGTGCACAAAGAGAGGAAAGTCAAAAAGCAAAAATAACTAAGGAAAAATGAGGAAAGGAACCCAAGCATCATCACTCCATTGATCCGAGCTGGTTACTGCCTGTCCTTGAGACCAAATTAAACCAAACCTTGTTTATTTCAACATCCTCACACAATATTCTCACATTATTCCAAACAATTCTACCATTTCAACCAAAGAATTAAGATGATTCAAATGACCACAAACACCCTGTAACCTTCCTTTCCAATATTTTGTTAAGCAAAAGCTTTTTTTTTTCCTCAAGGGAATCTGACAAAATTGTAGTGCCATTGAGAAATGAGATTAAGAACAACAAAATCACCTCGTAGTTGTGGTGGCACAAACTTAGACCCTGAACGGCCAAAGTTTGCCCAGTAATTAAAGAATAAACACTAATTTCTAAGAATTGATCCTCGCTAATTAGGTTCCTGAGGTTCAAGACCTGTCTTAATTAGAGACCTTGCAATCATTGCAGCCCTCATTCCTTCTCATTCTTTCTCATTTTGGCATCAGGACACAATTTAAGTGTTGTACACCCTGTGTGTTTGTGTGCCAACCTGTGAAAAGAAAAGGGACACCACTCCATGATCAATATGATCAAAATAAACCATTTTAATAGAATTTCTAGTTTATTTTATAATATATATATATATAATATATATTATAAAATATATATATATAATATATATAATATATATAATATATATAATATATATAATATATATAATATATATTCTTAGCCTTAATCATGCATTTTATGCTACTTTACAATTGGTTACCCCTACACGTTAGTCTTTTTGTCCTTATTGGTTAATTCTTCTCACATACACAGCAAAATTATACATCTCATTTTTTCTGGCTTTCTTCTGATTCCCACATTTCTGAAGTTGTTTGCCATCCTTTATTCTTCTTTATACGTGATTTTCTGCATCTTCTTCTTCTTAGTGCGTAATTTTTCATCTCTGAAATAGTTCCAGGCCTGTCCTTTCACATAAGCTGGATTTCTCACACCCTTATTGATAAAAGAATTCATTCTCCACACAACGAGGGCCCAGGAATGCAATTAAACAAATCATCACCACAAAAAATAAATTTAAAAAAAAAAAATTAATTCCAAGCAAAGCAAAAACCCCGACAGAAAGAGATTTGCAGACTTTGTACAACCTCCTGCAGCTCAGCACATTTCTCTGTGTGGGGGAGTTGGGGAAATCCCAGCACTTTCTATTGTCCCACGTTATTTCTTGGCTCAGGCCCCAGCAAATAAAGGAAGGTGGAAATAACCTGGATTCCCAGCCAGGGGATGCAGGAGGTAACACAGCCCCAGGATCAGGAGGTTTCTGGCACATGGGCTGGAAATTGGGGCCTTTTTAAATATTTAATTTACTCAACTCCTCTCCAGCTAGCAGAGGCTGCAGGGAGCAGCAAAACTTCTCCAGCTCAGAATAAGTGGGGTTTACACCAGTAAAAGTGGGATTTTACACCAGTAAAAGTGGATTTTACAACAGTAAAAGTCGATTTTTACACTAATAAAAGTGGAATTTTACACCAGTAAAAGTGGATTTTTACACGAGTAAGAGTGGATCTTTACACCAGTAAAAGTGGGGTTTACACCAGTAAAAGTGGATTTTACACCAATGAAAGTGGATCTTACACCAGGAAAAGTGGGATTTTACACCAATAACAGTGGATTTTCACATCAGTAAAAGTGGGATTTTACACCAGTAAAAGTGGATTTTTACACCAGTAAAAGTGGATTTTTATACCAGTAAAAGTGGATCTTACACACACACCAGTAAAAGTGGGTTTTACAGCAGCAAAAGTGGATTTTTACCCCAGTATTATCTAAATATATATAATACCATATAGTAGATTCATTTATATATCTAAATATATATTATCTATTTAGATTTAAATATATCTAAATATATATTAATACAGAAATAGATATCAATATATATATATAAAAATAAATAGATAAATAAATAAATAAATAAATTACTATATTCTAAACCCTTAAACTCTCAGTTTTGCACCCTGTGCTATCACACACTTCTATTCAAACTCCACCCCCACAATCCCAGTGCTGTCACTCAATTTTGGGAGCTGTTCCACGGCCTCAGGTCAGTGCAGTGTTTGCTTGGGGGTCAGTGCCTGGCAGCACAGAAATCTGGAATTCTCACTGTCCAGGGATCCAATGGGAAAAATGGGTGAAAAATCCTTTCCCAGCCTTGTGGGCAGAGCACAGGATGCTGTTCCCTCAGCCAGCTGCTCCTTCTATTTTCAAACATTTCGGGATGCTGGTGGGAGCCCCTCACAGCTGGGTGGGAAGGAAGGGAATGATGAGAAATTCTGATTGCAGCTCCAGCATCCAGCCCCGACAGGCACCAAAGCTGGACAAAGGTGATTCCTTCCTCAAGGCTGCTCTCAGGAATGTTGTTCTTCCACTTCCACCAAAGCTCAGCACCCACAGAGCAGAAAACGAGCTGGAGTTTGTTCTTTCTTTGCTCTCAGCTCCACAAAAATAAAAATTTCCCCTCTGTTTTGGTGCTGCTTTGAATCAAGTGCGAGGCAGCTGTTGATTTTCCTCAGCTGTAAATCACCACTCTGTGACACGTGGGAACTCGGGAGGCTGGGGGGAAAAAAATATAAAAGGAGATGTGGGCTGAGTTTTATTTTTATTTTTGATTTCAATTTATTTTTAATTATTTAGCACGTGCTTGCTGGTGTCTTGCTACCCCTTGAAAATTAAATTTTAAAGAGAGAATGGACTTTAAAAAAGAGGATGGACTTTAAAAAAGAGGCTGGATTTGCCAAGGATGGAGATGGGATAAGGGAAAAGCAAAGGCCCTGCTCCATTTCCTGCCCCTGGGCTGTTTTTATTCAGAATATTCCCATTGTTAGGGAGCAAAGCCAGCACCAGGAGGGAGCAGGTGGGAAAAAGGATAAATTTGGCTCAAATTCCTCAGGAGTCTGAGCTCTTCCTATTGAAATTCCCCGCTCCCTGTCCAGAGTGGATTTTTAAAACATTCCCCCCTCAATTCTGCGTTCCACCGAGGGAAGTGATAAAAAAATCCCCTAAAAATCCATTTTCCTGTAGGTAAAGGGATGAGATGTGGAGTTCACTCAGGAAAATTGTAGGAATTCACAGAGGACATGGACAAGGCTCTTGCTGCAGGGATTTTTACTCTTTTTTCTGGTTTGGGCACCCCAAAGTTGTTGCACAAAACAGGAAAATGGGGAGCAGCAGTGAGGGAGCACACACAGAAATACCTGGGATCAGGCCAGCAACACAAAGCCACGCAAAAAAAAAAATTAAAAAGTTTTCTGTGAAAATCTGACAGCATTTAAAATAAACTGAATATCACAGATTTCACACAAAGCCAAAACATTTTGTATATTTCGATTTTTTGCTGAAATTATTGTTAATTTTGGAGGCTGCAACACATTTTTCTGGGTGTTCTGCTTTCTAAAAAAATTTGCTTTCTACTTTTACTTTCTTCCCTTTCCCTATTTGATCTGGGTGACAGCTTTCATTTTCAGCTTACAATCAAAAAAAGAAAAAAAAAAAAAGAAGAAGAGGTGGGTGGCAGCTTTATTTCCAGGCACACATTTGATAGCTGAGGGTAGAAAAAGAAACCTTCTTTTCCCAAAGAAAAGGTTTCCATGTAAAAAAAAAAAACCACAGCCAGATCAAATGCAGGGATGTTAAAGTTCCAAGGACGTGAACTTGGCAGGCTTGGAAAATAATTTCCTAAAATAAAACCTAAAAAAAAAAAATCCTATTTCTGTTCCTTTTTGTTTGATGCAGCAACTCATCCAACCAAAGAAACTTGAATATTGCAACTTCTCTAATGTGGATTTATTTCTTTTTTCATTCATTTTGTGGCTCTGTCACAGCCAGAGGAAAGAGATTCCCAGCTGGGCAAAGTCCCTGGGAGCTGCTTCCAGAGCAAATTTCATTTTTATTGTTATTTCCTGCTTGAGTAACTCAGCTGCGAGGCCCAGGGAGAAAAGGCCAAACATTTTCTGCTGCCTGCAGGGCCCTGGGAGGTGGGAGGGTGGGATCAGGGTTAATTTGGGGTTTTTATTTTCTCCCTCAGTGTTTTTGTGGTGCTCCCAGCAGGGCTGGAAGGAGTTCATGGGTGACAAACTCTTCTGGGGGCTGCAGTAATCCGAATTTGAGCACAAATATTGCTCTTAACATGTTTAATTCTCCTTCTGCATTAAAATGGAATAGAAAATATTGTTCTTAACACTTAATTCTCCTCCTGCATTAAAATGGAATAGAAAACATTGTTATTAATACTCCTAATTCTCTTCCTGCATTAAAATTGAGTAGAAAATATTGTTATTAATACTCTTAATTCTACTCCTGCATTAAAATGGAATAGAAAATATTGTTATTAAAACCCTTAATTCCCTTCCTGCATTAAAATGGAATAGAAAATATTGTTATTAATACTCTTAATTCTCCTCCTGCATTAAAATGGAGTGGATTGGGTGCCTGATCCTGATTTCACAGCTGAAACCCACGACTAAACTCTCTTTGCTTTTACCCTCTGGCTTTAATGAAGTCCTTGCTAATTAATAGTGAGGGTGAATTAAAGAACCTCAGCAACATCAGAGGAGTCAAAAGTGATTTTAGGAGAGGAACAAGAGGCATTTTTTAGTTTGGTTTTGGTTTTTTTGTGCCATGTCTTTCTGGAGCTGGAATTCCCCTGGCATTCTCACTTCAGGGATGGCTTTTCCCCGTGGATAAAGAGGCAGAAAAATCATCTGGCACAGGAGGAGAAGGAGCAGAGAGCTGTGAAGGGATTTTTATTTTTTCTCCCCTTCACTGATACAAACAAAATGGAAATGGGCTGTTGGTTTTCCCTAATGCGAATAATAACAACTGCAGTAATAGATTTGTCATTGCCCTGTATTGATTTCCTTCCCCGACATAAACTATTTTTAAAAATGCCTCTTAATGGGTTTTTATTTGCTGGCAGGGTTGGGATTTCAGGCTGTTCTCCCCTGGGCATGCTCTGGGAGGAGCAGGAGCAGGATCTGCCTGTCCTTAAAAGTGAAAGGAAAAGTGGGAAAAAAGGGAAAGTCAGGGGAAAAAAATAAAAGGCAAAGGAACCACAGAATCACAGAATTTCACAGAATCACCAGGTTGGAAGAGACCTCCAGGGTCATGGAGCCCAACCCAGCCCTGACACCTCAACCAAACCCTGGCACCCAGTGCCACATCCAGGCTTTCCTTAAACACATCCAGGGATGGTGACTCCACCACCTCCCCGGGCAGACCATTCCAGTCCTTTATCACCCTTGCTGTAAAAAACTTTTCCCTGATACCCAGCCTGGATTTCCCTTGGCACAGCTTGAGGCTGTGTCCTCTGGTTCTGTCAGTGCTGCCTGGAGAAAGAGCCCAAGCCCAGCTGAGCACAGGCACCTTTCAGGGAGCTGTGGAGAGTGATGAGGGCACCCCTGAGTCTCCTTTTCTCCAGGCTGAACAAGCCCAGCTCCCTCAGCCGTTCCTCACAGGGTTTGTGTTCCCAGCCCCTCTCCAGCCTCGCTGCCTCCTCTGGACGCGCTCGAGCGTCTCAACGTCCACCCTGAACTGAGGGACAGAGCTGGACACAGCACTGAGTGTCCATCCTGAACTGAGGGACAGAGCTGGACACAGCACTGAGTGTCCATCCTAAACTGAGGGACACAACTGGACACAGCACTGAGTGTCCATCCTAAACTGAGGGACAGAGCTGGACACAGCACTCAAGGTTTGGCCTCACTAGTGCGAAGGATGAGAAGGATGAATTGAGCTACAATGAGGAGCAAAGCAGGAGTATCTGTCCCACCCAGGCCACAGAGCCTGCAGGGAGGGGAGCAGGGCCTCTGGAGGCACCAGGATGAGGTGGAAGTTTTGGAGTGCAGCTCTTCAGCCTCGAACCACGTCCAGGTGAGCCCCAAACATCACCGAGTGGAGCTGCTGGACAGGGCCCAGGGGAAACCTTGGAGCTGCTCCAAGGGCTGGAGCTGCTCTGCAGCCAGGCTGGGAGAGGAGAAGCTCCAGGGAGAGCTCAGAGCCCCTGCCAGGGCCTGAAGGGGCTCCAGGAGAGCTGGAGAGGGACTGGGGACAAGGGATGGAGGGACAGGACTCAGGGAATGGCTCCCACTGCCACAGGGCAGGGCTGGGCTCGGGTTTGCCATTGGGAAGGAATGGGTTGGGATTGATGCTTTAGGATCAATCGTTCCCTGGCAGGGTGGGCAGGCCCTGGCACAGGGGGCCCAGGGAAGCTGTGGCTGCCCCTGGATCCCTGCAGTGCCCAAGGCCAGGCTGGGAGAGCTGGGTGGGACAGGAGAAGCTCCAGGAAGAGCTCAGAGCCCCTGGCAGGGCCTGAAGGGGCTCCAGGAGAGCTGGAGAGGGACTGGGGACAAGGGATGGAGGGACAGGACACAGGGAATGGCTTCCCACTGGAAAAGTGGAGATTTAGATGGAATTTTGAGAAGGAATTCCTGGCTGGGAGGGTGGGGAGGGGCTGGGCTGGAATTCCCAGTTTTGCTGTGGCTGCCCCTGGATCCCTGCAGTGCCCAAGGCCAGGCTGGAGCACCCTGGGACAGTGGGAGGTGTCCCTGCCCATGGCAGGGGGGGATGAGATCAGATTTGAGTTTGGGTTATTCCAACCCAACACATTCCATGATCATGGAAGTGGCAGAGGGAGACCTGGAGAGTCCTGAGCTCCCCTCTTTGCTCTCTGTGGGGTTTGGTTGGGATCACAGAGAGGATTTCCTAAAAAAAATGAAAGAAAGAGAGTGAGAGAGAGAGAGAGAGAGAAAAAAAGAAAGAAGAAGGAAAGAAGGATAGAAAGGAGGAAAGAAGGAAAGAAAGAAGGAAAGAAAGAAGAAAAGAAAGAGAGAAAGAAAGAAAGAAGGAAAGGGGAAAAAGAAGAACAAAGGAGAAAAAGAAGGAAAGAGTTTGTATATAAATAAATAAATATAAAATTTGCAATAAAGGCAAAGCAAGCAAAAATGAACAAACAAACAAATAATTAAATAAATAACAGATCTCTAATGACGGCAAAACCGAACCACCCCCCCCAAAAAAAACCCCAAAAAACAAACCAAAAAACCCCAAACCCCCACTAAATAAATAAAAATTACAATCACAATAAAAGGCCAAACAAAGAAAAGAAACACAAAACAAACAAAAAAAGACAAAAAAAACCCAAAATAACCGCTCGTTCACATGCCTTTTTTTTTCTTCTTCTTCTTCTTTTTTGCCTTTTTTTTTTTTTGCTGCCTTTTTTTTTTTTTTGCCTTTTTTTTTTTTAAAGGAAACCTTCATTTCTCCCTCCCTCTCCCGCGCATCCCCCACCCCACCTCACCCCACCCACCCTCGGCGGGGCGGGGGCATCCCGGCTGCGCTCCCCCCCCCGCTCCATCCCTCCCCTCCCTTCCCCTCCCTCCGTGCGCGCTCCGTGTGGGCGGTGTCGCCGCGGCTCCCCGGCCGTGTGTGGCTGTCCCCGGCGCTGTCCCCGAGCCCGCGGCGTGCATGGCCCTGCGCGGGCGGCGATGGCTGCGCGCTGATGGCCCAGCTCGCCATGGCTGCCAGAGAGGAGCTCTACAGCAAAGTCATCCCCCGGCGGAACCGCCAGCACCGCGCCGGGACCATCAAACATGGCTCGTCGCTGGAGATCCTGCTCTCCATGGGCTTCCCCAAGGCACGGGCGTAAGTCGCTGCCCCGCTGGGGGTTTTTAGCTCTTTTCTTTCGCTGTACGGAGGGGAGAGAGAGAAAGAGAGAGAGGAGAAGCGGCGGGCGCTGCTCGGCTTCGCTGCTCCGGAGCGGCGCGGGGCCGGACGCGGGGAGGGAGCGCCGGGGAGCCGGGGAGGCAGCCCGGGAAGAGGCGGGGATGCGCTGCCGGAGAGGGGGGATGAGCTCCCGGGGAGGGAGGATGCTCTGCCCGAGCGGCCCGGACAGCGGGGGATGAGCTCCCGGAGCGGAGGGGGTGCTCTGCCGGAGAGGGAAATGCTCTGCCGAAGGAAGGGAATGCTCTGCTGGAGCAGGGGGATGCTGTGCCGGAGCGGCCCGGACAGCGGGGGATGAGCTCCCGGAGCAGGGGGATGCTCTGCCGGAGTAGGGAGATGCTCTCCCGGAGCAAGGGAATGCTCTGTCGGAGCAAGGAGATGCTCTGCCGGAGAGGGAAATGCGCTCCCGGAGAGGGGGGATGCTCTCCCGGGCAGCGGGGGACGCTCTCCCGGCAGTGGGCAATGCTCTCCCGCCACCGAGGTGATGCTTCCCCCGCTGCGAGGGGATGCTCCGCCGGAGCGGCCCGGAGATGCCTTCTCGGAGCAGCCAGGGAAGCGGGGAATGCTCTCCCGGCAGCGGGGGGATGCGCTGGTCGGGCAGGCGTGCGGTGCTCTCCCGGGTTGAGTGGGATACAGCCTGGGGATGCCCTCTTGGAACGGCCCGGACAGCCGGGAATGAGCTCCCGGAGCAGGGGATGCTGTCCTGGCAGCGGGGAATGCTCTCCTGGCAGCGGGATTTGCGCTCCCGGAGCAGGGGGATGCGCTCCCGGGGCAGGGGGATGCGCTCCCGGGGCAGGGGATGCTCTCCCGGGGCAGGGGGATGCGCTCCCGGGGCAGGGGGATGCGCTCCCGGGGCAGGGGGATGAGCTCCCGGGGCAGGGGATGCTCTCCCGGGGCAGGGGATGCACTCCCGGAGCAGGGGATGCACTCCCGGAGCAGGGGATGCTCTCCTGGGGCAGGGGGATGCTCTCCCGGGGCAGGGGATGCTCTCCCGGGGCAGGGGATGCACTCCCGGAGCAGGGGATGCTCTCCCGGAGCAGGGGATGCTCTCCCAGGACAGGGGATGCTCTCCCGGGACAAGGGATGCACTCCCGGGGCAGGGGGATGCGCTCCCCGAGCGTCCCGGGGGTGCTGTAGCCCCCTCGGGATGCTCCGCTCGCATCCTCCGGCGGCCAGGCAGGAGCCCCGGGCACAGCGGGTCCCGTCCCCGCAGCCCGCCCGTGTCGTCCCCAAGTTGTTCAGTCAGTTTTTGCCACCCGGACGGAAATGGCTTCGGCTCGGACACCCGGGGGGTTTTCTTTAAGCCGTCACTCTAAAATCAACGGAGCAATAGAAATAAATTTCCACACGTAGCCCGAAGCGGTTCGGTTTTTCTTGTCTAATTCACGGCCTGGTGCAACCTCCCTGCGCGTGCTGATGCTTTAAATTAATCAGGCAGCAAACTAATGATGACTTAATGAGAGGGCAGTGACTCCCGAAGTGGGGCTGCTCCTTTTGGGATGCAAATGAAAGCGGTGGGGAGCGGGATGGTGCCGCGATCCCCCGAAGTTTTCCGTTTGTTGCTGATACCAATCAGAACTCGGGGGTTTTGCAGCCTGCCTTGTCACAGGGTTTTTATTATAAATAGTCAGGCACATGCGGTTTGGGGGCATATGTTCCTTGTGGATCCGTGGGATTGCATGGATCCACCAGCACATGCAGGAAATCGTATTTTTGTTTTGCACGGTGCAGCTTCGCGCTCCTTATGGCTGTCAGTTATCTGAGATCGGCACACTGTGAATGCAAATGAAGGGCAGGGCAGGGCCGTGACTTCACGCTTAGCTCGGCTGGAGGAAAAGATGGTTGGGAGGGAAGGTGTGCATCTTCCAGTGGAGCTGGAATAATAATAATAATATTATTATTATTAATAATAATAATAATAGTTTGATGCTATGAATGAAAGTGGTTCTTACCTGCACAACAGTGCCATCAAGGCTGCCAGGCAGCCCTGCTCTTACCTGAGTCAGGAACTATGGGCCACATTCCTGCCCAAAAAGCACTGACATCTGTTCAAATGCACTCAGAGCTTCGTCACGCAAAGCAGAGAAGGTTAAAGACAGGGAGCAAGCCAGAAAAATGGGCAAAATATGCCTAAATGCAAAAAGTACTTACTGGAAATGCAGCCAGGCAGATGAATAAAGCTGTTTTGATAGGGAGTTCAGGATAACCCCGTGTGACAACAGAGCAGAGGTTAAACACATGGAGCAAGCCAGAAAAATGGGCAAAATATATCTAAATGCAAAAAGTACCTATTGGAAATGCAATCAGGCTAATGGGTAAAGCTGTCTCGATAGTGAGTTTAGGATAAGCCTGTGTGACAACTCAGCAGAGCAGAGAAGGTTAAACACAGGGGCCAAGCCAGAAAAATGGGTGAAATATCCCTAAATGCAAAAAGTACCTATTGGAAATGCAATCAGGCAAATGGGTAAAGCTGTTTTGATACTGAGTTCAGGATAACCTCGTGTGACAACAGAGCAGAGAAGGTTAAACACGAGCAAGCCAAATGGAGGTTAAACAGAGCAAGCCAGAAAAATGGGCAAAATATCCCTAAATGCAAAAAGTACCTATTGGAAATGTAATCAGGCAGATGAGTAAAGCTGTTTTGATATTGAGTGTTCAGGATAACCCTGTGTGAAAACTCAGCAGAGAAGGTTAAAGACAAGGAGCAAGCCAGAAAAACGGGAAAAATATCCCTAAATGCAAAAAGTACTTACTGGAAATGCAGCCAGGCAGATGAGTAAAGCTGTTTTGATATTGAGTTCAAGATAAGCCTGTGTGACAACTCAACAGAGCAGAGAAGGTTAAACACAGGGAGCAAGCCAGAAAAATGGGCAAAATTGCAAGAAAAACCTATTGGAAATGCAGACAGGCAGATGGGTAAAGCTGTGTTGGTATGGAATGCAGGATAACCCCATGTGACAATGGAGCAGAGGTTAAACACATGGAGCAAGGCGGAAAAATGGGCAAAATATCTCTAAATGCAAAAAGTACCTATTGGAAATGTAATCAGGCAGATGAATAAAGCTGTTTGGATAATGAGTTCAAGATAAACCTGTGTGAAAACTCAGCAGAGCAGAGAAGGTTAAACACAGGGAAAAATGGGCAAAATTGCAGGAAGTACCTATTGGAAATGCAGGCAGGCAGGTGGGTAAAGCTGTCTCGACACTGAGTTCAGGATAACCCCGTGTGGTAACTCAGCAGAGAAGGTTAAACAGGAAACAAAACAGAAAAATGGGCAAAATTGCAAGAAATACCTGTTGGAAATGCAGGCAGGCAGATGGGTAAAGCTGTCTTGATATGGAATTCAGAATAACCCCATGTGACAACAGAGCAGAGAAGGTTAAACACGAGCAAGTCAGAAAAATGGGCAAAATATCCCTAAATGCAAAAAGAACTTACTGGAAATAGAGCCAGGCAGATGAGTAAAGCTGTTTTGATATTGAGTTCAAGATAAGCCTGTGTGACAACTCAACAGAGCAGAGAAGGTTAAACACAGGGAGCAAGCCAGAAAAATGGGCAAAATTGCAAGAAAAACCTATTGGAAATGCAGACAGGCAGATGGGTAAAGCTGTCTTGGTATGGAATGCAGGATAACCCCGTGTGACAACGGAGCAGAGGTTAAACACATGGAGCAAGCCAGAAAAATGGGCAAAATATCTCTAAATGCAAAAAGTACCTATTGGAAATGCAATCAGGCTAATGGGTAAAGCTGTTTGGATATTGAGTTCAAGATAAACCTGTGTGAAAACTCAGCAGAGCAGAGAAGATTAAAGACAGGGGAAAATAAGCAAAATTGCAGGAAGTACCTATTGGAAATGCAGGCAGGCAGGTGGGTAAAGCTGTCTCGATACAGAGTTCAGGATAACCCTGTGTGATAACTCAGCAGAGAAGGTTAAACACAGGGAGCAAGCCAGAAAAATGGGCAAAATTGCAAGAAATACCTATTGGAAATGCAGACAGGCAGATGGGTAAAGCTGTTTTGATACAGAGTTCAGGATAACCTCATGTGGCAGCTCAGCTCTCTGCTGGGACAGGCACCACCCATCCCACCCAAAGGAGCAGTGAGTGTCCCTGTTGCACCCTGCTGGAAATGCTGCAAATAATTCATCGCTCAAATTCAGGCAAGAAGCAAAAAGGAAATAAACCAAATAAACTCCAAGCGGTGCCACCAAGGGTGGGATGGGGATGGAAGGCAGGTTTGGCAGCTTGGCAAAGAGATGTTCCCTAAAGGTGCAGAGAATGTTTTTTAACTCTCAGCATCTCTCTGTGAGTGGGAATGAGAACACCAAAATGCCAGCGAGGTAAAAACATCATCTCTCTGCCAGAGGAGGTATGGAGAAACAGCCTTAAAGCCCTTTTGGGGATTTTCCCCCCAAACTCTCCCACCTCTGTCTGCTGCCCCACAGCCACAGCTCCAGCAGGAGCCAGGGAATTCAGGGAGATGGGATTTCAGTTCTGTGCACACAACCACGAGCCAGGCTGGTACTTTGAAGTGGTGACCATCTGTTTGGGTGGCTTATGCAAAACAAACCTCCAAGTTGTCAGACAAGTCTGTCAGGCATGTCGCAAAATACCCCGGCTGCTGGCAGCAGGGGCCTGCTGCCTCCTTGGGGGGACCAACTGGGGCAGGGGACAGAGAGGGCCAGGCAGGCAGGGTCACAGGGCCGAGCTGGGATCAGAATTTCCAGGGTGGCATCGAGGAGTTTGCCTGACTTCCAGCTTTACCCTGCACACATTCAAATAATCCAAGGTGAAAGCCTGGATGTGATTTCCAGGTGTCACTGCGTGGCTCAGCTGAGGGGAGAAATTGGGCTGAGAGAAGATGTCAGGCAGTGCAAAGCTGCCATGGGTCCTGGGCTCACACTGAGGGGTTCTTAAAACAGCCTTTATTTGTCCATCTCACGGGTGGTTTATTTGTCCATCTCACAGGTGGTTTATTTGTCCATCTCATGGTGGTTTATTTGTCCATCTCATGGGTGGTTCATTTGTCCATCTCATGGTGGTTTATTTGTCCATCTCACAGGTGGTTTATTTGTCCATCTCACGGGTGGTTTATTTGTCCATCTCATGGTGGTTTATTTGTCCATCTCACAGGTGGTTTATTTGTCCATCTCACGGGTGATTTATTTGTCCATCTCACAGGTGGTTTATTTGTCCATCTCACGGTGGGCTGGGGAGGAAGGGCCATCAAAGGAAATGTCCTTCCTTTCTGATCGGAGATACCACTGAAATTCACACCTCTGCCCCAATGTCAGTGCCCCACAGCTCACACTGACACCTTTGAGGTTTCCCCTGTTGCTCCCTCTGAAGAATTTTCTGGCACAGGTCTGTCTGTTTTCCTTCTTCAGCGCCAGCTTCAGTTCAGGGCTCCCCTGACTCACAGGGTGATGTTCAAAGCACTTTTGGAAGTTTTTACCTGAGCGTGGCACCTGCTCGGAGCCCTGCAGTGTGTCATCCCTTGAGCCATCCCCACGAGCTGCTCCTGTGCCAGCACAGAGCCGTTATTATTATTTTATTTTGCAATTAGCCCATTAGATTACTCACTGTCTGGCCCCACAGGCTGTCCCTACCCCCGGCAGCTTCTGATTGAAGCAAGCAAGGAAGGCAAAGGTGATGTTATAATTCCCAGTTTGCAATTTGGGCACCAAGGAAAACATTTTACACAAAGGCCTAATCAAAACTCCATTGCTTCAATGCCCTAAAAACAACAAAAGGATTCCTTCAGAAAGAGATTTAATTTTTTCAATTTTCATTTCTTTCATTTCTTCAATTTTCATTTCTTTCATTTTTTCAATTTTCATTTCTTTCATTTCTTCAATTTTCATTTCTTTCATTTCTTTCATTTCTTTCATTTCTTCACAATTATTGCCTCCCTGTTGTCCCAAAATATTATTTGTCATCTTGTTACGGACCTCCCATCAATGGTTCCAGCGAATTGTCACCCAATCTGCCCACCAGCACCTCTCACTGTTGTTTATAATCCCTGCATATCCCTGAGAGCAGAGAGAAGAAAAGCACAAAGTAATTTACAGGCCATCAAAACCACAGGGAATCACTTACAACTCCTATGCATGTAGAAGCAATTAAAAAAAAAAAATCCATAATGTTTCTATAAAGGGTTAAAATTGAAAAAAAATTAGTGATGGACTGCAGCTGCATTCAGGATGGAAGAAAACCTTTGACCAAACTTGAATTAATGAAACTTATTTGTTCTGCATGGTGCAGAAATCAATGTGGCTCCAGAATCTGCAAGTTTTTAAAAGTTCCATGCCAGCCTTTAAACTCCTCCAAAACATCCTGAAAACCAGAAAGTCAAAATTCCAGCATGAGAAAAGCAAAACCAAAAAAATCTGCTTTCTTTCTTTAAATTCTGAGTTCACATTTGTGCACGGATATATAAATGTATAAAATATAAAATGTTTCAGTTGCTGCATACAGCTCTGAGATGCTGTTTCAGAAGAGATCCAGGCCTAAGAAAATGAAGATAATTCCCTGGTCCCTGCCATTACTCAGGCTGGGTAAATCGCTGCCCATAACCAGAACACTGAAATTAGGGACATTGTGCTTTTCCTGTCACTCTGCTGTCTCTGATAAGCAGAAGAGATGACACAGGTGGCAAAGCTTTCCAAAACTAAATGGATGTTCCTTCCCCTCATATGGGCCTGGAAAAGGCTTGAACTCTGTGTCCATGGCCTGAGGAGGAGATAATTCCCTGGACCTGGAAAAAAACCAGTCTGACTTGGATTTGCCTTCTCAGAAACGACGAGAATTTACAGTATTGAGGGTTTCATTATTGCCGAAGAAATGAAGCTCAGGTCGAGTGTACAAACAGCAAAAGCTTCTCTGGTGTTTTGGAAGGGATTTTAGCCTGCTCTGACACGTTTTGCTTGGTAACAGACTTAGCAACATCGCAGGATTTCAGCCCAGCAAGGCTGGGAGTCGCTCCTGCCTTTAGGTTTGCAGCTGGATTTGGGAAATCGTGAGTGTTGCTCATCATTCTCAATTTTAAGGTGGTTTCCCTTCCTTCACGGCTTTGCCTCCAGGGTGTTTGTTTTCTGCAAATGCTCCTGGCTGGAATTCATCCCACTACAAAGACCCAGCCCCAAGTCCTGCTTGAGCCCAAAGGTTTGAAGGATTTTCCTGATTCCCAGTGACTCAAGGGTTTGGAGGATTTTCCTGATTCCCAGTGCTGGCCCAGGGCGTGGAGGGAAAGCCCATCCCAAGGGGAGAAATGTTGCTGGAAGCAGCAGCTTGGGAGGCTCCACTGAAAGGGATTTTAGCAGCACTGGAGGAAATCTTGAGCCCTTGAATGGAAAATCCAGGTGTTGCAGCCACAAGGGCTCAGGGGAAAGCTTCCCCTACAGATGATCACTCCAGACAGGGATCTGGGGCTTGGACAGAGCCTGGATTGTGTGGCAGAGAAACCATCTGAGCAAAACATTTTCATTTCCCGTCCTGCCCATGGACATTTGGGAGCACGAGTTTCCTAGCAAGGGTTGGTGACCTGTTTCCAAATGGTGACAGAAGGAGAAGTTCTGGAGGTGCCCCTTTGGGAAGCCCCTGGTTCCTGTGCCCAGCTCTGGTTGGGTTTTGGGGATGGGATTGGAGCAGTCTGAGCTCTGAACTGCTCTGGTTTGTGTGTTGAAATTTTTGGGTCAGCTCTGAGGCCTGGGCTCCCTGCACTCAGCTCTGATCGGGGTTTTGGGGATGGGATTGGAGCAGTCTGAGCTCTGAACTGCTCTGGTTTGTGATAGAATCCCTGGGTCAGCTCTGAGGCCTGGGCTCCCTGCACTCACTCTCACTGGGATTTCAGGGATGGGATAGGAGCAGTCTGAGCTCTGAGTGCTCTGGTTTGTGTTACAATTCCTGGGTCAGCTCTGAGGCCTGGGCTCCCTGTGCCCAGCTCTCACTGGGGTTTAGGGGATGGGATTGGAGCAGTCTGAGCTCTGAACTGCTCTGGTTTGTGTGTTACAGTTCCTGGGTCAGCCCTGAGGCCTGGGCTCCCTGCACTCAGCTCTGGTCGTGTTTTGAGGTTGGGATTGGGACAGTCTGAGCTGCTCTGGTTTGTGTGTTGGAATCCCTGGGTCAGCTCTGAGGCCTGGGCTCCCTGTGCCCAGCTCTCACTGGGGTTTAGGGGATGAGACTGGGACAGTCTGAGCTCTGAACTGCTCTGGTTTGTGTTACAGTTCCTGGGTCAGCCCTGAGGCCTGGGCTCCCTGCACTCACTCTCACTGGGATTTAGGGGATGATTGGGACAGTCTGAGCTCTGAGTGCTCTGGTTTGTGTGTTACAGTTCCTGGGTCAGCCCTGAGGAACAGTTCTGTGCTGGAGGGGATCCAGCAGGTCTGCAGGGCAGGGACCAGAGATGAGGCAGGTGCCAGGGAGGTGCTCTGGAGTAAAGCTTCAGAAAATCCATTTGGGACTCACTCCCGTGCCTGCTGTGCACATGGATTTTATTTTATTTTATTTTATTTTATTTTTTCCATTGGCTTTGGTGCAGCTTTCTGCTGTGGGGCTGAGATGATTCCTGCAGGGTTCAGGTTGCTCTGTGTGTTTGGGGTGGGGGGATCTCCATGAGACAGCTCCTTGCTTTAAAGATCCGAAGTGATAAAGCACAGAGGGCTCTTCATTTCCACGGTATTCTCTGAAAACTGAGGCACAGAGAAGCTTAGACATCAAACCTGTCATCAGGCTGATACTTGCAGCTGAGCCTGTCGAGTTTCAGCCCATTCATGGCAAGACTTAGATCTGCTCTGAGCAGAACAACGATTTCCATTACATGGTACAACATTTTCAGAGGGAGGGGCACCTCTCATCAGGGGCAGAGGAGTCGTTCCTGTGATAAGATCACTGTGAAATGTTAATGGCAGCGGCAGTGCTGGTGTTACCTCAGTGGTTCAGGGTGCTGGGCACAGAGCTGCCATCAATCACACAGACACAGAACTGCCATGGATCCGATCTGATGCCTGGGAGCCCTGGAACAATCAGATATTCGGGGCTGATATCCACGGAGAAAACATTTCTGCCACGAACATCCAGGAAAGAGTTCAAGGACAGAGCAACCCCTGCACAGAGATTGCTCAGCCAAGGTCAGGGAGTCCCTGCTGGCCCCAGAACGAGCTCGTGTGTGTTCAGGGAGGAAAACAAAAAGCAAACTCCCTCCCTGCCTGCACAGCCCACACTTAGCTCGTATTTGAGTGTCTGAGCATCACCACGTGCAGGGAGGCCCTGGGTCAGGCAGCATTCCCTGCATTGCTGAGATGTGGTTTGCAAGGCTGTCTGCCTTTGGCAAACGCTGACAGAGATGTCAGAGAGTTTCCTGGTCCCTGAGCACTGGGTTTGTTTTGATATTAAAATCACATGGTGACAAGAAAACATTTCCTTGGGCTTCCGTCCCTCTGATGATTTCCTTGTCTCAGAGCCAAGGTCCTGAACTTGATCCTACCCCTGCTCCAGGGAGGAGAGGAGCTCAGAAAGTGCAGCCCAGACCTCACACGTCACTGAGGGAGCCTGAAAATCACTCTGTGCCTTTGGTGTCAAAGCCCCAGGCAGTGAAAAACTCGATCCTTAGGCTGCAATTCCCTTTCAGCTCCGAGGGATAGAAATCCCAGGGTTATCTTCTCTGTCCCTTTTTCTTTCTCTTCCAGGGACAGAAATCCCAGGGTTAACTTCTCTGTCCCTTTTTCTTTCTCTTCACCAATCTCCAGGCCTGATCCCACTGTCAGGAGCCAGGTTAAATGCACTGATGGGATTCTCAAGGCAAAGGGTGGCAGGAGGAGCTCAGGATTTCAGATACCCAGCATTTTTGGATGCCTTGTTGGCATTAAAGGCTGATTCTCCTTCCCCCTTGGGCAGTGGCAGCGTGTTGGGCTGTTCCCTGCAGAATTCTGCCTCTTGTGAAGCCCTCTGGAAGTTCATCCCTGAATTATTGCTGCCACTTTCCTCTGGAACAGCTCCGAGGATGCTGCAAGCCCTCGAGACTGGCAGAAATCAGGGGGGAATTTCCATTCTTTGAAAGATCATGAGAGGAAAAAAAAAAAAATTCAAAAACCCCTAAAAAACGTGGTGCTTTTAAATATCATGTGTTAACCCTGAGGACACTTTTGTGTTTTTAAGTCACTTTTGAAGGGGAATTTGGACTCCCAGGTTTTTGCTCTGAGTTGAGAACGCTGCCCCGGGTTTTTAACTCGGAGCTCATCGTGGATTCTCAGCATGTGCTGTGCAACTGCAGAAAGAATAGAGACATCCGTGTGTGTGTCTGTGCTGCACCAGTCTAATTATCCCCAACAAGCAGAGTCATCAAAGGAGCTGTGTCTCAGCAGCTGACAGCGTTTTGGATCCCAGCAAATCCAATCTCTCTGCAGCCTTTGTGCTCTGCTGTGGGCTGCACTGCTGGGGCTGGCTCAGCCCCTCTGTGAACACACCCAAAGAGAAGAGTTCTGGGTGGTTTTCTGTCTCCACCATGTTCTGGTTGTGTTTAAAAGCTGAGGCTGGACAGCAGCAAAGTGGAGGGGAAAAAAACAAACCAACCAACCAACCAAACAAACAACAAAAAAAACAATCAAAAAAACCCAACACCAAAAAGAACCCCACCAAAAAAAACCCAAAAAACAAAACAAAACAAAAAACAACCCCCCCAAAAACCCAACGAACAAACCAAAAATAAACCCAAAAAACTAAACCAAAAACCCAGTGAGAAATTGAGGGAATTGCTGAAATTGTGGTAAAAAAGGAGCTGGCAGGCTGCAGAAAGTGTCTGAGACACCTTGGACCGTGTGCTGTCCCTTCAAACCCACTCTTAAAATTTCTCCTGAAGTTTAGCAGTCCCAGCAGCCCAAGGTGGGGCTTGAGGTACCCCTGAACTCGGGGTACAGAGTTGAGAGACCCCAACCTCACACAGCTGAGGAGCAGGAGCTCCATTCCCTGGGAAGCCTCAGAATTCCCAATTCTCACAAAGATTCCCAGAGAACACAGCTGCACGTGCAGGGATAATATTGTTCTGTTGGGATCTGAATGAAATTTAAACAGAACCCAGTAATTATAAACTGAGCCTGGAAGGAGGGAGGGGAGAAGTGTTTGTGCTTTCCCCAGACACCCAATCCGTGCCCTGGAGGCTGAACTGTGGCATTGCCAACGCCTTGTCCTGTCAGCAGAACACCTTGGGAATGCTGCTGGGAGGATGTGGCTGAGCAAACCTTGGGATAAACCCAAAGATTGGGAACTCTGATAGACACCCACAGCCTGGCACGGGGAGAGGTTTAAACCGTGCTTCACTCCCACCCAGTGATGCCTTAAGTTTGAGTTTTCATGGTTTTCAGACTCTGCCCAGGGGTGCAGCTCTGAGCTCACAGTCAGGGTCACTCAGGGACACAAAACAAATCCTTTCCCAAATGGAGACCATGGACAATGGGTACAACTTTCAGGCCCAAAAGCACAAACGAGAGAGAAAACAAGAGAGAAAACAGGAGAGAAAACAGAGAAAACAAGAAGGATGGGACTGCATAACCTGGAGCTGTTATTGGACAATTAAACCCCAATATGCAAATGGACCAAAACTGATAAAAGTGTGAGACCTTGTGACTGTTTGTCCATTTTGTGACCATTTTGTGACCATTTTGTGTCCATTTTGGGTCCATTTTGTGTCCATTTTGGGTCCATTTGGTGATCATTTTGTGTCCATTTTGTGACCATTTTGTGCCCATTTTGTGTCCTTAGTCCACCTTGGGTGTAGCCCTGGCCAGGCCCTGTCCTGCCCAAGGTGTCCCCTAAAGGCCTTTCAATAAATCTCTGCTTTATTCTCCAGCCCTGTCCAGCCTCTGTTCCAGCTCAGCCTTCCCAAGGCATCACCATCACCCCTGCCATTATTAAACACAAGCCAAGTGCCACTTTTCACCCTTTCATGAAGTATTGGTGATGCTCTGCTCTCCGTGGTTGTGCAGAATTAATCATTTGGGGCTGCTGACTGTGACATCATTTGCCAGTGCAGAGCTGGGGGTGGTTTAGGAAGATTTCTCATCTCCTGATGTGTAAAAATGACTATTTTCTTTCTACTTGTGCTCAATGAAATCCAGCAAGTTCTTCCACAACTCATCCCATGAATGAGATAATTCAGCCAAGCCCTTCAGCACAGGGCTGAGACCAAAATATCCCAAACATTCCCCCCCAAGCAGGCATTAAATGGCACTGGGAGAAGCCCTGAAACAGCTGAGGTGCTGCTCTTTTCCCTCTGAGCTCTTCCCCATTTCACCAAGAGCCTTTTGCAGTTTCATGATGCAAATTTCAAGCCCTGAAAGATGAAACCCCCGAGATGTTTCCCCACCCCCGTGAGGACACCTGATTTTTATGTCCCACACTTGGGCTAGGAGGAAAGGTAAACATCCTCCCTGCTGCAGGAGATGACCCTAAATAGGAGCCAGAAGAGCCTCCAGAGGGGAGGATGAGGAGAAGGAAGGAAGGAGCCAGGCCCTGATCTCAGCATTGCCTCCAAAATTCCCTTTTTTCTGCAAAATTCCCTTTTTTCCTGGTGGTTACAGCAAGTTCTGAATCCGCAGCTGCATGAGGAACAGCCAAGCACCATTCCCATCTCACAGACAGGAAAATGCAGCCTGAGACAATCCTGATGCTGGAGAGGGCACCTTAATTAACATTTGCCATCCACTGGAGACAAAGGGCTCTCCACAACCGCAGGCTCTAAGTGGTGTCAATGATGTCCTGCTCCCTCCTTCTGCACTTATATTGGATTTTTTTCCCCTCACAATCGATATTTCCTTCGGAGAGGAGCTGCCAAGCCCCACTAAGTGTCAGCTCACAATTTATTAACCAGGGATAAGCCACTTCTCCCAGGCTCCATTCAAAGAAATCTCCAGCTAAGCCAGATTTGGAGCTGGTTCACATCCACACCACTCCACGGGCAGCAGGAGCAGGCCTGGCAGTGAATGGAGTTTACAGCTGCACCTTACAAATCACATTTCTGTTCCTGTGACACTCTCTGTGCAGCTGGAGCAGAAATGAATTCATGTTCTGAGGGGCAAAGCCTTCCAGCAGTGTAAATCAGCCCGGCACCATTTCCTTTGTGGCAGCAATAATAACACACAGCAGCTGAGCATCTTCCCCAGAAATAACCCAAGTTTTCATTGCTAGCAAAATTTCCTTCAGAGAAATGAGCGTTTTGTGCCGTTCAGGGAATGCAAAAAAGCCTGGGCATAAATAAAAGTCAGCAGCAAAGCCTCTGGGGAGGAAGATACAAACCTCAGGTGTTTCACAGCACGTTTGTGTGTTGGGGCAGTGGAATATTTTATAAATAGTGACTCCAGCTCCCTGCCTGGAGCTGGGGCACACAATCCTGCTTTTCCAAGCACATAATCCTGCTTTTCCAGGCACAAAATCCTGCTTTTCCAGGCTCATAATCCTGATTTTTCCAGGTACATAATCCTGCTTTTCCAAACTCATAATTCTGCTTTTCCAGGCACACAATCCTGCTTTTCCAGGTAAATAATTCTGCTTTTCCAGGGTCATAATCCTGCTTTTCCAGGGTCATAATCCTGCTTTTCCAGGTAAATAATTCTGCTTTTCCAGGGTCATAATCCTGCTTTTCCAGGATTTTGGATGCCTCATAACTGCTTTCCCAGGCAGCTGTGTCCATGGAACCCTGATTATTTGGTCTCAGACTCATCAGAGGATGAGGCAGGAAGGATCCCACAGCGTGTGGTGGCACAGGGCAGCCGATGTTTCCTTCCAGAATCCCAGCAAACTCGGGAATCCATCCTCTGTCCTGTTCAGCCCTCGCTCCATCTCTGCCATGAGGCACAAAAAGAACCTCTCACACCAGCCTGGAACCTGGGAGATTTTAAAGTGTTGCTTCCCAAAGAATCCCATCAGGTGCTGCCACAGAGAGGATTTAACTCCCTGCAAACACCCCGACTTTGGGGATAAATGCATCTTTCCCATCTTCCTCCCCTCCCTGCCCCAAAGCTGCTCATCCTCACTGAGATCAAAAAGGTTTTCATCCCGTGGGAATTCCAGGATGTGCTGGAAGTGCAGAGTCAGTGTCACTCATAAATTTATGTGCCTGAGACTCATAAATTCCTGCTGAAATTTGCCAGCTTTTGCTGGCACAGCCAAAGCCGCTCATCCTCACTGAGACCAAAAGGCTTTCATCCCCTGGGAGTTCCAGGATGTGCTGGAAGTGCAGAGTGTGCCTGGGACTCATAAATTCCTGCTGAAATTTCCCAGCTTTTGCTGTGACTCCTCTGGAAGCGCATCCCACGTGGAGGAATTTGTGCATCAATCCTGCCCTCCTCGCCCTGGCTGTGCCCTGCCAGCCCTCTGCTGTGACTCAGCCTGGCCAAGGGCACAGAAATCCTTCCCATCTCCTCCTGGGCAGCCCCAGGGAGCAGCTGCTGATTCCTCTGCTCCTTCTGGGTGCTCAGCGAGGCCCCATCTGCTGCAAAGGGAACTTGCAAAGGGCAGGGCCGAGGCTGCCCGGAGAAAATGTGACAGCAGCAGGAGGGGAAATGAAGAATCTTCCACAGAAATGTGTCATCCCCAAAGAGCCCGAGGCCAGGGCTGGGTTTGGAAGTAAATTCTGGGAAAAGCACAGGAACAGGATTGCCATGTCTGGATATTTCCTCCCTCTGTTCAGCCCCCACCAATCTCCACACAAATGGAGATAAAATCCCCCTGGAGCTGCTGCCACTGGGACTTCCCTGGGTGACAGCTCAGGAATTTTACATGTTTGCTGTCAGCAGTTTGTTTTGGGGGAGAAGGGTGGCCCAGATGTCACCTCAGCCCCTCCTCACAGCCAGGGGGGCTGCAGTGAGTGCCAGAGCACCCAACCCAAACCCAGCACCCAAAAACCCTCTCGTGCCTCTGTGGGAGCAGGGAGGACACTCACAGGGGCTGGTTTAGCCTTTCTGACAGCAAAAAGTCACTTGAAAACCTTCTCAGGTCTCACAGGAAGCTGAAATGAACGGCACAGCTGAGCCACCAGCTCAGAACCAGCATCTCCCTGGGTTCCTGGAGCCACAGCCAGCTCCAAGTGCTTCAGGAATGCAGGAATTCCCTGTCCCACACGTGTTCTGCAGGATAAATCATCAAAGATTCAAGCTGTGACAGTGATGGGGCACAGGAGTTGTGTCTGCACCACACAAAGGGCAGCATTCCCTCTTGGATCACCAAAAGCCCCAAAAAAATCCCCTAAACTCTAACTGAGCAGCACAGGGGTGGAAGTTGTGTTGCTGGGGTTTGGGTTTGTTCACTGGAAGGAACAAATTGTGAAACCTGAGGGCCTGGCTGTGTCTGAAGTGCAGAAGGGATGAGCTGAAGATCAGCAGCCACTCGGGGAACTCTTGGCTGAGGGATGCTCGGTGTCTCTGTAAATTAAGCACCGCCCTGAGCATGAAAGCGTTTTAAGGTTTTTGCCTGAGGACACCAAGAGAGGCTCTGGCAGCGCTGGGGTTGGAGCTGGGTGATTTGGATTTGCCACCAGGCCATAAATAACCCCAAATGTGCTCTGAGGTGGAAATTAGCTGCTGTTCCACCTCAGCCTTCCACCCACTGCATATTATCTCAATTTCGCTGCAGCACATCCCCAAACCTTCCAGGACCTTTGATGTGAGTTTCATTTCAGTAACAGCCATGAAATGTTGTGGTGTCTTAGGCCATGCTGAGGAAGGAATCCTTTTTTCCACGCCGCTTTATCTTCCCCTTGCTTGCAGCACATCAGTTCTGAGTGTCAGGAGCACGCAGGCAGTTTATTTGTGGAAAATCTCTCTAATCACTGAAGGATCTGAAGCAGCTGAACAATTTAGATGAGCTTACGAAAATGGGATTGAGTGTTGTGATTAGATAATTGTCCCCTTGCTTCAAGGTATGAGTCAAAGCAGAGAGAAGTTTTTTTGGTTGCGATGAAAATTCCTGAAAGCCGTGGCTTTCCTGGTGGTGGTGGTGGTGGTAAAACAAGCAGGGAATATCAGCAGCATCTCAGCCGGGCTTGGGAGCTGCTGAGGGATGTGTCAGGGATGAACATTCCCGTGGTTTTTGAAGTTTAGGGCAAGGTTGGGCAGAGGGAATTCACCCAGCAGCCACACAGGTCCCCACATGTGGGTCCTGCCTCGGGGGAGGAACCCAGGGTGGATTTTGGTGCCAACCTGGCCAAGGATTCAAAGGGGCTGCTCAAGTTCAAACACATGAGCAGCTCTGTTGGTTTTACCTGGGGTTACTCAGTGTTGTGTTTTATCTTCTTTTTGCCAGGGTTGGGTTTAAATGCTCAGACAATGTTTCTTGTTCAGACTCAGATGTTTATTAATTCTTATCTCTGTTCCAGTCTCACAAACTGTGAGTTCTACAGCACTGTGAGCTAACAAACTAAAAATGGAGACCTCTCTCACTCTACAAGGCCTTTTAAGGATAAACTGTCCAATTATGAAATGACACCTAAATTATTTTTACTTTTAACCCAATAACCAACAACCCGTGGCCCTCAATGTGGATTTTTCTACTCAATTACAAAACACCACCCAGAGCCATGAAGAAGAAGGTGAAAAAGAAGAACTGGGCTCTGTCCTAAATCCTCCATCTTGCTTTATATATCTATTACTGTATTCTAAACCCTTAAACTCTCAGTTTTGCACCCTGTGCTATCACACACTTCTATTCAAACTCCACCCCCACAATCCCAGTGCTGTCACTCAATTTTGGGAGCTGTTCCACGGCCTCAGGTCAGTGCAGTGTTTGCTTGGGGGTCAGTGCCTGGCAGCACAGAAATCTGAAATTCTTAGTGCCTGGGGTTCCAACAGCTCCAATTTTGGTTTTCAGCCCATTGCAGGGTGGGGCTTTGCTGGGATTCCTTTGGTGCTGGAGTTACCATGAGCTAAGGTTCTTCCCACATCAGAACTGCTCCCTTTGGTTATCAGGACCAGTGGCTCGAATTTCATTTCCTCTCGGGTGCTGATCAAGGAGGGTTTTTCTCTGATGTGTCGGCGCATCCTGTTTGCTCTGAGCTGGGCAATTCCATCTGTGCTGTGCCCTTGGCCTTCATCCCCTTGTGCCAGAGCAGGTTTGGAGCACAGGCACAGCTGGGGCTGTTCTGCTCCCCCTGCGGGGTGAGGAAGGCAGAGAAGTTTCCAGCAGCTTCTCTGCCATCAGCAGGGTGATAAGTGTTATCTCCATCCCCCACCGCAGCGAGGGGGCTGCAAGGACAGAAGGATTGAGCTTCTGTTTAACAAACTGGCTGTCAGTTTGTCGGGTTCCAGCATGGCAAAGCAGGCGTGTGTGAGCGCTGCCAGGTGCGTCCCGCCCTCCTCCAAACCCTGACACCACCGAAATGGGAGCAGCCAAAATCTGCACCTGCTCCTGAGCCTGTCCTTTGGCCAAAGCCAAATCCCCGCAGCAATGGGGGTGCACAGCCTGGGCTGGGGTGTCTGACACAACCTAGGGATTCAGGGGTTGGTTTTCAGTGGTGATTTGGGGCTGTTTTGGAATCCCTCCAATACCTCTGAGGGTCCAGGCCTTGCAGAGAAATGACGTAAAATAATTAGTGAGGCTGCTCTTCAGGTGTGCTTTGTAAAAGCAAAAGGTTTAATAAATGAGAAATAATAAATGTTACAGAAATGAAAGAAAAGCTGAGCACAGGTGTCTGAGAAGCCTCTGACACCTTGCTAAGATGCCTTAAAAAATCTCTTTAGTTCCTTTGTGCTCTGTCTTTAGTGTTCCATGGCTCAGGTGGGCTGTTTGGCTCCTGGCCCAGTGAACATCAGTGAAATCAGCACCAGACTTTGGGCTGTGCTTTCCAAGCCCAGTCAATGCCTCTGTGCAGGCACTGAGCCAGTTACAATGAGAAAGGCACAGATTAAACTTCCTCAAATGTCTAAAGGTAAACTGAAACTCTTTCCTTATACAGAAATGCCCACTCGGGGGTGAGGGGTGCATTACTGCAGGGCTGGATTTTAAAAAGTGTTCAGGCAATGATTCCATCCCCTCCTGTTCAATCCCAGGGATTGTCTCAGCACTGTCTTGGCTGCTGCCACAGCCACATTCTGCACTTCCCTGCCTGCCAGATCTGAACTGGCTCCTCTTGTACCTGTGGTGTTACGCTGCATCTTATAATTCAGAAAAAAATAATAAAAAATTTAAAAAATAAAAAAGAGGTTTATATTCTACCTCGCTCAGGTTAACCTTTCAATGCTGCTGCTCAAGATCTTCTAAGCATGTGGAGGAGGCAGGGGGGTCGAACACGGCTCACAAGAGCTTTCTTTCAAGATGCAGATTGCATTATAGGAAATGAGAGGCAGTAATCAAAGGAAGTTCTTCATTCTCGTTATCAGCTCTGCCCGTCTCCTTTCTCAGGGCACAGCACTTGTGTGTCTGCAGCACAGCCCCTCTCAATTCTCCTCATTAGAGGTGCAGCCTCATCCCTGCACAGCCACCATCACCTTCCCTAAGCCAGCATGGATTTTTTGGGGTTTTTTTTTGCTTTTTCCTTTAAACAACTCATTTTCAAGCCCAGGCAGAGACGCAGCTCCTCTCCCTGAAAAATCAATGGCTATCAGAGCTCCCCTTTGTCCGGCCTCATTCAGAGCACGCTGCCTTGAAGAGGAATCATTCCCTTGGATGCAGCAGCCTTTGGGAGCATTGATTTTCCTGCCTGGCTTGTGTGCTGCTGATATCCCCGTGAGCTCTGGAAATGTGATAAGCCTGGCCAGGAGATGGGCAGGGCTGCAGCAGGTCAGAAGGCCAGGCTGGGCAGGGAAGGTGGGAATGTTTGCAGGGATTGGTGACAATGAGCCTCCTGTGCTGGTGGCTGAATGGGATCATGCAGAGAAGGAATTTTAGGTTCTGATTTAAGAAAGAATATAAACATTTATTTACATGCCGTTGATCTCAGTGAATAGCACGGACTGAGGGAAAGGAATATTTTGTTTCTGCCTCCCTGAGCAAGCTGAGCACAGCCTGGTTAAGAGCAGAGTTGTTTCCCCACTCTACACGTGTTCAGAATGGTTCCACAGGGCAAACACGCAGCAAATCCAGACTCCCAGCACTCAGAGGGTGCTGTGCTTTGCTGGCACTGCTTAAAGTTTGCAGAGAGCCCTGAATTCACTTTGGGTCTGACTTCACTTTGGGTGATTCCTGAATTCACTTTGGGTCTGACTTCCAGGATGCTCCTGAATCCCTGTGAGCACCCAGCTCTGGGCCACCATCACCCCAGCAGGCTCCCCGTGCCAGGGGACACCTCTGCAGGGGTTTGGGCAAGCAGGAGGAGCAGATGTGGAGGTCCCAAGGCCACTGGGAGCTCCCAGGCAGGTGCAGAGCCCAACCCTCCCCACGGGGGTCGTTCAGCATCTCTGGGAACACGTGGGCACCTTTCCTCCCTGCCACATCAACGCTTCCCAACCCAAAGCCCAACCTGTGCTCCTGGGCTTTGCACAGGTATTTTCCCTTCTCGGGGTCTCTGCTTTTGCAGAATCTCACATTCCATGGTGTGGTGGCTCAGAGCACCGAACACATCTCAGAAACAATCCCTGGCTCGCTTTGCATCCCTTCCCTCTCCCAGGAGCACAGCAGGAAGCTGTTCCTGCTCGGGGCAGGAAGCAAAGGTCAGAGCTGTGGAGCTGTAAATCTGCCAGCAGCGCTTATGGCTGGGGTCAGCTCTGCTCAGAGCCCTGTCCTGGTCACAGCCCTGCTCTGGTGACAGCCCTGCTCTGGTCACAACCACTCTGGTGACAGCCCTGCCCTGGTCACAGCCCTGCCCTGGTCACAGCCCTGCCCTCCTCTGACAGGTGATTTGGCTGCTGGCCCACCTTAGGTGAAAGGAGATGTTGAAATTCAGGATTTTTGTGTCTTCCTCCCCCCGGCTCTTTGTGACGCACTCAAAGGAGAGGAACAGCAATTCTCCTTCTCCTGAAGTGTGCAAGTTTTCAGACTGCTCTGACCTTTTATAACTCGTGTTCTTCTGGTTTCTGGGATCACTTCTGACTTTTAAGTGTCTCCATAATCTTTACCAGCCACGGGAGAGTGGTAGAAGATGGTGGAGGTCCCTTTTTCCACCCAAGCCCTGGTATTTGGATTTTCTCCCTGCTCTGCCTCCTCCCAGCCCCAGGGAAGCTGTCAGCACCCAGCACAGGGGAAATTTGTCTCCCATGCACTCCTGAACCTGGGGAGGGAAAGGAAACAACTTCTCCCATCCCTGCAGCACTTCTGCAACTCTCCAGCTCCCCCAAACATCCTGAGGCAGTGGAAAATCTATGCAAACACAACAGGTCTGTGATGCTGAAAATCTCTGAGGTTCCTCAGGGCTGGTAGCTGTAAAAACACACAGAAAATACCTATTTTCTATAAAAATCCAGGCATATGCAGATATTTATCCACACAATGTTCCTACAATGGATATTTGAAGTTAAGCAGCCGTTTGTGGCCAGTGTGTGGTTTGGTTTCTTCTTTATTTTTTTCTCCCCCCATCCTTACAACACAAACCATCAGAATCAGAAGTAGAAACCATGAGAGCTTGTTGGTTTGGAAAAGAACACGAAGGCTGACGACAAACATCACGTAATAAAACTGAAAAACACATCTTAATCACCCAGTGAATTATCATGGAGGGTCTGGGGGGTGAAATGATTCAGCCACAAGGAAATTGTGTGCAAAGGCTGCCCCTGGAAACACAAACCTGCCCTACAACGTATTTGTAGGGCTTGCTGACCACACTGCTAGGAGCTTGATGAATAAAATCTCACCATTGCACATTTATTAACATTTCTGATAGCCAACCCTAATTTTAATTTCCCTTTCTGAATGCATTTGTCCTTTTAACCACAA
The DNA here is from genome assembly GCA_910950805.1 of Acrocephalus scirpaceus scirpaceus. Taxonomy (NCBI): domain Eukaryota; kingdom Metazoa; phylum Chordata; class Aves; order Passeriformes; family Sylviidae; genus Acrocephalus; species Acrocephalus scirpaceus. The sequence goes on from OU383793.1 coordinate 3,418,744, forward strand.
CCTGTGCCAGTAAGTCCCACCCCTCAGGGCAGCATCTTCAAAGCACTCGAGAGTGTTTGCTTCTGGTTTTAAGCACAAAAACTCTCAAGCTCAGATCTCAGGTTAAATAAAGAATAAGATCTGAATAAAGATCTGAAAAAAAATCTGCCTCAACTCCAGGGGAGTTGCCCAAGGCTCCTGAGCTTTTATTTTGGGTGGCTTAACACATCTAGAAGCATCCAGACCTGAATTCTGGTTTGAACTCAGAGAAGATGGAGTTTTATTGGTAAAATAAAGTCAAACTTCTGCTTTCCCTCTCTCTCCAGAGATACCCAAACCCTCTATTCCTAACTCATGTGAGTGCTGCTCTTATATTTTTATTGAGAGACCTTGGAGAAAGCACAGCCTTAACTCTTTTAAATGCATTTGGAAGCGTTTAATTATTAATTTAGTGTGAGTTTTGACAGTTGGGTCAGATTTAAACCCTGGCCTTCAGGAGGGATTAACAGAGCCATGGTTCATCTGGGCTGGGCGTTTCCTCACTGTGACCCCAGGCTGAGGGCAGGAACGTAATGCAGATTTCAAATATAATGTTGCAAAGAGCTGTGAAATCAATGGGAGCAGAGATCTGGCTTGTAATTAAATCATGGCAAGCACAGTTTAAAATTTAGAGTTCAATTTTACTGACTTCTAAGGAAAAGGAGAGACCTGAGCACACAAGTTACTGCAAGCACGATGTTGGTGGGTATTACTGAGCTGAATTCCCTCTTGATGGCAAGCCCAAAGGCATTTAGCAGAAGTGGGAAATCCCCCTTCTCCTTTTCAGATGAAAAAATGATCTTAACATTTCAGTGTGGGAGTCTTATCTGCCCAGTCCTCCCCACTTCTCCTGGCTGCCGGCACGGCCGTGTCACGCTGTGCTCTGAAATTCTCTGAACTCAGCCTTGCTGGAACACCCCAGAAATTATTCAGCAAGAGCAGGAGTGAGCCATTATCAGGCAGAGCAGTCATGTGGCTCTGCTCTGAGCCAGCCCTGGGATGAACAGAGTTGTAAACCAGTTTGCAGAGTCATGGTGTGATGCCTTAAGTTTGAGTTTTCCTGTATTTCAGGTTCTGTGCTGCCCAGGGGTGCAGCTCTGAGCTCACAGTCAGGGTCACTCAGCTCTCTGCACACAGCAGGGACACAAAACAAATCCTTTCCCAAATGGAGACCAAGGACAATGGGTACAACTTTCAGGCCCAAAAGCACAAACAAGAGAGAAAACAAGAAGGATGGGACTGCATAACCTGAAGCTGAAATTGGACAATTAAACCCCAATATGCAAATGGACCAAAACTTATAAAAGTGTGAGACCTTGTGACCGTCCGTCCATGTTGTGCCCATTTTGTGTCCATTTTGTGACAATTTTGTGACAATTTTAGGTCCATTTTGTGACCATTTTGTGCCCATTTTGTGACCACTTTTTGTCCATTTTGTGACCGTTTTGTGTCCATTTTGAGTCCACCTTGGGTGCAGCCCTGGCCAGCCTCTTGTCCTGCCCAAGGTGCACCCTAAATCCCTTTCAATAAATCTCTACTTTATTCTCTGGCTCTGTTCAGTCTCTGTTCCAGCTCAGCCTTCCCAAGGCATCAGGTGCAGTGTGATCCAAGCCAATCCCAGTGCCTAATTCCTTGGATTCTTAGCTGAGCTTATTCTTGGATGAGTGAGAGCAGTGAACTGGAACTGGAGGGGAAGCGATACAGGAATATTGGGAGGAAACTCTGCCGTGTTCTCCAGAAGAAAGGAGCCCCATGTGAGCTGACATCTGCTCCAGCAAGGAGCTGGGAGGGCCTCAGCATCATCAACCCCACAGCAAATGCAGCTGAAGCAGAGCCAGGCCGTGACACGGCTGGGATCCCTGCCACCCCATTTCCTGCGACCTGGAAGGGAAGGTCACAGCCTCCAGAGGTGCCTGAGAGCAGAGAACAGCTGGGCTCTCACTTGGTGGCAGATCGAGGAGTTGCTGTGTCTGCTGCGTGGGTGGGAAACCTCCTCCCGTGCAGTCCGTGCCTCTTTTGTTTGTTCATTGCTCCCCACATTTGATAGCAGAGCTTGTCCCGAGAGCTGAGCCAGGTGAGCACAGCTCACGGCCTTCCACCCTCTTTTTTCAGAGGATTTTCCCTGACCACAGCTTGTAGGAAAATTATGAGGGGCCAAAAACGTCCAGGGACAGCAGCAGCACTGTGGAGATGAGGGCTCCACCCCGATGGGTTGGGGCAGAAGCTCTTTGGTGGTGAAGATGTGCAAATTCAGGATGAGTGAAGCTTTATTCCACAACCAAATGCACCCCAGGTGCTGGGATTAAACCCAAACCTTCTCCCTGCAGGCCTGGGAGGGCAGAATCCCATCTGGGCACGGCTCATGGAGGGCTGAGGCTGCTCTGGGGGCTCTGCTCGGGGCAGGTGCAGCGCTCGGAGCCGACAGGAGCTTCAGCTGCTGACGGGATGGAAAAAGAGTCGCACAGGCAGGTCTCAGTTTGCAGTTCTGGAGCAGAGCTGAGAGTCATGTGAGTGACCAAATCTCGGGTGATTTTATAACCACCGGCTGCCCCCACCCAACCCCCCAGCACACATCCTGCACACGGCTCACCCCGGGCCTGGGGAACTCAATATTTGCCACAGAAAGCCCCTCTACTCATTTTTAACAACAATTCCAGTGGAAAAAAAGAACGTTTTTATGCAAAAAAACCTCAGGGCATTTCACAGCGCTGCGTGATTAGGGTGTCACCTTGGGGGGACACCCTGGGGGTGCAGAGTGGGGTGTCCTGGGTGAAAAATCCCCATCCCCCTGTCCCTGAGTGCTGCAAGCTCCTGCTTCCTGCTTGGCTTTCAATTCCTTTCTGGATTTACCTCCTTGTCAGCCAGCTGGGCCCTCCCAGACACAGCCAAACTTATGGCAAAGGGGAAAACCTAAAATGATGGTGCTGCTGCCTAAACCACGCAGCTTTGGGAGCAGAAATCTTAATAAAACAACACCTGAGACCTGCACAGCACATCTGGCCTGCTTTGTCTAGGAGTTAAGAGGTCCCAAAGGTGGTTTATTCCCTCCTCTGTACCATGGATTGTTTATTCTATCCTCTGTCCCATGGATTATTTATTCCCTCCTCTGTCCCATGGGCTGTTCATTCCCTCCTCTGTCCCATGGACTCTTTATTCCCTCCTCTGTCCCATGGACTGTTTATTCCGTGCTCTGTCCCATGGATTGTTCATTCCCTCCTCTGACAGGTGATTTGGCTGCTGGCCCACCTTAGGTGAAAGCAGATGTTGAAATTCAGGATTTTTGTGTCTTCCTCTCCCCGGCTCTTTGTGACGCACTCAAAGGAGAGGAACAGCAATTCTCCTTCTCCTGAAGTGTGCAAGTTTTCAGACTGCTCTGACCTTTTATAACTCGTGTTCTTCTGGTTTCTGGGATCACTTCTGACTTTTAAGTGTCTCCATAATCTTTACCAGCCACAGGAGAGTGGTAGAAGATGGTGGAGGTCCCTTTTCCCACCCAAGCCCTGGTATTTGGGTTTTTGCTGTGAGCACTTCAGGGCAGGGGTTGTGCCTCATCCTCTGAATAAACAGCAGCTCCTGAAGGAAGTCAGGGCATCTCCTGCTCATTTCAGCACTCAGGGTTCAGCTCTTCGACTGAGAAAAGACACGAGGAAATGTAGTTAACAGCCCTGTTTATTTGAGAGGGGGCCGGGGGGTGTAGGTGGTGTCATTTTTTTTAAATTTCCCTCTACCCCCAGTCACATTTTAGTCTCTTGACTGCTTTAGTGAAGAGGGATGGTTTGTTCCCGTGGAAAAGGATGGAGCACGGAGAGAAACAACACCCCGTTGGTTGTGAGCAGATTTAACACCCCTGCCAAGCTGCCATCTGCCACCGAGGAAGGGGAGTGGAATTGAGCTGAGGCTGCCAGGGCCTGACTGCCTCCTCGCTTCCTGCTTTGTTCCAGGAGAGCTGAAATGTGAGCTGTGAGCTGACACCCCGCTCAGGTGTCGTGCCTTCAAAAGAGCATTTCTGTGACTTCCCAAAAATGAGGAGCTCTGGGGTTTGTTTGGGGGGAGGTTTGTGTTGCTGGGAGTTGTCAGCCTGGGGGCTGTAATTGCGTTTTTTTGCGCTCTGAACAGGGGGAAACGGAGCTTTGAGGATCAGGAGATCCCTCTGGGAGCACAGCGGAGTGCCACGTGCTGTTTGCTCTCTGCTGAGCCTGTCAGGGCTCAGCGAAATGCAAAACTCGCAGAGACTTTCCCCTTGCCCCACTGGCAGCACAGGAAGTGGTTCTTTGAGTGTTTCCTACTCAGCAGCAAGGAGGAAACACTGCCAGGGGCAGGACTCCCCAAATGTCACAGCTCGGGGAGTGATGTTCACCTGGGGACAGCCCCCAGTGCATCCCAGCCTTGTGCCCGCGCCGGAACCACGGAATCACGGGATGGGTTGGGTTGGGAGGGCCTTAAAGAGCGTTTGTGCCAAGCCCTGGATGGATGCCACGCACTAAATCATTGTTTTAATCCACTCGTGGAGGCAGAAGAAGGGAGCAGGTGGAATGATAAAGGTGGATGTGGCACTTGGGGACATGGGGACATGGCCTGGACTCGGTGGTCTCACAGTTCTTTTCCAACCTCAGTGATTCAGGGGGATGGGGAAAATGATGCCAAAGGTGTGAGCTGAAATCCTCTCCCTTTTTTGGGCTGTCCTGTCCTGACCAAGCTGTGAGCACAGAAAGGAGTTTGTTCAAAGCTCTTTCAGTTCGTTTTCTCTCTTACAGTTCAGTCATGATGCAGTGGTAAAACCAGCAAAACCTTGGTTTTATCAGCTCCCCTGCCCATTTGCAAGGTCAAAATGAGTGAGGCCCGTTAAAACAAAGAACAAAACACATTCAAGCATTTTCCTCTGCTGATAAAACCCAAATTAACGCTACAAAGGTAAACATGAGAAATGATATGCTAAACAGACGAAAACCAGAATTTCCTGGAAGCAGCTGGGCCAGACTGTGGCTGTTGTCACAGCAAAACTCTTTAGAGAAAATGAGAGACAATTCCAGAGCTTTGAACTCTTCCCCACGTTAATAACATTCATAACGTGACTCAGTCAGATGCTTCCATCCCCAGCGAGCCTGGATAATTCCAACCCAAAATTTTCCTGCCTGTGCATCCTCCTACTCCTCCTTCCTGAACGAGGTCCCCAGCATTCTGCCACAAACATTTCTGCTCAACTCCTTGCCCTGAACGTATTATTATCCACCAAAAGACAATGCCTGAGGCAACAAAGAGCAGGAGCAGGAGGAAGATGAGATGTAATTTTTATTTTTTATTTTTTTTCCCTTCTGATATTCAGCGAGCAGGATGGGAGAATTATCTCGCTGAATTGCTGCGTGCTAAGTTTAGCTGCTGAGCCCATTTGTGCTGTGGTTTTCTCTCTGTTAATGAGGGTAATGAGACAGCAGCCGGGAGTTCAATCCACTGAGCATTCAGAGAAAACTCAGGAAATGGGTGCAGGAGCGATGCTCCCCCTCAGACAATGGAAAATCCACCTGGGTCCCCAAGTGAAACACCGTCCCTTTAAGTCACTGACTGTGTGACTGCAGCCCAGACACCCTGAAATGAATTATTTCGAGTTATTTCCAGTGGTGTGTGGGAGGCGGGTGGGGGATGAAGCTGATACTTGGTGGTTAGAGCAGCCCTGAGCCCTCACGTCTCCCCCTGCTCTGCACAGGCACTTTTGGGGTATTTTACCTCCTCTGCCTGTGCTCAGGCACTTTTGGGGTGTTTCAGCTCCTCTCCCTGTGCACGGGCACTTTTGGGGTATTTTATTTCTTCTCCCTGTGCACAAGCACTTCTGGGGTATTTCAGCTCCTCTCCCTGTGCACAGGCACTTTTGGGGTCTTTTTTAGCTCCTCTCCTGTGCATGGGCACTTTCGGGGTATTTTTACCTCTGTGCTTGTGCACAGGCACTTTTGGGGTCTTTTCAGCTCCTCTCCCTGTGCACAGGCGCTTTTTGGGGTATTTCAGCTCCTCTGCTGTGCTCAGGCACTTTTGGGGTATTTCAACTACTCTGTCTCTGCACAGGCACTTTTGGGGTATTTCAGCTCCTGTCCCTGTGCACAGGCACTTTTTGGGGTCTTTTTACCTCTTCTCCTTGTGCACAGGCACTTTTGGGGTGTTTCAGCTCCTTTCCCTGTGCACAGGCATTTTTGGGATATTTCAGCTCCTTTCCCTGTGCACAGGCACTTTTGGGATATTTCAGTTCCTCTGTCTCATGCAGACACAAAGCAGGTCCTGCTCAAAGCCAGGCACCCTGCAAATGGCACTTGGTGACAAAGCAAGGGCAGTTTGGCCCTGTCCCACTAGGGAGAGGATGATGATGATGATGATGATGATGATGATGATGATGATGATGATGATGATGATGATGATGAGAGCCCTCAGGCAGCTTGTCAGACCCTTGGCTTCTCCACTTCCCATTTAAGCATTACACCAGATCATTTCCGTGGCATCCTCATGGCTTTTTTCCTGTGAAACTTCATCTGGCTGTGGCCAAACCCCAAAATTCCCTCCTGAGTTACAGCTCTGTGAATGTTCCTTAATGAACCCAAATTTCGGTGTCTGTTTCTCTCCCCATCCATCCCACACCTCACACTGCTGTGCAAACCTTCCTGCTGCAGGAGCAGATTACAAATCAAGTCTGATTTTTCTGTTTTGCCACAGGTCTTTACCTTCCATTTCCTCTCCTAAAAATGGTTGGGGAGTTAAATTTGTTAGGGAAAATTCTTAGCAGACAATTTGACTTTTTTTTTTCTTTTTTAGTTGGAAGAGGGGAAATTTAGGTTTGATACATGGAATAAATTCTTTATGATGAGGAGAAGCTGTGGTTGTCCCATCCCTGGAATTTCCCAAGGCCAGGTTGGATGAGGTTTGGAGCACCCTGGAATAGTGGGAAGTGTCCCAGCCCATGGCAGGGGATAAATGAGATGATGAATGAGAAGATTTTTAAGGTCCCTCCCAACCCAAACCAATCTGGAGATTCTTTGATTCTCAACCAAACTCAACATCTAAATTTTGCCACTTCGGTACGAGTGGGATTTAATTTCAGAGAAAATCAGGCAAATAGCAATGATAGAAAAAAAGCAATGAAAATCTGAAATAAAAACCTTTCAGCAAGGCTCCTGGAGGATTGAAAAATCCATTTGTGGTTGGTTGAGGTCTGGGCTGAGAAGGAACTGAGGCTCCTGCACCAGGAAGAGCCACATCACTGTGAAAGCTGAATTTGTCATTGCTGTCTGTGGCTCTCGGTGTGAGTTTGGTGATGAGTTGTCTCCCTCGCACCCAAAACGAGCCCAGGACACATTTTCTGCTTTTCCCCACAGCCAGCACGGCCACACTCAGGGTTTGTCACCTCTTTATACAAAACATTCGTTGTTTTAAAGCAATTTCTCAGGTTAATTAGAAAATCTGTTGAAATTTGGAAAATGCCGGCGTCATGAGGAGCTGCAGCTCCTTAAAACCCAAATGAAGCAGCTCAGTCCATCCTCACTGACATCGACACAAAGGAGGAGAATTCTGGCTGCTCACAGCCCATCCTGATTTTTGCATTAATAATTCATTAATGGTAGAACCAAAAATCTCCTTGTGCCAGTCAGGTCACAGGCTCTGAGCTCTGCCCGGACATTCCTTGGTGCTCTTTGCTGAAATAAACCCGAAATAAACACGAGGATGGGGTGGGCACAGGGTGAGGAAAGGTGGGCAGGGCAGGGCGGGGCAGGGTGGGGCAGGGCAGGGTGAGGCAGGGCTGGGCGGGGCGGGGCAGGGCGGGGCAGGGCTGGGCAGGGCAGGGCTGGGCAGGGCAGGGTGGGGCAGGGTGGGGCAGGGCGGGGCAGGGCGGGGCAGGGCTGGGCAGGGCTGGGCAGGGCTGGGCAGAGCTGGGCAGGGCTGGGCAGAGCTGGGCAGAGCTGGGCAGAGCTGGGCAGGGCTGGGCAGGGCTGGGCAGGGCTGGGCAGGGCAGGGCAGGGCTGGGCAGGGCTGGGCAGGGCTGGGCTGAGCAGGGCAGGGCAGGGCAGGGCAGGGCTGGGCGGGGCGGGGCGGGGCAGGGCAGGGCAGGGCAGGGCGGGGCAGGGCAGGGCGGGGCAGGGCAGGGCGGGGCAGGGCGGGGCGGGGCAGGGCGGGGCGGGGCAGGGCGGGGCAGGGCAGGGCGGGGCAGGGCAGGGCACTGCTGCTCCCTCATCCTGCACAGGGATGCACCCTGCCCATCCATGATATTCCTAAAAATAAAACCAGGAATGTGAACCCTTGTGCCACCCAGCTCTGGTGATTTCCCTCTGGAAGGGACTGAGCAGGGATGGATGGTGTAAATGAGCTTTGACTCAGGAATTCCTGCAGGGAATGGGGTTTGCAGAGGAGACTGAGCAAGGCAGGCCTTGGCCAAGGTGATTTGGATTTCAGAAATTCAGATTTTGGGATTTGGGATCTGAAATTTGGGATCTCTGGTTTGGGAGATTTGGGGGTTGGGATTTGAGGTTTGGGATCCATGATTTGGGAAATTTGGGATGCCTGATTTGGGAAATTTGAGGTTTGGGATTTGAAATTTGGGATCCCTGATTTTGGATCCCTGATTTGGGAAGTTTGGGATCTTTGATTTGGGGAATTTGGAGAATTTGGGATTGGAAATTTGGGATCCATTATTTGGGAGACTTGGGAATTGAGATCCAAAATCTGGGATCTCTGACTTGGGATCAGGGAAAATCCCAGCTGAGGTGCTCAGGACTTCTCAGAGGGAGCTGTGGGCAGAGCAGGGAAATGCAGAACTGCCCCCAGGGAATGAAAGGAATAAAATGGGCACTGTGTGATCCCAGGCCTGGCTGGAGCATCCCGTGGGACTGGCACCCACGAGGGAATGATGATGATGATGATGATGATGATGGTCCCTGCCAGAGCTCCCTGCTCCAGGACTCTGGCTCCAAACCCTGCTTTCAATCCATGCAGAAAAAAAGAAAAAAGAAATCACTTTCCTGAGCAGCCAGAAGGGAATGCAATTAAGGTGGCCTCGTGAAGCTCATCAAGGCTAATGCATGAAAATAAACAGACAAATTACGGGCCAGCAGCAGGAGGAACATTGCTAATGGTGAGGTCGGCTGGCCCTGTTCCTTCAGCTTCCCAGAGCTGAGCTGGGAGGGAAATTAAAGGATCCTACCGGGAACAGTCCGGGGCTGGGGGGAGCTGGGCAGGGTGAGTGAGATGGAAACTCCTTCTCCACAATTTTTCAGCCTTTCCCCACAAATCCAGCCGTGGTTTCTGGCTCTTATTTGTGAACCTGAGCCCTTCAGGAGATGAAATCTCCTTTTGTTTTGGCCGAGCTGTTTGGTCTCTCCTCTCTGGATGTTTCCTTAGCACTCCACGCGGGTTTCTGATTCAGGAGAAGGAATATCTCCCATCCCTGAACTCCCAGGCACTGCTGGAATTGCTCTCCAGCTCCTACTGACACATTTGGCTCTTCCTTTGGGTTTGTTTGCAGAGCTTGGCTGCTGCTGCAGCTTGAGTTACAGAAATACCACATGCACAGAGGGGAAAAACTCCCAGCACCTTGTGCTCAGTGTTTGCTGCCACAACTCAGATCCTCTGCCTGTGCTGACCTTCCTTCCAAGCTTTTCTTGGAGTGAAACCTGGGGAATCATCCCTTGGAATCCATCCCCGGCCTCTGGGTGTTTGGGATCACCCAGCAGCTCCTTTTAGGGTTTTCCAGACTGTAAATCAGGAATATCCTGTTCATAACCCGGCAAAAACCCAGCCAGCTTTCCCTTAGTGTTGGGAGGATTAAACAGGAAAACTTTATCAATATGACTGCTTATTTTAGAGAATATAAAACCTATAAATGAAATAGAGTTGAAGGCAAGTTTGGATGTCTGAGATGCCGAGCTTTGGTTACTGAACAACTGGAAAACAATGGCATGGCCGGCTGAAGGTTAAACAATTAAATTAATTAATTAAACAATGCCCTTCTCCTTACCAAGAGCCCAAGGGTCAGAGCAGACCCTGCTGGCTCGGCAGGAGGGGTCCCAAGAGTCGTTTTTAGGGTTTAAAATATAACACAGGATGGGAATGTAGTGATTCTTATAGGCTGTGTGTAAATGCTGTAGGATTTGTGTCTTGTACTGGATTGGTTGGTGTCAATCAGAATATTCAGGATAGAAGGAGATTTAATGGATTGGAATGGGAACTTCGCTCTCTTTTTTCTCTCTTCTTCACTCTCTTCTCACTCTCTCTCTGCTCTGAGCTGTGTCTGGCAGTTCGTGGCAGGGCCCCTTCACCCACGCCCTGTGCAATGAACTGCACGCTCCAAACCCAGCCCTGACTCCAGGGATCTCTCATCTCCGTCCATCCCGACTGATCCCCTATTCCCACACCATAGAAAAAAGTTGGGAATTGGGGTGTTTGTCACACATGTGCAGGGATTAAAGCTGGCCCAGGGATTAAAGCTGGCCCAGGGATCATCTGTGCCTCAGTGGGTGTGGGATGGGGATGAAAATATAAATATGGATGCAAATTTTTATGCTGGATCTCATCTCTTCCCAGCTGCGGGGCAGAGGGATGGACAAACAGCAGCTTTATTCTGGAGTGTGTGTGTGAGTGCATCTCACACGCTCGGGCAGGGAGGGAATCATGAGACGGAGCTTAAATAAGGCTTTGTGCAATTTTTATCGACGATTTTCCACCATGACTCACCGTCATTTACATGTTATCTAACAGCCAGAGCCGCAGGTTCAGGTTCCTCTCTGTTCTTGGGAAAAAAAAACCCCAACAGCCTTTTTGTAAGAGGTTCCTGTGGCTGGAAGGAGTGACAGCTCTGCTGAAACAATAATTGTCAACGGACAATTATTATTAATAATAAGAATAATACACAAAAAAACAACCAAAGAAAAACAAAAAAAAAACCCCAACACAACCTTTTTGTAACAGGTTCCTGTGGCTGGAAGGAGTTAAAGCTCTGCTGGAATAACTGTTAGTGGACAATTATTTTCTTAATTTAAGAATAATAATGATAATATAATAATAATAATAATAATAATAATAATAATAATAATAATAATAATAAACCACAAACAAACGAAAACCAACCAACCAACCAACCAAAAACCAACCAAAAAAAAAACCAACACAACCTTTTTGGAAGAGGTTCCTATTGCTGGAAGGAGTTAAAGCTCTGCTTGAAGGAATATCAGCAGACAAGTTTTTTTTAATAAAAAATAATTTTAAATAAAATATTAACAACAACAACAACAACAACAACAACAACAACAAATAATAATAATAATAATAATAATAATAATAGTAATAAATAAGTTTTTGGGGGAGGTTCCCGAGGCTGAAGGAGTTAACGTCCTGCTGAAATAAGTGTCAGTAGACAATTTTTTAAAAATAAAAAATAATTTTAAATAAAATATTAATAACAACAACAACAATAATAAAATAATAGTTTTGGGATCGGTTCCCGAGGCTGAAGGGGTTAACGCCCCGCTGCAGCGGTGGCCGCAGTTCCGTTGGTGCTCTCAGGAGCTGCAGTTACCCCAAGGCGCTGAGAACAATGCAGCCATTGTAGCGCCCGCCTGGGGCGGGGCGGGCACCGTGTCCTGGTGGTGCGGGAAGTGCCGGAATCCAGGGAAAGGTCATTGCAGGAGGGCCTGGGGAAGGGAATTCCAGCCCTTCGTGCGGCTCTTTGGAGTTTGGGATGGGTCACCTTTCCTCTCCCTGCGGGGTCATAAACCCAGCCTGGCCCCGGGTGAGGCTTAATAATAAACCCGATCATAAACCTGGGCTGGAAGGGGTTAAAGCTCTGCTGGAATAACTGTCAGCAGACAATTATTATAAAAAATTATTATAAATAAATTGTTATAACTAAATTATTATTAAATAAATTATCACAATAAACCCAGCCTGCATCCAGGTGAAGTTTAATAATAAAATAAACCTGATCATAAACCTGGGCTGGAAGGAGTTAAAGCTCTGCTGGAATGACTGTCAGCTGACAATTATTATTAAAATTATTATAAATAAATAATTATTAAATAAATTATTATTAATAAATTGTTATTAAATAAATTATTACCATAAACCCAGCCTGCCCCCAGGTGAGGCTTAATAATAAACCTGATCATAAACCTGGGCTGGAAGGGGTTAAAGCTCTGCTGGAATAACTGTCAGCAGACAATTATTATTAAAAAAAAATTATAAAAAATTATTATAAATAAATTATTATTAAATAAATTATTATTAAATAAATTATCACTATAAACGATGCCTGTCCCCAGGTGAGGCTTAATAATAAACCTGGGCTGGAAGGAGTTAAAGCTCTGCTGGAATGACTGTCAGCCGACAATTATTATTAAAAATTATTATAAATAAATAATTATTAAATAAATTATTATTAAATAAATTATCACTATAAACCCAGCCTGCCTCCAGGTGAGACTTAATAATAAACCTGATCATAAACCTGGGGCTGGAAGGAGTTAAAGTTCTGCTGGAATAACTGTCAGCAGACAATTATTATAAATCAATTATTATTAAAGACATTATTTTTAAATAAACCCGATAATAAACCTGGCCTGGAAAGAGTTAAAGCTCTGCTGGAATAACTGTCAGCTGACAATTATTATAAATAAATTATTATTAAATAAATTATCACAATAAACCCATCCTGCCTCCAGGTGAGTTCCCTGAAAGCCCAAATTTCCATCGCACAAAGGTGAGGCTGAAACGTTCTTGAACAAAAATATTCATGAGCAGAACTTTTGTATTGTCATCAAAACACCCTGTTCCTTAAAAATAAATAAATCCAGGTTGGAAAATCTCACCTCTTCTCCAGGCTGGCAAAAGGGAAAAAGTGGAGCTGTCAGACAGGGAAAAAAGTTGATTTTTCAGGCTGGCTAAAGTGTTTAATCCTCATGGATTTGGACAAGGTGTGAGGCTGGGTTGGCTTTGGATTTCGGATTCCTGGTTCCAGCAAAGGTCCTGCAGCTGCTGCAGGAGGCCAAAGGCTTTAAAAAACCTCGAGGAAGATTTTTCTGTGTGGGAAATGTGTGAAATAATTCAATTCACATTGATCTAAGAGGAGGAAAATGATGATAAATTTAATGAGGTTTTTCCATGGTGGTGGATCACCCCAAAAATGCCCTTGGAGCTCTGCCTGTGAATGGCTTGGAAAGAAACAGAAAATCAGCCACATCCTCACAAAAATCAAATTTTTAATAACTTTGGAGAACAAAGTTTTAGGGTTGGAGTTTCTGAGCTTTTTTTCCTCTCCATCTTTACCCACTCCAACAGAAATCTGCAAAATTTGGGGTTTGAGTAAGGACAGAAACTCTCTTTAAAGACACTGAGATTTAATAATCATTAATAACATTCACTAAACATTAAAACTTGAGATTTCTTTTGGTTCCATTTAGGACACACTGAAGTTGTTTTCTTAAGGGTTTTTTTGCCAGGCAGGAAGGATATGGATTGACTTTGCCTTTTTCTGTTGAAACTCGTTGATTCTGAAATAATCCCTTGCTCTCAGGAGCTGTGCCATTAAAATCACAATAAAATAAAAAAAGGTGAAATTACAGGAGGGAGAAACTCGAATAATATAAATGTGAAAAGGCTTTTCAAACTCTTCAAAGGTTATTATGTCCTCAACGCTTTGCTGATTTTTTTTTAAGTGCCTAATTTCATTTGAATCACTTCCCTTATAAATTACACACTTAAAAACCTGCTGATGTTGCCTCCAATACTTAGAAAAACATCACAAATTTTATTTTTTTTCCCCCATCCCCCCTTGTATCTCAGTTTTTGTTGAACAAAACAAAAACTTTATTATTTTCATAATAATAATAAACATATAACACAATAATAATTTTTATTATTAAAAATAATAAAATATATTTATTTAATTAAAAATTTTTAAATAGATTTAATATATTTTAAAATATATTTAATTATTTTATTATTATTATTATTATTATTATTTGTTGAACAGATAATGTCAGGCAATAATTTCCTCTTCTTTTTAACCCCAGGAACAGCAGATGAACTCAGTTACAATTATTTCAGAAACCTTCAGTTTGTTTTGCAATACAAAATTTATTTTAATTAACCTTAGGCCTGGCATTTCTAATTTAAAATTTCCTACACCTGTCCAAAATGCCCACAATTTAATTAGAAATGTTAAGACCACTTGGAAGCCACTGGGGATTTTTTTTTCAGCAGCTTTTGGAAGAAATTCTATGGAAACCTAAAGAGAAGCAGCACCAGGCAAAGACCTCCCTGGCTCTATTTTGAGCAGGAGACAAAATGCACCCAAAAATAAACAGATTTGTCAACATCAAGCAGCAGAATGGAACCAACTGCAGCACGAGATTGAGTTACTCCAACCCCCTCATGGCTTTAATAATCCTGGAGATTTTCTGCCTGGCCTTGCTCCTCCATTAGGGAAAAAAAGCAAATTAACTTTGATTTCTGTCCTGCTCCATCCATGCCACAAAAGCTGTGATTTCGTGCTGCAGATGATGGCAGAATTCACGAGATCTCCCTGATCCTGGTGAATCACCCAACAATGGAGGTTCTGTGTTTGTGTAAACATCCCAGAGACAAAAATAGGGGAAAACTCAGAGCAGCACAAATGTGTTCATATCCACAGCAGTCTCCACAAAGAATACTTTGTGCGCTTTTGTTGTTGTTGTTGGAGTTTTGTTGGGTTTTTTTTTTCTTTTTCCTTTCCCAGAAGCATCAGCAGCTCCTTGGGCGTGTAATTTCTGAGAGGCTAAAATCTAAATTATGCATCAAAAAGGGAGAGATGCAACTTCAGGGTAATAACACATTGCAAAAATAACTTTAAATGCGCAGTTCAGAGCAGAGCCTATAGCTGGAAACCAGTGCCCAGTCAGCAAAGGCAGCAGAGAAGTAAAAATTACTTTTCCTTAAATAAAAAAAAATAAAACACTCTTTTGTAGAGATCTTTATTTTTAAATCTGGCAGCAGCAGAGCTGGATCCTGGACCCCTGAATCCATTGGGAGGAGTATCCAATCCACTGGATACATCAGGAATGCATTGAACAGAATATTAAATAATGCAGGAAATTATGTTTCAAACTGAAAAGAAAAGTTTATTTTTTTCTGTTTATCAGACAGAAAAACTCCAACGCAGCCCAGGGCTGATGTTTGTACAAATGAAAGTCCTTGGAGAAGTCTGAGATCTCTTTTTGTCCTCCTTGAGCTGCTCTACACCAACCTGCAGCAGGGCTGGAAATTCCACCTGAATTTAGGGATGGCTGATCTTTCCCTAATCATTCTTTATCAGGGAATTTTTAAATAGAAATAATAATAATAATAGAAATCATAATAATAAATAATAAATAATTTTATTATTTTTAATTCTTAATTATATATATATTGTTGGGTTTTTTTATTTTTTACAAAAGGTATTTAGCTGAGGATAAAGAAATGGTGAGTCAGATGTAAAAATTGCTTCCCTGGCTTGAGGTGAGAGATTTTCCCCCTGGGCAGTGCAGGGACCAGGCTGGGAATAGTTTTCCTCTCACAATTATTTATTTTCTGCTGCCTGGACTGATTTTTGTGAAGGAGCCCTGGGATAACATCACCCATTGCAGGAACTGGCATTGCCAGGGGGAATCCATGGCTTAAATATGCAGGGAAAAAAGGATGGGGCACAGCAAGAGGCAGGGAAAAGGCAGAGGGAAGGGGGAATTTCACATTTAAAAAGATTGGGTGTGGTGCTGTGGTTTAGCTGAGGTGTCAGGGCTGGGTTGGACTCGATCTTGGAGGTCTCTTCCAGCCTGGTGATTCTGGGATTCTGTATTCTGAATTCTGTGATTCTGAATTCCCTATTCTGAATTCTGTGTTCTGTGATTTTGTATTTTGAGTTCTGTATTCTGAATTCTGTGATTTTTGTATTCTGAATTCTGTATTCTGTATTTTGAGTTCTGAATTCTCTATTTTGAATTCTGAATTCCATCTACTGAATTCTGTGTTCTGTATTCTGAATTCAGTATTTTGAATTCTGAATTCTGTATTCTGTGTCTGAATTCTGAATTCCATATTCTGAATTCTGTATTCTGAGTTCTGAATTCGGTATTTTGAATTCTGAATTCTGTATTCTGTGTCTGAATACCATTCATTCTGAATTCCATATTGTGTATTCTGAATTCCATATTCTGAATTCTGTGATTCTGAATTCCATATTCTGAGTTCTGAATTCTGTATTTTGAATTCTGTATTCTGTGATCGATATTCTGAATTCTGTATTCTGTGCTCTGCATTCTCTATTCTCTATCCTCTATTCTCTATTATTTTATTACTCTCTATTATTCTGCATTCTGTACAACCTGACATGGCAGCAATCGATCTCTGGGCCTGGATTGCATCTCCCTCTTTCTCCAGGCCCTGTGAATGATCTGAACTCTTTGAGAATCCACCAGATCCAGCAGAGGAGCCTGCAGGGCCCTGCTGGCCTGGGGACAGCTCTGTGTCCTGAGGCTGTGATGCCACCAGCATCACTGGGGCTCATTCACCTCCAGAGTGAGCAATCACCCTGGCTTTGGAGTGATTTCCACTCAGAATGTCCTCCAGGCAAAAGGCTGTCCTTGCTGCAGCAGGAGGTGTTTGAACTGTGCCACAAAGGAAAGGATTCAGCCTGAAATGCCACCAGGAAAGGGAAAATGGGGAAATCTGGGCATGATCCAGCCACAAAGGAAAGAATTCAGCCTGAAATGCCACCAGGAAAGGGGAAAGTGGAGAAATTTGGGCAGAATACAGCCACAAAGGAGGGGATTCAGCCTGAAATGCCACCAGGAAAGGGGAAAATGGGGGAAATGTGGGCATGAGCCAAACCCAGAGGGGATTCAACCTGAAATGCCACCAGGAAGGGGGAAAAGTGGAGAAATTTGGGCATGACCCAGCCACAAAGGAAAGTATTCAGCCTGAAATGCCACCAGGAAAGTGGAAAAATGGGGGAAATGTGGGCATGACCCAAACATAGAGGGGATTCAGCCTGAAATGCCACCAGGAAAGGGGAAAATGGGGAAATCTGGCCATGACCCAAACATTGAGGGAATTCAGCCTGAAATGCCACCAGGAAAGGGAAAATGGGAAAATCTGGGCATGACCCAGGGAAGCAGCTCCAGGAAGCCCTCGCTGCTGTCCCCCTGGGAGCAGCTGGCACCCCAAACCAAAGGCAGACTCTGCTCTGGGGGCCCAGATGGAACCAGGGCAGCTCTGCTGAGATCCCAGCCCAGCTCCTGGGGATTGCTGCCAGGAGAAGCACCAGGAGCACATCCTGCAGCTCCCCTCAGCTGTGTGGGGACAGAACGAGTGTGAAACTCTTGTTTGGGAGGTGACAGAGCCCCCTGCTCACAGGTGACCCCAAAAAAATCCCTTTTTTAGTTTTTGGGAGTGCTGGATGCAGAAAACCAGCAATAAGGAGAGTGATAACTCTGGGAGATGACCTTGGACGTGCAATTTCTTCTCTCTGCTTTTAGTTTCTCACCAGGGCTGGGCTGAAAATGAAAGCCTGGACTATCAGAGCGAGGAAATTTTTATCCCTCACCAATATCAGGGCTCCAGTTAAATGTCAGGAGCAGGGCTGGGCTGGGTAATAATTTCTTCCCTCTCTCCTTCTCCTCCTGTGGGTATGTTTACAGCTCCCAGGGAATGCAGTCGTGGAAATACCACCAGAATATGTGATCACAGTGCCAGGAGATGCAACAATAATCACTGATTAAAAAGGAAGAATGAAGAGAGTAAGAGCTGGTGGCAGCACTGCTAAATGCTGATCAGCGCTGTAAGACAGCCTTTGATTTTTTAAATTAATTATACATTCCCTCATACTTTGTACTGCTGTAGATTTAATTGGACTCCTTATTTTTAGGCAACTCCAGCAAGAGGAAGATAGGATGCAGCTTTCAGCAGCTCAGCTCCAGCCTAATTCTGCCTCATTCAATGCCACTGGGAGCAAAATTAGGCTGATGCTGAGCTCTTGTGAAAGCCTCGTGGTCTCTGTGGAGCTCAGCACGCTCACCTGCCTGGCATTTCCACCCAGGAATCCAGGCAGAGCTGGGCTCAGCATCCAGAAAAATCCCCAAAGCCCCGAACGGTGCCGAGGTTCTGCAGGATTTGCCCCGATAATTCGCTCCACGTGATTTATTTGCCAACCTTGTTTGCCAGCGTGCTTTGCTGAGGGAAAGCATGAAATGTTGGAACTGCAGGACAAAGAGGATTGCACTGGAAAAAAAAAAAAAAAAAAAAAGGTCTTTCTTGCCTATTTTTCACAAGGCAGCTCTGAAATATTTACCAAAAGAGTAGATTCTCCTTTCTTGCCCATTTTTCACAGGGCAGCTCTGAAATATTTACCGAAAGGGAAGCTCACACGAGTCCAGGTCCTTCACCATGACCACAGGAGCCTGCAGAGCCAACTAATCTTTAAAAACCAAGAGGACTTTACAACCAACCTTTGTGAGCACCTGCCATTCCTTTTTATCTTTCTTTTTCTTGTCCCAGCTCCCGGGAGCCCGCTCTGCCAGGTGGAGGGAGCACAGATTTTATTTTGAAGCAAGGTGTTCCCCTCCTTCCTAATGCTGCCCTTAGTGCCAGTGCCTGGCTGGAATTGTCCTTGGATCAGCGATTCCATCCCAGGATGGAAAGAGAGGCTGCAACAGATGGAAAAAAAGAGGCTCCTTCTGTGTTTGGGAGAGAAAAGCTGCACTTCCCAGGCTGCTTTCTAGATAATCAGCCACACACCAAACCCCAGCAGAGATGGGGCTCAGTTCTCAGTTGTAAAAGGCTTTTTTTTCTTTTTTTTTTGCTTTTTTTTCCCCCCGTGAATAATTTTAGCATCACACCCCCACAGCAGCGCCCGCCGAGGTGCGGGGGAAGAGCTGAGCTCTGGAAATGAGGTGGTGCTCCTGGGGGGGGTGTGTCTGTCTGTCTGTCTGTCTGTCTGCCAGTACCTGCCTGCAGAGGGATAACGAGGGCTCCAGGAGAGCATCCCAGGCCTGGCCTCCCCCACAGAGCTGGCAAGGGGAGGAATTCCTTTTCCTGGAGGAAATGTGTCCACAGTGCTGGGGAGGTGCTGGGATGAGCTGTGAGCTGTGTTTGGTGGCTGGGAAAGGAGGGGAAAAAAACATGGGAAAAAAAAAGCACTTGGTGCTCAGGCAGCACAGCTCAGCTGGGAATCCCCGTAAACTGAAGGGAAGCCCCAAATCTCCCACGATTTACGTACCTGTCGTGGTTTGGGAAGACAGTTGTCTGCCAGGGAAAGCTGGAGCATCCCTTGGAATGGAGAATGTAAATCCCTTTCCCTCCAAATTATTGTAATTTTGCAATTAGGGGCTTTCAGGCAAAGATATGGGAATAGGAGTAACAGTTCTTTACTAGGAATATAAAAAAGTAAAGTACAAAAACAAGCAAGCAAACAAAAGTCCTGGAGAACCCTGACAGGGTCAGGGATACGACCTGACCCCCTGTTGGTCAGGGTGTTGGGAGCAGCCCAAATAAATCCTCCTGGAGTGACAGATGAGGTTCTGTGGAGCAGAGATGATCCTGTAGAAAAGTCCAGTGGTGGTGAGATGGGTCCGGTGCTCCGGTCCTCCTCTGGGGTCCAGAGTGGAAAGGCCAGGGGCCTGGTGATCCTGAGTCTCAGTTTTTATCCAGGTGGGAACGGTTGGCTCCTCCCACTGGGTGGAGCGACTCCCAATGGGATGATGTCATGTGTGATGTCATTGGTGAGCCTTCATGGCCCATTATCAGCAGATATCCCTGATGATGTCATGTGTGATGTCACTGGTGAGCCTTCATGGCCCATTATCAGCAGATATTCCCCAGAGGATGGGCGGGTGGTGACAGAGATAAGAAACCCTGCCCCAGCTGGTTTTAATGGCTGGGCCATTATCAGAAGGGATCTGCCGCCCTCCCCCTGGAGTTAGAAGAGATAAAGAAAAAACATCTCAGCTGCTTTCATCAGATGAAATAGAACACACATTTTTTGGTTACATAACCCAAGACAGTACCCAGCAATCCCAGAACATCCATGGAAATTTTAGCCAAGGACCTGGATAAAGGAGGTAGAGGCCAGGCCAGGCTGTGTCTGATCCTCACACACAACCAGCTTTTCTCAAGGAAAAGGAATATCTCTGTCCTTCTTTCCTTATCTATTCCCACCCCATTGCTGCCGCCTCTGAGGTGTCCAAAATTAAAGTGATAATGGTGAGAGGAGGGGAAAAAAGGAGATTTGATTAGATTGCCGTGCTCACAGCACGCTGATTAGGGATACAAACACAGAACTGAACACCTTGATGGTCAGTGCTGTAAAACTGGCAGGATTTCACAGGGCTTGACCTCTGGGAATTCCCATCCCCTGTGGGGATGAAATGGTGTGCTGGGCACTTTTTTAAGAGTTAACACTGCCTGTGTTCACCCAGGAGGCTCAGCAGAGACTGAAATGATGGAGGGAGGGACCTGCTGAGCTGGTATTTGATGATTTTTACCATGGCTGTGCCCTGTTGAGGTCTCTGACACTGCTGCAGAACCATTTTAGTGTTAAACAGACATTTGGGGGCCTGGGAAGGTGAAGATTTTCCCCCATAAACACGAGAATTAAGCCCTGTGCTGTGTGATACCTGCTGGACTGGGGAGGCTTGATTAAATCTTTGATTAAATGAATTGGGTCAAGGAGGATCCTGTGGGGAGGGGATGGAGTGGAACCATGCAGGGGATGTGCAGGGCCGAGGGTTTTGCCAGACTTTTGCTGCTCGAGGGGAATTTTGTGAGCAAACACTCCAGCAAAGAAACAAACCTGAGCGTTCTTGCCAGCACCAAATCCCCAGGTTTTCAGGGAGCTGAACAAAGTTCCTTTTATCACGGCAAACACTTGGTTTAAAACCCTTGGAAATGGTGCTGGGAGGGAGGAGGGAAAGCAAAGCCTTGATTTGCACGAATCTTGCAGCACCTGCTTTGCATAAGAGCAGGGCTGGAGTCTGTAAGTACACGCTTGGAGTTAAGGAGATGCATAAGTACTCTTTGGTGCAGGGATAATTACTAAATCCAGGTCTCATTAAAGCCTTCCTATTGCTTTTTTTTTTAAATAATTCACTGACACATTCTGCAGGATCAGATAGAGGAGTAAAAAGGCTTAGAGCTGACAGGCCAGAACAAAATCAGGAAAGAATGCAGGGAAATCATCCCAGTCTGGGGTGAAGTTTTCTCATTAAGAGTCTCAGATCCTTCTTTATCTCATTGTTTCTCAGTTTATCACAATTCTTCATTTCCTCTTCCCTTTTAGGCTTCAAAGTATTTATTTTTTAATGTGAGGGGGTTTTTAACCCTTCCCTTGTGAGCGTTGAAACTTTTTGGAGTCTCTTGGTTAGACCTGACTTAGAAAAATCCAGATTAGTGAGCCAGGCGCTGCAGGGTCATTTTTAATATTTATTCTGGTATGAGAGTTTAAAGTCTGGCCGTGAGTTTACAACTCACCATGACTATAACAGCAAAATAATTGTACATTTTTACAGCTTTTGTATCACCTGAGTGACCTGAAGGAGACCAAAGCCAGCTCCCCAAACTGAAATTCAGAGCAGAGCTTGCTGCCTCACTTGTTTTCTCTTTCCTTCTATGGAAACTTTGACTTCAGCTGCAGCTCACTGCTGAAACCACACACCTCAGAATCTCTGAGGCCAGGGGCTGAGCCCTGAGTGTTTTCTCACCCCCCAGACAGAGCTTGGGGACTCCCAGCCCCAATTCTGTCCCCAATTTTAGTCAGTGGCAAATATCCCTCATCATCTGCTGCGTTAATCCTCTTTCCTCCCCTTTTCCTGCAGCATTTTGGGCTTTTTGGCCAGGTCTCCCGTGTGAATATTGATGTGATGGATATTGATATAATGAATATTGGTAGATCTAGATATCACTCTGGATAATCACTCTAATAACAAAAAAAATGAGGAGTATTAATTTGTAATACTGTGAATTTTGTGTATTACTGAAAGAAAGAACAAGGAAAACAGCAAGGCTTCCCAAATTTCCTGAACAGAGCTGTCTAGAGCAGAGGCTATTTTGAGTCTCCCTCTTTGCCTTTGACCCAACTATTTCAGCACCCCACCCTTCTTCTTCCTTCCACCTTCCTTAATTTCTTAGACTTCCTTCTTGCTGCTTTGCCTGAGTCTATTTTAGGTGTGAGAGCAGGCTTAGCTTCTCGCCAGGCATCCACTTCCCATTTTCCATCTCCAGGGTTTGCCTTTTCAGCAGAGCTGAGCCCACGAGCACCCAGAACCTCGGAGAGCCCCAGTGATGGGGAGACACAGCCCCTAAAGAGGGGAAAATCAGAACTTGAGGGGGAAATAAAGGGTCAGAATGAACATTGCAGGAGATAATGCAAAAAATCATCAGGGAAACGAGCAGCAAATTAAGCTGAGTGCAGATGTTGGGATGGGAGTTTTTTCCTTTTTGTATTTTTTAAGATTTCATTTCTGTAGTTTCTTCTCCTGTCTCTTTGTTTACAATTCTTCCCTGATTTCAGGATTTAATTGAAGTAATTTGGGCCAGTTTTGGTCCTTTTCACTGCCCCTCATTTCATCTCAGTCCATTTGGTTGCAATCACTCCATCTCCAAATTTTCTGTGGTTTTTTCAATTGCATTTTCTTTGATCATATCTCCTTTCCAGAGCATTTGTTAGACTTTGTTCTCTGACTTCAAGATTTCATTCAAAAGGAAGAATTTCCTTTCAGGAAGGGAATGAAATATTGCCATTTCAATGAGGATTAATTGGGCAAGCTTCGCTCCCTTTCCCTGCACTTTTTGTCACCCATTTTGGAATTCTGAACTCAACTCACCATTTCTGAACTCACCCATTTTTGGCAAGCACAAGATATTCCCTTCTTTACTGGATGGAAAGGGGCTGGAACAGGGAATGGATTTATGGAAGAAATCCTTCCCCATGAGGGTGGTGAGGCTCTGGAAGAGCTTTCCCAGGGCAGCCGTGGCTGTTCCATCCCTGGCAGTGTCCAAGGCCAGGCTGGACGGGGTTTGGAGCACCCTGGGATAGTGGAAGGTGCCCCTGGTGGAACCAGAGGATCTTCAGAGCCCCCTCCAACCCCAACCATCCCAGGATTCTGTGATTTGGCTGTGCAGGACCCAACCTGACAAAAGTTTTGACCAAAATCTGTTGTTTGCACCTCGAGCCAAATCCCGTCGCTGCCAAGCCCAGCCCAGCACTCCCACTGCCCCTCTGGGGCCGTGCAGGACACAGAGATAAATAAATAAACGCCCTGCACTCTTATCCAGGAGGAATTTTGCATCCCAGGTTCCCTCCCAAGATCCAGGCCAAGCAGCTCAGAGCTCTGCTGGGGCTTTGGGCTGTGTTCTCTCTCAGCTGGGAAAAGCTCCCCTGAGCCCAGCTCTGTTCAGCCTTGCAGGACAAACCAGCCCTGCCCTGGCAGAGCTCGCCCAGGGCTCCTCCAGACACCAGCAGCACATCAAAACCCACGGAGAATCAGTCCCAGAAAGTCCCATCCTTGGTGGCCGTCGGGGCTGCAGTTCCCGGTACAGCCCCGTGTCCCCGGCTTCAGAGAACAGCGGCTCCGGCACATTGTGCAACTGCACCGCCCCCAAACTTCCTGTTTTCAAACCCCAAGAAGCTGGAAAATGTTAACACTGGCACTTTAAAGTGCTACTCATGGCTTTTCTTTATTTTATTTATTTTTTCCATTCTCTTCCTTAAGCTCTGCTAAAAAATTTCGATGTGCAGAGGAGCAAAGTGGGGCTGGGGGCAGAAAGGGAGAACAGGGAGATGTTCCAGCTCCCTGAATTGGGGTGTGGGGGGCTCAGGTGTGGGGCAGCAGGGCTGGGGACAGAAAGGGAGAACAGGGAGCCTGAATTGGGGTGTGGGGGGCTCAGGTGTGGGGCAGCAGGGCTGGGGGAAGAAAGGGAGAACAGGGAGATTGAATTGGGGTGTGGGGGGCTCAGGTATGGGACAGCAGGTGCTGGGCATGGGGACAGTGCAGTAGGGCTGGGGGCAGAAAGGGGAGCACGGGGAGCCTGAATTGGGGTGTGGGGCTCTCAGGTGTGGGGCAGTAGGGCTGGGGGCAGAAAGGGAGAACAGGGAGATGTTCCACCTCCCTGAACTGGGGTGTGGGGGGCTCTCAGGTGTGGGGCAGCAGGTGCTGGGCGTGGCGACAGCGCAGCGGGGCTGTGACAGATGGAGAGGCGAGGTGGCAGCAGGACTTTGGGGACTTTGGGGTGCCAGGAGCAGCCGCCTGGCCCCGCTCCCCCTTCCCTGGCAGCTCCACCAGCCTGGAGCCCGCTGCTGCTGGGAGAGAGGAGCTGTGGCAACGCGGAGCACCTTGGAAACAAACCCGTGCACATCTGAAAAACCGAGCTGTGGCAAATCTCCTTCCTGCATAGGGAGAGGAGCAATTAGGGAGAAGAAAGCGCCGTGTTTGCCTCCAACGAGGAAATTTCATTTCTTCCCAATCAGCGTGAAAACCGCTTCCTTTTCTGGCTATCGCCGAGCCTCCAGATGGTGCATTGGAGCATCCTTCAACCTCCAGCTTGGCTCCTCGCAAGGACATTGTCTTCCTGGTTAGCTAAAAATGGATGAATAGCTGTGAGATGAAAGCTGTGAGTGATGAGCTCGTGGTCACTCTGGCCGCTGTTAAAATCAGGTGTTGGAAGGGGCCGAGCGCCTGCTGGACGTGCTCCAGTTCCGTGTAGGTTTATTTTTATTAACCCTATCTGTTAATGGTCACAATTCTGCAAAACCTTTGGTATCAGCAGTTATTTCTCACCTCCCTTAACCGAGTCCCCACCGCCCTGCAGTCACAGTTTTGAATCTGGCCCAGGCAGCCGAGGCGCTGCCAATTTCCCTGGGTTTATTAGGGAATTGTGAGACATCGTTTTCTGAAATTCCCAGCTTCAGGCCTCCTGCTATTTTCAGAGCTTGTTTGAGCAGCACTTTTAGATTAGCACATGGGGAGAGGAGCGAAAGGAAGTGAACCAGGAAGCCAGACAGCAAATGTCATCCAAAACAGAAATTAAAAAGAAAACTGATATCAGGATTATGAGCAAACCTGGCGGCACGGCTTTGCAGCTGAAGGGGAGAATGAAAGGCCAGGGGGATTTTGATGGGGTGTGACCGATTCAAATGAGCCCCAAACCCTGTGCCTTGTTCCTCCTCCATCCTGCAGGGCCACGGAGTGGCTGGCAGGAGCTGGACTGCCAAGCCCATTAAAAAAAGAAAAAAAGCCTCATAAAAAGCGGCACTGTTGTTGTTCTAAGGAAGGGAATATCCTGCTTCCTCTTTAAACCCTGTATCTCCTTGAAAATGGTAAATGGCTGCTGCATTCCTGCCTTTATCCACTTTTTACGAGCCTGTGCTTCCCTCTCCTCGTGCTTTAACAAGCTGGCTGAGCAGGGGATTAGGGAATGACTTGGTGGGGAGAGAAATCCGCCTTCCAAATCTTACATAACTCCAAAAAAGCAAGAGACACATGCCCAGGCCCTCATTCTTTGCACATAAAAAATCATCACTTCATCCTCCTCCTCCTCCTGTGGCCAGGCTGCAGTTTGCCAAACAAACAAAAAAAGGAACATTTGAAATTGTGGAGACTACAACTGCACAGCAGCGTGTTCCCCAAATTTATTTCTGATTTATTTCTCTCTTCCCTGCTACCAGAGCTTGCTGTTCCAGAGCTGGGAATAAGCAGCCAGCCCTTTGGGAGGAGGGAGGAAGGGAATTTCCAACCCCACCAGGCACCTTCAATAAACATTGACGTGACCTGCAGGATGCAGCCCAGCTGGAGATCTCACAGTCCCCGTGTTCCCAGGAATTTCCCCTCTGGAAGTTGCTGTATTCCAGGCAGGACCTGGGTGTTTTCCACAGCTGGGATCTGCTCCTGGCCCCTGCTGACCTCCGTGGTTGGGAACAGCCAGTTCCCAACCCCAAAGTTTTGGGAAAAGGTTCCCAAAGGGGATCTTGGGGTGCAGAACCAGCTCGTGCTCTGGTGGAGGATGTGGCTGCAATTAAATTGCAATTAAAATTCCACGTGAGCAGGGATTGATCTCAGTCATCAGGCAGGAAAGCAGCAGAAGTGAAGGTAAAACTCAGTGAAGGGAGGGAAATGAATTATCCTGCCCCGCTCTCACTTCGCTCTCCTGGCGCAAACACCGCGGGGTTTCACAGAAAAGGAACAGCCCCCAACGCCCTGCCCTAAACAGGAACTGGATCCCTGGTGATCCCTTCCTGTCCTGTCCCTATTTATAGCAGGAAGGTCACCCAAATAAGAACAGAAACATCAAATGATTTTTTTTGGGGGGGTGGCTGAGTGAATTCTGTGTGTTGAGGGTTGGGAGGAGCACGGCACGTTCAGGAGGAACACCTCACTGGGGGCATTTTGGGGTGCAGAATAATTGGGAAATTCATGGCACACAGAAATTTGGGGTTTTTTCCCCCACTTCACATAACCCAGCTGTTAAATGCACAGAAATTTTCCTTCCAAAAGCATTCCTCGATGTGCAGTTGTTTAATGAAAGCCTAAAATGAGCATATTCCCCTTGTTGGACTGTTCACAACAATTGATGAAAACTGCAAAAATTCAGGGATCTGTAGAGGTAACTTTGGGAAAAAAAACCACACAAAAAATCCTGGGAATTTGACTGTTTGTGGAGAATTTTTAACAGCTTTCTTGTAGATTATAGAGCAGAATTTGAATTCAGGAACTCCCACCCATGACTTTGGCACGTGAGACAAGGAGAAATTTAAATATTGGCTCCTGACCTGTACCTGCACTGACAGATCTGCTCCGAACAGCAGCTGCAGCCAGAAAATTCCTACTTTTTTTTCCCATTCCCTGCAGCCAGCCAACATTTTGCTTTCTATTCTTTTACCAGAAACCAACAGAGATGGAAAAAGCCAAGCTTTAAATAGACACGCAGAGCTAGTTGAATATATGTTTATATAAATACATTTTATAGGCACAAACAAGCAGAAATGAAGGTGCTTATTTTGTATTCCGGAGGAAAAAATGCTCAGTTTGACAGCATCCTCCTTTCAAACTTATTTGGCATAAATTATGGGCTGTAATTCCTGTTTTACCCTGTCAGGAAGGCAATGAGAGTGGGACCTGATGAGGAGAGCCATTAAAAAAAAGAAAATAAATTTATTTACACAGCGAAATATTTGATGGGCCAAAGACTCAGGGGATGGATTCATCCCTGGGAGGGGTTTGCTCAGGGGGAAGGAGTTTGTATGGCTGGAGGGGTGGGATGGAAGGGCAGGGTTGGTCATTCCCTCTTTTCCTCCATCCCTCCAGGGCTCATTCCCAAACCCCTCGGTGCCTGTGGGGCTGAGGCTGAGGTTGCTGCTGGCATTTTCTGAGAGCAGAAATTCCAAATAAAGCCAGGTCCAGAGCTCTGCTGATGGCACAATTAATGAAATTAAAGAGGAGCCAATGGAAATCCCTGCTGGGGCTGCAAGCTCTGAAGTTTGCAAACTTTTTTAGTGATGGATCTTTATCTAAATTATAGTTTGACTCAGAATAGTTCCCTCCATGCCTTGCTCACTCTTTTTTGTGATGCATCTTTATCTGAATTATATTTTATCTCAGAATTGTTCCCCTCGTGCTCCCCAGTCCCTCCCAGTGCTCCCAGTTACCCTTGCTCTGCCGCTCCCAGTCCCTCCCAGTGCTCCCAGTTACCCTCACACTGCCGCTCCCAAGTGTTCTCACACTCCCAAAATCCACCCCAAAAATCCACTCCAAAAAACCCCAAATCCACCCCAAAAAACCCTGTTGCTCTTGCACACTTTTTTAGTGATGCACCTTTATCTGAATTATATTTTATCTCAGAATGATTCCCCCCGTGCCCTGCCCTTGCTGTTTGCAGTGCTGCTGCTCACTGGCAGCCCCACCTTTATTTAAGCCGGGTTTGAATAAAGCTGAGCACTTTCTAAGCTGGCCTGGATCAGCAGGCTGAGCTCTCAGCAGAGGGAGGATTTTGTGTGGAGCCTCTGAGGCCGAAGGCTCTCGTTACAGTTAATGCCTCATTCCCCATTACAGCCATTTCCTCTGAAGCAAATGGGCTTTGGCCATTATATTTTATGTTTATTGATATTTATTTCCGAGCTGAATTGACGTTCCCCTTTTTCTTTTCCCAGCCAGTGGTGACAGGAAGCCAAAAATCCTCCAGCAGGCAGGAGAGGAGTTCTCAGATCAGTTCTCAGAGCAGTTCTCAGAT
Source organism: Acrocephalus scirpaceus scirpaceus (assembly GCA_910950805.1). NCBI lineage: Eukaryota > Metazoa > Chordata > Aves > Passeriformes > Sylviidae > Acrocephalus > Acrocephalus scirpaceus. Next base: position 3,447,010 of record OU383793.1, read on the forward strand.
CAGTTCTCAGAGCAGTTCTCAGAGCAGTTCTCAGAGCAGTTCTCAGAGCAGTTCTCAGAGCAGTTCTCAGATCAGTTCTCAGAGCAGCCCTCAGAGCTCTGGGCTCTCCATTAAATCAGGCTGGGGTTAAACTGAGCTCCATTTCCACATTAATGTGTGGGCCAGGGCAGCACCAATTCTGCTGGAATAAATAAAATATTATTCCCAATAATATTTTGGTAATATTATTGGACTTGTTAATAAACAATTGATGAAAAAAATTCAGGGATCTGTAATGGTAACCTTGGAAAAAACAACACAAAAAATACTGAGAATTTGGCTGTTTGTGGAGAATTTTTAACAGCTTTTTAATGCAGATAAAGATACATCACTAAGTCCTGTTTAGCTGGGAATATTTCATCCTGTCAAAGCAGTGATTGAGTGGGGAAAGGTTTTCCTTGGGCATTGAGGATGTCACAGGAGGGCTCTGAGACTGAAGGATCAAACACTTTTAATTCTTCCTGCTGAATAAAATTCCTGCTGTGCATTTGGAAGACATTGCTGGGAGGATTTTCTTTCCCTGAATTCTCCAGACCTGCAGCTGCACAGAACCTCTGCCTTTCTGTGTTCCAAATGATTATTCCGCGTTGCTGGGTGCTGTTAAATGATTTCCCAGCACTCAGGAGCCAGGAGATGCAGGAATTGGGATGCTCAGGGGACCAGCAATGCTGCAAAGCTTTTAGCTTCTCTAAAAGCCCTACCTGAGCTCATTTTGCATCCCCAGAAACGGTTATTGTGTGATACCATCTGGTAAATTCTGAAAAAGAAATTATTTTCTCACTTTTTCCTCTTTTCTGGTTCATCTGAGCCACTTTTTATTTTTTTTTTCCTACAATGCTCCAGCCAACACTCGCTACCCAGCGTGAGGAAATCTGAGCACCTGAGCCATAATTTGTCACCTAATTAAATGACCTGATTTTCTCAGGAGCAGGATGTGTTTTCCAGCTCCCACTGCACTCAGCAGTTGTGAAAATCAGGCCACGTTTGCATGGCTGTCACCAGTTTTGAGTGCTCAACTTCTAAAAAAGCTGATTTTGGCCTGGGAGCTGGAGGATGGGTCCTGTCCAGGTTTGGAGAGGGAAGCAGAGACTTAGCAGTCATCAGCACCATTCCTTGAAATAAATTAAAAAATAATGGGGAAAAAAATAATTAAAAAAAGAAGAAATCTCTCAGTTGCAGGTCCTGGGATAAAAATACCCTTTGGCTTTGTTTGCTTTGTGCAGCGTTTCCTCCTCACTCACACTGAAAATGAAATTGGAAAGGGAGTTTGCTGTCCCTGTGGATGGTGGAGGCAGCTCTGGAAATCACCCCTGAACAAACGTGTGGGTCCAGCCTCACGTTCTGTGCCGCCCTTCGTGGTCCCCAGGCACTGCAGGAGCTGCAGCTCATTCCAGCACAGCTCCTCTGGGGGGTTTTGTTCCGAGGAATCATCAGGTTGTGATGGAAAAGAGTCCCCGAGGATGGGTGGGTGATGGACCCTGGGCTGTGCACGGCTCCTCCAGGGCTCTGGGCTGGGGAAATCCCGCAGGAGCTGCTCCTGTCAGAGCCAGAGCTGTTCGGGGAGGGCCGTTTGTGCTCGCAGGTCCCAGAGGAGATTTCTGCAGTCACACATCTCTGGGGTGTTTGAAAGAGCAGAAACAGCCCGGGCACGAGGGGAGCCGAGCAGGGACAGCACAGCAAGTGATGGAAGCAGGGCAGGAAAAATCCCAGGGCATTGCTGCCAGAGAGCTCCGTCTTATCTGTTAGAGATGTCCCCTTATCTATTAGAGAGGTCCCCTTATCTGTTAGAGAGAACCCCTTATCTATTAGAGAGATCCCCCTTATCTGTTAGAGAGAACCCCTTATCCATTAGAGAGGTCCCCTTATCTATTAGAGAGGTCCCCTTATCTATTAGAGAGAACCCCTTATCTATTAGAGAGGTCCCCTTATCTATTAGAGAGAACCCTTTAGCTTTTGGAGAGAGCCCTTTAGCTTTTAGAGAGGTTCCCTTATTTTTTAGAGAGGTCCCCCTTACCTTTTAGAGAGAACTCCTTATCTTTAGAGAGATCTCCCTTATCTTTTAGAGAGGTTCCCCTTATTTTTTAGAGAGAACCCCCTTATCTTTAAGAGAGAACTCTTCAGCTTTTAGAGAGAACTCAGTTTTTAGAGATATCCCTCTTTCTTTTAGAGAGGTTCCCCTTATCTTTTAGAGCGATTCCCTGTAGCTTTTAGAGAGGACCCTTTAGCTTTTAGAGAGGTTCCCTTATTTTTTAGAGGTCCCCCTTACCTTTTAGAGAGATTCCCCTTATCTTTTAGAGAGATCTCTCTTATCTTTTAGAGAGGTCCCCCTTATCTTTTAGAGACAATCCATTATCTTTTAGAGAGGTTTCCCTTAGGTTTTAGAGAGGTCCCCCTTATTTTTTAGAGAGGTTCCCCTTATCTTTTAGAGGCCCCTCTTATTTTTTAGAGGTCTCCCTTATTTTTTAGAGGTCTCCCTTATTTTTTAGAGGTCCCCCTTATTTTTTAGAGAGGTCCCCCTTATCGTTCAGCTCCTTTGCCTGAGCTGCTTTCCAAAGCAAAGCAGTTGGTGCTTTGCATAGAACATTTTCCAGAGCAGGGCGAGGTCAGCCAGGCAGAAACACCAACACCCAAGGGTGTCACCCACCCCAAATCCATCCCCCCAGGGCAGGCGCTGGTCCCAGCACTCCGCTGATCTCCCGGGAATGCTGGCAGCAAAACCGCTTGGGGAGGAAGTGTTTGCATCATCACACGTTTGCAACACAGCCCTTTTTCTTTTAATTTTTCTTTTTTTTCAGCGTTATCTTCCTGCCTTCCTCTTACCCTCCAGAGGAACAAAACCGTGTGTGCTCAGGGGGCGGGGAAGGCCGGGGGCAGAGCTGGGGCACAGCTGAGTCAACAGCACATGGCTGGGGCTGGGGGACGGGCAGGAAAATCCTCCGGGGTGTCGGGGCGTTCTGAAAGTCAGCACTGCAGGCACGAGGGGTGACACAAGCATGGTTATGAGTCCTGGAGGGTCCCAGCTGCCCTGAGCCCAGACCCAGGCTGATCCCTGATCCCCCTGATCCCTCTGATCCCAAACCCAGGCTGATCCCTGATCCCCCTGATCCCCCTGATCCCCCTGATCCCAAACCCAGGCTGATCCCTGATCCCAAACCCAGGCTGATCCCTGATCCCCCTGATCCCCCTGATCCCAAACCCACAGGCTGGACCCTGGATCTGCTCCCTTTCCCTTCAGTAGGAAGCTCTTAAATCACCTATTGTTATAAATATGTGATTTATGGTATAGTATATATGTTATTTATAGTGTATGGTTGGCTTTTTGCAAATATTAAAATGAATACTGTATGTAGAATGTGGGATGATTGTGCTGTATTTTCTCTTATTAATAGAGTTTAGAAATGTGATGAATGGATATTTTTGATTGTAACATAATGTTAAAAGTAGAAGACTGGTTTTTTCTGTAAATTTACGAACCAGAAGGAAGGGGGTTCTGATTGCTGACCAAAATCTATTGAACTTCTGTTATCAAGTATCTTATTCAAATGAAGATGACCAGAACCCCTCGTTTTTCACACATATTCATGGGGAATTCTGCAGTCTCCCCAACTGAACTCCTTTCTCTGCCCCATGACCCTAAAATTTCTGTCATTTTTTGCCTTCTCCACTCAAAATTCTTGCTCCTTTTGGGTTCTGGGTGAATCCCTCCCTCTGGCTGTCCCTGGTGCCACAGAGCTGAGCTGATCCACAGCTGCTTTCCCGTGCTGGTGTGGAGCATTTGGAAAACACGATTCCGAGCATTTGGAAAATACAATTCCACCTTTAAAGCTGTTTTTTGTGCTGGTCTGCTCTGGAAAACTTGCTGAGCAGGAGAGCTGGGAGTTCCCAGCTGGAGTGAAAAGGGATTTAGAGGCATCCTGAAGGGAAAGCAGCAAAAGAGCTCTTTGAGTGTAGCAAGGACTGAAGGGAACTTTTCTAGGCTGGAAAATCTCTGGTTTGTGCCCTCTCGTGGCAGTTGAATTTTTCTTCTCCTCCATGCAACTCCTGCACTTTTAGAACTTCAAAACCTCTTTGGTGTTTCATGCTGAAATTTCCAGTGAAGAGACCATGAAATGCTGGTGTTTGTCCATAAAAAATGGGGAAGTGGGAAAACCCAGAGGTCCATGTTTCATATTTTGTGCTGGCTGCGTGACTTTGCCTTTCCAACAGTTCATGGGGATTTTTTATCCAAAAAAATAACCCCAGGGGTTGGAGAATTGGAAAGGGAATCCCAGAGTGTCCAAGCACACAGCAATGGGCCCAGCAGCACTGAAATTCTCTTTTTATTTTGCTCTCTCTGCAGGCAGAAAGCGCTGGCATCGACAGGTGGAAGGAGCGTTCAAGCAGCATGCGACTGGTTGGTATGAAGTAATAAATGTTAAAAAGCAGAAGAAATGGTGAATTTAGGGGTTCAGCATTAGAATGTGGAATGTTTAAACAACAGGGGTGCTGTCTGAACAGCACCTGCGGAATGAGTGAGGTGCTGGGAATGAACAATCCAGGAATGAGCTGGTCTGGGCGGGTTTGGGATCTGCAGGAGAAGCAGGAGCAGGTGAGAGGAGGAGCCCTCAGCCTGTGCAGCTGAGCAGGAAAGCTGAGAGTGCCTTCTCTGGGATTGGAGCCATTCCTGCTGCTCTCCTCCCTGTGTTTGCACTCTGAAAGGCAGGGAAGGCACAAGCAGTGACCTGGGTTAGACCTTCAGAGCATCAGCCTGAAAGCAAACCCCGATTTCTGTGTTACTGAGCAGTGGTAATGGGCTGCAAGCGAGGCAATTTCAGTGTTACAAGTACCTAAAAAGGAGAGTTTTCTGACCAAAGCTGGGATTTGGGCTGGAATAGAGCAGATCAAAGGGAATTCTTTACAAAACAAATTTATTTATTATTTACCAAATAGAAAACATTAAAAAATAGTAATTATGCCAAGAGAGTCGTAAAAGGAAATATAAAATAAGCAGTGGAGAATGAAGAGATATGTAACAACAAAATAAAGAAAATCTTGCCTGCACATTTGTTTTTGCATGAGCAAACTATTAAAGGAAATATATTAAGGAAATATAAAATAAGTAGTGGAGAATGAAGAGGTCTGTAAAAACAAAATAAGGGAAATCTTGCCTGCACGTTTGTTTTTGCATGAGCAATCTATTAGGTGAAATATATTAAGGAAATATCAAATAAGCAGTGAAGAGTGAAGAGATATGTAACAATTTGATAAAGAAGATCTTGCCTGTACATTTGTTTTTGCATGAGCAATTTATTAAAACCTATCAGACAAATAAGTGCAGGTTCACACGTAGCCTGTCTGAGCAACAGATCCATCCTGCTGGTGTTGGACACCTCTCAGCTGCCAGCCCAATGAGATGCTGCAAGTCCTGCAGCACTGGGGCATGCACAGCTGCAGCACTGGGGCATGCACAGCTGCAGCACTGGGGCATGCACAGCTGCAGCACTGGGGCATGCACAGCTGCAGCACTGCCTGGGAGGAGCTGCAGGATACCCAGGGCAGTCCCCACCAAGGGACAATGAATGGGAGCCAGCACAGGGCAGTGTGGGAGTTCTTGGCTCTTTCCTGCTCCAAGGTCAGGGTGAATAAAACTCAAGAGATGTTGTTTCTTACAGACTCACTCTGAAATTTATTATCTTTATTTATTACAGGCTCACGAGACGTGAGCTCTCTCTAACAAGCTGAGAAAGTGAGGTAAAATGGTGTCCATCCAAGGTTATTTAAGTCTTAATTATCTAATAAACAGTTGACACCTCTATTATTTATGTTTCTAACCCAGTTGTGATCACCCAAAATCTGCACTGCAGACCTCTTTCACCCAGTAATAGAAAACTGCCCAGATCTGTGAAGAAGAAGGAAGAAGAAGGTGCAAAAAAAACAATTAACCCACAGCCACAGTTCTCCATCTTGGCTCCCATGTGTTGCTATACACCAAAATCCCAAATCTCGGTTTTTTGTGAGATCACACAATACAATCTAAACTACACACACTCTGTTTCTGTGCTATCAAACAATTTTTGAAGCCTTTTCCAAGGTCTCAGGTCAAACGAGGTGTTCACTTGAGGGTTGGCACCCATAAGTTCAGAAATCTCGAAGCTTTCAGAGTTCCAACAGGAGGAAATCTGGTTTTATTGGGGGGAAAGAAATAAAAAAAATCTGTTTTTATCTGTCAACTGAGCAGCTCTTTGTGCCTGCCAGGCTCTTCTCCCACGTGGGTGACCCGTTCCTGGACGACACCCTGCCCCGCGAGTACGTCCTGTACCTGCGCCCCACCGGGCCCCTGGCGCAGAAGCTCTCCGAGTTCTGGCAGCAGTCCAAGCAGATCTGCGGCAAGAACAAAGCTCACAACATCTTCCCACACATCACCCTCTGCCAGTTCTTCATGGTAAGGCACAGCTCCTCTCCCCTCTCTGCTTTAGCCATTCTTTGCCTGGAGATTTCAGCCTGGTTTAGGGGGGCTGAGGGGGTTTTGCCCTCAGCCTGGGTGATGATGATGATGATGATGATGATGATGATGATGATGATGATGATGCCTGGGCTTCTGGAGGAGGGGATTGGTTTTTAAGCTGTTGTTTTCAGGGAGGAGAAGATGGAATTCTCATCCTCTCCAGTGATCCTCAGCGTGAGAATGGGTGGGGGAGGTTGGGAAGGTTACTCGGGGATAGCTGATCCTGCTTTGAGGACAAGGGAGGGGCCGAGCACTGCTAAACATAGATTTTTTTTTTTTCTTTTTCTTTTTTCTGTGCCCCTGTGCTTTTTCTCACTGCCTGAGGGAAAGGTAGACCATTGACACCCACCCACATCCTTTCCTTTGCTGAGCCATGCTGTCCTGCTTTCCTTGGCAGTGTGAGGACAGCAAGGTGGATGCTCTCACGGAGGCCCTGCAGGCCACGGTGATGCGCTGGAAATGCAAATTCCCCGCCCCGCTGCCCCTGGAGCTCTACACGTCCTCCAACTTCATCGGGCTCTTCGTCAAGGAGGAAAGTGCTGAGGTGCTCAAGAAGTTTGCTGCAGACTTTGCTGCTGAGGCAGCTTCTAAAGCAGGTGAGTGACTGCCCTGGTGAGCTCCTGGGTGGGCATTGTCAGAAAATCCAAAAAGTTTGGATGCCATGAAGGAGCCCAGCCTGGGTATTGTCAGAAAATCAAAATTTGGATATCATGAAAGAGCCCAGCCTGGGCACTGTCAGAAAATCCAAACTTTGGATGCTGTGAAGGACCCAGCCTGGGCATTGTCAAGAAAACCAAAGTTTGGATATCATGAAAGAGCCCAGCCTGGGCATTGTCAGAAATCCAAAGCCTGGATGCCATGAAGAAGCTCAGATTGGACATTGATAAAAAACCAAAACTTTGGTGTCATGATGGAGCCCAGCCTGGGAATTGTCAGAAAAACCATAGCCTGGATGCCATGAAGGAGCCCAGCTTGGGCACTGTCAGAAATCCAAACTTTGGTGTCATGAAGGAGCCCAGCCTGGGCATTGATAGAAAAACCAAAGTTTGGATGCAGTGAAGGAGCCCAGCTTGGGTGTTGATAGAAAACCAAAGCTCTGATACTGTGAGAGCCCAGCTTGGGCATTGTCAGGAAAACCAAAGTTTGGATGCCATGATGAAGCTCAGATTGAGCATTGATAGAAAACCAAAACTTTGGTGTCATGATGGAGCCCAATTTGTGCATTGTCAGAAAATCCAAAGTTTAGATGTCATGAAAGACCTCAGCCTGGACATTGTCAGAAAAACCAGTTTGGATGCCATGAAGGAGCCCAGCCTGGGAATTGTCAGAAAATCCAAAGTTCTGATGCCATGAGAGCCCAGCCTGGGAATTGTCAGAAAAACCAAAGCCTGGATGCCATGAAGAATCAAAGCAGCTGCCAAAGCTCAGGGTTTGGGCCTTTTCAGAACCCCAAAGCTCTGATGCCACCAAGAAGCGAAGCCCAAAAGCAAATCCCTGATTTTTATGTGAAAACTCCAGGGAACACGGGGCGCTTTGGCTTTTCAGCTGGGAGATGTCTCCCCCTGAGTTTTCAGTGTATCCCCCTGAGCTTTCAGTGTCTCCCCCTGAGTTTTCAGTGTCTCCCCGAGTTTTCAGTGTCTCCCCTGAGTTTTCAGTGCTGTTTCTGGAAGGGAAGCTGACATTTGGTGGTTCCTTAACCTTTCACAGAGCTGCTCTGAGCGAGGCTCGGTGTTTCCTGTCCCGCCACCACAGAACTTTCCCCGGCCATTTCAGGGCCGTGGTTGTTTTTACACTGAATTTTGAGGTGTGAGGAGGGTCTGGGAGAAGACATTGAGTGGCCTTTTCAACCTCAGTGCTCACAGGGCTGTGTCTATGATGCTCTCCTCCTTCTGGAAGGGGAATGACCAGAACCTCGTCCTGCCGTGATCTCCACTGCTGAAAAACCTCCAGTTCCCTCCAAACTGGAATTCACTGGGAGCACTGTGACATCTCCCTGGATAATCCTCCCACTCTCCATCACTGCAGAGCTCAGCCTGCACTGCCCACAACACTGATTTTATCCTTCCCTCTCCCAGGCTTATCCTGGAGCTTAAATGCATCCAAATGCAGCAAATCCTGCATTGCTGGGGTGTTCCTGTGCTGCAGGCACCCACAAGGATGCAGGAATGCTCTCACTCTGTCTCTGCACCAGGGGAGGGAGCCACAAGTGTCCAGAACCTCTGGAATGACCTAGAACTTCCCTTTGCTTTAGAAGAGAGAGGGAATTTTATCTTTAAAAAGAAGCTTTTGGAAGGCAGACATTGGGTGGGACAAGGACACTGCAGCCATGTGAAACAGGGATCAGTGTTGCCCTCCAGCCAGACAAAAATGTAATTTTTTTTATCCAAAAAAACCCCACTGACCCAGAATAAAGAAGCATTGGTGGCTTCCAACAACCTTCTGACCCTGAGGCTGCTCCAGTTCAGGCCAAATTGGGGTTTTTTAGGGGAAGGCAATTGCTGCATTGCAGCCACAGCTTGGTCAGGTTATCACACAAAATCTCTGGGGTTTTTTCAGAGATCTTGAACATATTTTTTATTGCTGATGAAAACCAACAACAACAAAAAGATGGATGAGCTTGCAGAGCTGCCCTGGCTGGCACTTGGAGCCAAAGCTCTGAATAGCTGCAATTGTGACTGAATAATCAGTCAAATTTAATTGCAATTTTTGGTTGAATAAGCAGGAATAAATTACATGCAAACAATGTATCCTGTGATTTCCACATCTACTGGAAGAGCTCAAATATTTCACATATTTTCACCTGGAATCATCTCCTGATGCAGATTCTTTTTTTTTTTCTGCAGGATCATTTTGAATCATTATTACATTTCCACAGTTTGGGAATACCTCACCCTCAGTGGCTAAACTGATAATCCAACTAATATCCAGGGAAAAGATTTAATCAACTTGCACAAACCTGCAAATTCCATGGATTTGTAATTTAGTGCAGCAGAGAGAACAATGGAGAGAGAGTAAAAATGATGCTTTTTAACCTGCTTATTTTGGAAAGATCCTCAGCTGCTCATGAAAGCCTGCTGCATTTTCCTACCTGGAAAAATGTCTTTTTTTTTTGTTTTTTTGGCAGGAGATCCTGTGTGTCCACAGCTGCAATAATGATTGTCACACCACCCCTTGTCTGGCACCCTGCTGTGACTCAGGGCTGAATCAGACCCAAAAAAACCCAAAAAAAATCTCTGATCATTTGATGCGGGGTGCAATATTAGAGACCTCACACTCACAGAATTTCCAGCTGGACTCCAGTTTGATGGTGATGATGCTCAACTCCACTTGAGCATCTGTGCAAGCCCAGCTCCCATTAGAGGCCCCAGTCTCTAACCTGGCAGGAAGGGGTTTGTGAGAACGGGGGGTCAATCCTGATGGACGGAGACAAGAGATCTCAGGAGTCAGGGCTGGGTTTGGAGCGTGCAGTTCATTGCACAGGGCGTGGGTGAGGGGGCCCTGCCACGAACTGCCAGGTACAAGCTCAGAGCAGAGAGAGAGAAGGAAGAGAGTGAAGAAGAGAAGGAGCAAGAGAGAGCAAAGTTCCCATTCCAATCCATTAAATCTCCTTCTATACTGAATATTCTGATTTACACCAACCAATCCAGTACAAATACAAATCCTACAGCATTTACACACAGCCTATAGAATCATTACATTCCCATCCTGTGTTATATTTTAAACCCTAAAAACGACTCTTGGGACCCCTCCTGCCGAGCCAGCAGGGTCTGCTCTGACCCTTGGGCTCTTGGTAAGGAGAAGGGCATTGTTTAATTAATTAATTTAATTGTTTAACCTTCAGCTGGCCATACCATTGTTTTCCAGTTGTTCAGTAACCAAAGCTCGGCATCTCAGACATCCAAACTTGCCTTCAACTCTATTTCACTGATAGGTTTCATATTCTCTACAAATAAGCAGTCACATTTATAAGGTTTTCCTATTTCATCCTCCCCAGCAGGGTTGCTAACCCTCCTCTCCCCATTGCAGATGTCCACGTGGAGCCCCACAAGAAGCAGCTCCACGTCACCCTGGCCTATCACTTCCAGAGCAGCCACCTGCCCACGCTGGAGAAGCTGGCCCAGAGCATCGACGTCAAGCTGGGCTGTGACTGGGTGGCCGCCATCTTCTCCCGGGACATTCGCTTCGTCAACCACGAGGTAAAAGTTTCTTTCTGTCTTGGAGGTTGTGGATATTCACTTTGTCAGCCATGAGGTAAAAGTTCTGCAGCTTGTTTCTGTGTTGGAGGTTGTGGACATTCACTTTGTCAACCATGAGGTAAAAGTTCTGCACCTTCTTTTTGTTTTGGAGATTGTGGACATTCACTTTGTCCATCACAAGGTAAAAGTTCTGGAGTTTCTTTCTGTGTTGGAGGTTGTGGATATTCACTTTCTCAACCACGAGGTAAAGTTCTGGAGCTCGTTTCTGTGTTGGAGGTTGTGGATATTCACTTTGTCAATAATGAGGTAAAAGTTCTGCAGCTTCTTTCTGTTTTGGAGTTGTGGACATTCACTTTGTCCATCACGAGGTAAAGTTCTGGAGTTTCTTTTTGTGTTGGAGGCTGTGGACATTCACTTTGTCCATCACAAGGTAAAAGTTCTGGAGTTTCTTTCTGTATTGGAGATTGTGGATATTCATTTTCTCAACCAGAAGGTAAAAACTCTAGAGCTTCTTTCTGTGTTGGAGGCTGTGGACATTCACTTTGTCCATCAAGAGGTAAAAGTTCTGGAGTTTCTTTCTGTCTTGGACGTTGTGGATATTCCCTTTGTCAATTATGAGGTAAAAGTTTTGGAGTTCCTTTCTGTCTTGGAGGTTGTGGATATTCACTTTGTAAACCACAAGGTAAAAACTCCAGAGCTTCTTTCTGTCTTGGAGGTTGTGGACATTCACTTTGTCCATCACAAGGTAAAGTTCTGGAGCTTGTTCCATCTCAAAAATCACCGCTCTGCTGAGGATCCTCTGCCATTACTGTCGCTGTTGAGACGGTCACAGCACACAAATTGATGGGGTAAAATCTTCAGAAGGTTCATTTATTACGGCCCCATGCTGTCTTTTATACAGTTTTGACAAACCTCGTGGGCAACTTTAATTGGTTAATAGTTTTCTTGTTAATTATTCTATTAGTTAGTAACAGGTATTTTACTTGTCCATCAAATCTATCTATTCTTGGATTGATTACATATTTTCTTTACTGATCTCATGGGACAAATCCCTTATTACAGATGTATTTGTTTTTCACCTTTAGAATAGATAATATAATATATATATTATATTATCTGTTTTATATATATATAATATTATATACTGATCTCATGGGACAGATTCCTTGTTATTACAGGTGCATTTGTTTTTCACCCTCAGAATAGATAATATAATATAATATATATATTATATTATCTATTTTATATATATATATAATATTATATACTGATCTCATGGGACACATGCCTTGTTATTACAGGTGCATTTGTTTTTCACCCTCAGAATAGATAATATAATATATATGTTATATTATCTGTTTTATATATATATATTATTATATACTGATCTCATGGGACACATTCCTTGTTATTACAAGCGCATTTGTTTTTCACCCTCAGAATAGATAATATATATATTATATTATATATTTTATATATATATTATATTATCTATTTTATATATATATATATAATATTATATACTGATCTCATGGGACACATTCCTTGTTATTACAGGTGCATTTGTTTTTCACCCTCAGAGTAGATAATATAATATATATATTATATTATCTGTTTTATATATATATATATATAATATTATATACTGATCTCATGGGACACATTCCTTGTTGTTACAGGTGCATTTGTTTTTCACCCTCAGAATAGATAATATATATATTATATTATATATTTTATATATATTATATTATCTATTTTATATATATATATAATATTATATACTGATTCTCATGGGACACATTCCTTGTTATTACAGGTGCATTTGTTTTTCACCCTCAGAATAGATAATATATATATATTATATTATCTATTTTATATATATATATATATTATATACTGATCTCATGGGACACATTCCTTGTTTTTACAGGTGCATTTGTTTATCACCCTCAGAATAGATAATATAATATATATGTTATATTATCTGTTTTATATATATATATATATAATATTATATACTGATCTCATGGGACACATTCCTTGTTATTACAGGTGCATTTGTTTTTCACCCTCAGAACAGATTCTTGTGTTAAAGGAACTTCTCATTCTCAAAACAGCTTCATATGGGAATTTGCAAATTGCTTTTAGCTGCACTACAAAGAAATGACAGCCCAGCTATGGCTCTGTCCACATTTCAACAACCCATTTGTGCTTTTCCTCCCCCAGACTCTGCAAGTGATCTACCCCTACACCCCCCAGAACGACGACGAGCTGGAGCTGGTGCCGGGGGATTTCATTTTCATGTCCCCAGTGGAGCAAACCAGCACGAGCGAGGGTTGGATTTACGGCATCTCCCTGGCCACCGGCTGCGCGGGGCTGCTGCCCGAGAACTACATCACCAAGGCGGATGAATGTGGCACCTGGGTGTTCCATGGGTACGTCAGGCTGCTCCCTGATGCTGTTCTGTGTTGGACCAGAGGGTTTTTTAGCTCCACGAAAGGTGCATCACACTCTGAGGGCTGCCAGCAACCTCCCAGAAATGGTTTAAGAATAATTAGCCAGACAGCTTGATCAGAGATGATTTGAAAAAGCAAAAAAGTTTTAATAAAAGAGAAAATAACAAACTATACAGAACAAAAGAGGTGTCTTGAAAAAGCAAAAAAGGTTTTAATTAAATAGAAAATAACAAACTATACAGAACAAAAGAGGTGTCTTGAAAAAGCAAAAAAGGTTTTAATTAAATAGAAAATAACAAACTATACAGAACAAAAGAGGTGTTTTGAGAAAGCAAAAAAAGGTTTTAATTAAAGAGAAAATAACCAACTATACAGAATAAAAGAATAAAAGCCGTGCACGGTGCACGGAGGTCCCTTGCACCTGCTGAGACACCCTGAGAATCTCTGTGCTCTCTCTTAAATATTCAGTGATCAGGGAGGGTGTGACAGTTCTGGCTTCTTTTTCTCTCTGCCAAGGTCAGGATTAATACATGAGAGTCACAGTTTGTGTTTGGACTCTGTTTATTATTTCTTATCTATTTACAGACTCACAAACTGTGAGCTCTAACTAGCAAGTTAGAGAAATGAAGTAAAATGGAGCTCCTCTAACTCTTTCCAAGTGTTAATCACCCAATAATGAGGTGACACCGATATTATTTATACTTTTGACCCAATAATGACCACCCAAGGCCCACAATGCAGACCTTTTTCACCCAATTACAGAAAACCACCCAAACCCATGAAGGAAAAGGAAGAAGAAGGTGAAGAGGAAGGACTCAGACAATGCCCAAAATCCTCCATCTTCACTCACATGTATTATTTTATACTAAAATCTCAAATCTAAGTTTTTTACACAATTCTATTCAAACTCCACACCCACAACCCCAGTGCTGTCACTCAATCTCAGGTGCCTGTTCCACGGCCTCAAATCAAATGTGGTTTTTGCCTGAGGGTCAGCACCTTTTAGCACAGAAAAGGCTGAAATTCTCAGCCTCCAGGGTTCCAACAGGAGGGGTTTTTGCCTTGCTGCCCAATGGAAAACAGCCACATTCCTTGAGGAACAGCTCAAGGGTCCAACAGGTGCCTTTTTCCTGGCACTTGGCAAATTACAGTGAGAAAAGCATGGAAATTTCTGGTTCTTTTTCCTCAAAAAGTTCAGGGGTGAAACTGAAACTCTTTTCCTGACATGCAAACACCTGCTGGGGTGTGGAGGCACTGCAACAGCTCCCTCCTGTCATCGTAGGACACGAAATAGATTGACTCCACACAGTTGTCAGAAGAGAAACAAGGCTTTATTTACAATCTTTTTGCTTCTTATATAGCGTGCTTGGCTAAAAAAGGCATTTATTGGTCAACAGGACTGACACCTCTTTCCATTGGTTCAGTAATAGGAAATAACAGCTGGGGAAGGTTGTTATGAGAAAAAAACCACTGCTCAGTTAGAAATGTTTTGGAAAAAATGAGAAAGATGTTTTGGGAAAAGGAAAAAGATGTTTTGGGAAAAGGAGAAAGATGTTTTGGGAAAAGGAAAAAGATGTTTTGGGAAGAGAAAACTGTTGAAAGTTTTCCCTTGGGAAGGAGCTAGCAATGGTTAACAATTGCTGAAGTTCTCTCAGGCTCAGAAGTATCGAGCCCACACCCTCCCCTTTCCACAGCTGCAAACAGGGGCTCAGGGATTTCACCTGGGGAAGCAGGAGGGGCACTGAGAAGGGCACAGAGGAGAAGGAGCTGGCACACAGAGCCTCACCCCATCAGCCAAGGAGCAGCAGATGCTCTCCCCTAGCGTGGGATTAGAGGACAAGGTGATTTTTTTTGGCTGAGATGTTGCAGCAGCTCGTTCTGACAGGATTGCTGCTGGCTAGTGCAGCTGGAGCAGATGGCTGCTGCAGGCACTGCTGTGCAGGCACCTCTGGGAGCAGGATGGTGAAAATTTGAGTGTTGATTTGGGAAGGGACAGCTCCCATGCAGAATTCCCTGCTGAAAAGGACTCTGGATCAGCAACATTTCTTTGGATATTTAGGAAGATTTTTAGGAGCTTGTCATTGGCTTCAGTGAGAGTGCAGCCCTCACCTTTTGAGTAAGGCTGTGCCCCTTGATTTTGCTGGGAATTCATTAAATAAAATTCTACTCCAGGCAGCACTGACAGAACCAGAGGACACAGCCTCAAACTGTGCCAAGGGAAATCCAGGCTGGATATCAGGGAAAAGTTTTTTACAGCAAGGGTGATAAAGGACTGGAATGGTCTGCCCGGGGAGGTGGTGGAGTCACCATCCCTGGATGTGTTTAAGGAAAGCCTGGATGTGGCACTGGGTGCCAGGGTTTGGTTGAGGTGTCAGGGCTGGGTTGGACTCGATGATCCTGGAGGTCTCTTCCAACCTGGTGATTCTGGGATTCTGTGATTTACCCCTTATCTATCCCTGCCAGAGCAGGGGAGACAAGGCACCATCCAGAAGACAGGAGATGGAACAAAGATTTTTGGGGGAAAAGTTTCCAAACCACGACCTGTCCTTAGGGGATGACTAAGCTGGAGCAGCCTCAGCAGTTTGCGTTTTCCAGCAGTGCTGGAGCCGGGCTGGTGGCTCCTCTCCAGACACTCTGAGAGTTTGCCTCTGCCTCATCTCCATTCCCAGCAAATCCTGCCGTCTATAAATAGATGGTGAAGCGTTTGTGGCCTTTGTTAAAAGTCTTAGAGAGAAAGAAAGGCTCAGAAATTGTGTGGCAGCTCCTGGGGGCAAAGGGAAGTGGGGCAACCAAAAATTCCTTGGTATTCTCCAGACCAGTGTCCTTAAAAAATTTCATATGGGCAAGGCAGGGATTAAATGGGAGGAAGGGCTGAGAGCTGGAAGAAATTCACTTTGTGCAGAAATAGGGATGGGTCCTGAGTAAAAACTGAGATTTTGTTCACATGGAGATATTCAAGTTCTGGGGTCACTGGGGATGGGTCTGTGCTGCTCCAATGCTCTTCCTGCATTTGAGGGGAACAATTCCTCAGGGCAGGGCCAGCCCTTGTGGGGAGCTCAGGAATGATCCCACAGCTCAGTGTCATCCTTGCACCCTAAATCCCCCAGATAACAGATCAGGACCAACACCACAGTGAGTTTTTCCTCCTTTAAATCATATAAATCACCACACAGGTGACCTATTTTTGTCCCACTGGCAGCTCGGGGTAATTTTAACAGCTGTGAAACCCCTCTGAGATTTTATCCCAGGAAGCAGCTCCTGATGTATTTAAGGCACTGAAAAGTGCCAGCTCTGCCAGCTCTTTCTGTCAGAGTAAATGACCACATCCATTACCTGATAATGGCCTTTTTTTATTATTTTTTTAATGACTAAGCAGAGGTAACTGAGTCAGCAGAGGGTCGAGGGAGTTTCTGTGATTGCCTGTCACAGTTTAGTCCCCAGGGTTTTGGTAAAAGTCCTTGAATATCTGGGAATAAGAACTTTATTCAGAGTGACCATCATCAGGCAAGGCCCCAAGGGAGAGTGAGCTCTGTTAAATCCCTTTGGCTGCACTGAACAGGAGGCACTGGGGGGAATAAATTCCCCAAGCGGGTGGGAAGGGGAACAGGCAGCGCTGAAAAATGCAGGGACAAGAGGGCTGAGTGTGCCAGGTCCTGCCAGGGGCAGGAGCTGCTTTGGGCACAGGAACCCTGAGAACTGCCCAGGGAGAGGCCCCAGATTTCTGCTGGAGCACAGCTCGTGCTGCAAAGGGAGTGAAAACTCCCTGGGGCCATTAATTCCCAAACTTGGGACCATGGTCAGTGATGTGGGCTGGTCCCCAGGTGATGTCAGGGAGCATCATGAAGGCCCTGGGATTTTCCATGAGAATATTCCAGGGTGGAGAGAGCCTCCCAGCCCAAAGTCTGGGATTGTTCTGTAAATTGTTTCTAAGGAAACAGCCCGTGGGGATGGAATTTGTCTCCTCACGTGTGTGCATCACCTGGCAAGGTGCTCTCAGGGCAGCACTAACCCCAAATAATAATGAAATAACATCACAAAAATATTACCACCACTCCTGAAGGCTACAGAAACGCCCTGAGGGCAGCCTGAGCACAAAAAGCATTCCCAAAGACAATATTTTTTCTGGTTTTGGCAGGTCCTACTCCATTCTGAACACCACGTTTTCCCCATCCCTTCAAGCCTTTGCTGACGGAGCTCTGGAGAGGAGGCAGCAGGAGGACCAAGGGCCAGGGGACGCTGGGCCCCTCACCATCATCTGCCAGAACGTGCAGGTAGGGACCCCACAGCCAGAAACCATCAGGGACAACCTTCCAGTGAATGGATTTTCCCCCAATTCATCTTCTCACTCCCTGCAGCACAAGTTACAAAGTTTTTTGGATGACACAACCCCGTCCCCAAAGTGCCTCTCTAGCTGGGGTGGCAGGGCCCCATCCTCTGCCCCCTTCAGCAGCTTTAAACCACCATAAATTTACCAAATCAAATGTTATAATTTTATTTTATTGGTTATAAATTTATTTTTTTGGTTATCAATACCCAAAGAGCTCCACAAACCCATAAAAGCCACAAATCCTGCAGCCTTCCCTGTGATGTTTGCACAAGGGCAAGGCAGGAGGAGCCTGGTGCTGCCTCCTGTGGCTTGCTCAGATGTTTCTCCACTCTGGTGAAGGTCAAACCTGCTGTCACTTTAATTCCTTGTGAGGCTGCCTGGAGCAGAGGCTGGGCAGAGTTAAAGGAATAAAGTGGGGATTTATTAAAAGGCTTTTCAAGGATTCACCTTGGGCAGTACAAGATGAACACCCAGTTATGAGTTTTCTACACCCAAGATGGAGCAGGGGTCACAAATTTTCACACTTTTATCAGTTTTGTTCCATTTCCATGTTGGGGTTAATTGTCCAATCACACTTCAGGTTATGCAGTCCCACCCTCCCAGGTTGCTTTCCCCAATTCGCTGTTGTTTGAATTTTTTTGGCCCAAAGCTGCAGCGCTGTCCTTGGTTCTGGGGCTGGAGAAGGATTGTTTTGTGTGCCTGAGCTGGGAGGAGAACTGGCTAACACTTTGTACGAAGTTCAAAGTTATGCACCAACGCAGTGCAGAATCTGGAAAACACAAAAATTAAAAAATTAAGGCTGAGATTTCCCTTGCAGCCGCTGAGGATCAGCAGCCAGCCGGGCCCCCAGAAGCGCTGCCTGTTTGTGTGCAGGCACGGCGAGAGGATGGACGTGGTGTTTGGGAAGTACTGGCTGTCCCAGTGCTTCGATGCCAAAGGTGAGCCCGGGGATATCCCAGGGTTGGATGGGGGAAGGAGAAGCCACTGCCTGGTGGGAGCTGTGGGTTTCAACACCAAAAATATCAAATGATGTTTTTTGTACACTCAGCTGCAGAAAGTCGTCCAGGGAGGGAGAAGCCACTGCCTGGTGGAATCTGTGTTTCAACATCAAAAATATCAAATAATGCTTTTTGTGCACTCAGCTGCACAAAGTCATCCAGGGAGGGAACGCTCAGTTTGCCAATGTTTGGGAAAATATTGCAGGGGTGATTACTGCAGTCACATCACCACAGAGAAAATGCAGTCATGGTGTTGGTAGTCAGTGTTTAGTGAAAATATTTGCTGCCATCAAGATAAAAATTCTGCGCTGCTGGGTCTCAGTCCTGGATGGAAATAACTCTGCTCAGAGTGGTTTTTGGGGCATAAATTGGGGTTTTCAGCCCAGTATTATGCTCAGGTTTCTGACTATAATGAACAAATTTTAACTTTAGGCTCTGTTGGCTATAGAGCTGATCAGAAATCTGTCCTAAAAGTCTTTCTTCCATTCAAAACCACCAATAACTTGTAGTGAAAGGATGATTTCACAACTCTCTTCTTTCTAAACTGTGGCTGAAGAGCTCTGACATTCCTATAAAAGTGTAATGTTTGTTGTGGGATAGAAATGACTTTCCCATGGGGAAATCGGTCCTAAAAATAAAATTTTAGAAGCTTAGCAACATTGTGTGCTGACTTGGAGCTGGTGAGAGGTGTTTAATTTAATTTTGTGAGATTCCTGATGGGTTTAATTGGGGAAAAAAATAATAAAACTTCACAAGAGACAGGGTCGAGGAAGGACCTGCGAAGGTGAGGTGGTGGGAGAGGGGAAAATTAGGGGAAAAAATCAGAGGGGAAAGTCCTGCCTCTGTGTGAGGGAATAATTCCAGCCTGGCACCTCTCCTGCAGGCAGGTACATGCGCAGTAACCTGAACATGCCTCACAACTTACCTCAGAGGAGTGGTGGTTTCAGGGATTACGAGAAGGACGCTCCCATCACCGTGCTGGGCTGCACCCAGGCCAGGCTCGTGGGTAAGTGCTGCTCACAGGCAGAGCTCTCAGCTGGGGGGATCTGGGGGGGATTTGGGGAAGGAGTGAGGGTGGACATGCCCTGGCAGAGGTTGTCCATCCATGGAGGTGTCCAAGGCTGGGTTGGGCAGGGTTTGGAGCAGCCTGGGGTAGTGGAAGGTGTCCCTGCCCATGGGGATTTTGGTTTTTCCAACCCAAACCATTCCATGATTCCATGGAATCAGCTTCACTGTCTTCTTCCCACACCTTTTCAGAGAAAGGAAAAGTTCAAGGCAGGAAAAAGTGGATGGGATGCACTGAGCTAACGGGATTTCAATCTTTCAAGCTTTGCAAAGTCCCTTCACCTTCCCCAGCAATCTCCCTCTTCCAAAGAAAACCTCACCCCCTTCAGCTGCTGCAGCTGAAGAGGCAAAGCAGAAATGTAGGACGTGGGGTGAAATCAGAGCCATCAAACCCTTGGGGAGGTTTTGTTGTTATCCACACTGGGCAGAAATGCAGCACTGTGGCTGTCACCTCATGCAAAATACACTTTTTTATCCACTTTGCCACACCAGTATCCTTTCATCAGTCTGCCAGGCTTTGTACTGTCACAGACACAGCCCAAATCATTCCCAGTGTCCTCCCACCCTCCCCATCCTCATCCCTGATGACTTCTGAGCCTGTTGTGTACAGACAGAAAATCCTTTGCCAGCCAAAGACAAATCCTTTGCCATCACATCTTGGGAGCTGTGATGAGCGCAGCCCAGCCCCTTAAAGCACTGAGCGTTTCCTCCCCCTCCAATCCTTCCGAGCACTCCTTGCTGGTCACATCCAAAACTAGGGCAGCTAAAATTATCCTGGCCTTTTGGAGCACAAATAAATCACTGTGCAGCAGCAGCAGCAGCAGCAGGAGGATGCTCAGACACTCGGCCACATGGCAGCAGGGTTTGCAATCTGCACAGCACAGACGGGGGCTGCCAGTGTCACAGTGCACTTTGCTGGTGGCATCCAGGGGCAAGGACACGCTTTGGGTGACATTGAGAGGGCCAAGGACACTTTGCTGGTGGCGTTCAGGGCCAAGGACACGCTTTGGCTGGCATTGAGAGGTCCAAGAACACTTTGCTGGTGGCATTCAGGGGCGAGGGACACACTTGGGTGACACTGAGAGGTCCAAGGACACTTTGCTGGTGGCATCCAGGGGCAAGGACACACTGTGGGTGGCATTGAGATGTCCAGGGACACTTTGCTGGTGGTATTCAGGGGCAAGGACACACTGTGGGTGACACTGAGAGGGCCAAGGACACTTTGCTGGTGGTATTCAGGGCCAAGGACATGCTGTGGGTGACACTGAGAGTCCAAGGACACTTTGCTGGTGGCATCCAGGGGCAAGGACACACTTTAGGTGACATTGAGAGGGCCAAGGACACTTTGCTGGTGGCATCCAGGGGCCAGGGACACACTTGGGTGACATCGTGAGGTCCAAGGACACTTTCCTGGTGGCTTTGAAGAGGTCCAAGGACACGTTTTGCTGTGGCACTCAGGGCTTCAAGGACACACTTTGGTAATGGCAGTAAAGGGGTGCAAGGTCACACAATTTGTGGCATTCAGGGGTCCAAGGACACTTTGCTGGTGGTGGCATTCATGGGGTCTGAGGACACTTTGCTGGTGGCATTAAAAGGGTTTGAGGACACATTTTGCTGGTGGCAGTTAAGGGGTCTGAGGACACTTTGTGGGGAATTAAGGGGGTCTGAGGACACACTTTCCTGGTGGCAATGAATGGGTCCAAGGACACTTTGCTGGTGGCATTAAAAGGGTTTGAGGACACATTTTGTGGGGAATTAAAGGGGTCTGAGGACATTTCACTGGTGCATTTGAGGGGTCTGAGGACACTTACTTGCTGGTGGCAATAAAGGGGTCCCAGGACTCACTTTGCTGTGGCATTCAAGGGATTAGAGGACACAGTTTGCTGGTGGCATTAAACAGGTCTGAGGATACATTTCACTGGTGGCACTGAGAGGGTCTGGGGACACACTTCGGGGGGCATTATAAGGGTCCAAGGACACATTTTGGGGGGCAATAAAGAAGTCTGAGGACACACTTCAGTGGTGGCATCGAGGGGTCTGAGGACCCACTTCTTGTGGCATTAAAGAGGCTTGAGGACACACTTCGCTGGTGGCATTCAAGGGTCCCAGGACACATTTTGTATGGCATTAAAAGGGTGTGAGGACACATTTTCCTGGTGGCATTCAGGGGATCTGTGGACACACTTTTCTGGTGGCATTAAAAGGTTCCAAGGACTCATTTAAAAGTTCCAAGGACACATCTAAAAGTTCCAAGGACTCATTTAAAAGTTCCAAGGACACATTTAAAAGTTCCAAGGACACATTTAAAAGTTCCAAGGACACATTTTGCTGGTGGCATTCAGGGGATCTGTGGACACACTTTTCTGGTGGCATTAAAAGGTTCCAAGGACTCATTTAAAAGTTCCAAGGACACATTTTGCTGGTGGCACTGAGGGGGTCTGAGGACACATTTTGCTGTCCAAGGGCACGGCTGCAGCTGTGGTGGCACCGTGTGACCTTCACACAATTCCTGTGGTGACCAAAGGCCGTGAGCAGCTCCCTGTGACACCGGGCTGGGAGATGTCCTTCTCCTAAACGACCCCACTTCTTTCTAGGGCAGCCTAGAAATGGTGACAGCCACTGTCACTGAGTGTCCCCTCCTTGCTGCCACCCCTTTGTCCTGCTGCTCCTACAGAACAAAAATGTGGCTCCCTGCAAGCCTGAGCAGCTCCTGCTCTCCCTTGGTTCCCTGCAGGAATATTAAACCCTGCTGCAGGAATATTAACAGCCCTGCCCCTGGAGTTGATCCTTATCTCGTTTGCCGTGATCTCCCACGTGTGTAATGAAATGCTGATTTATGCCAGCAGACAATCCAGCCAGTTCAATTAAGCTGGGTCTGAGTTGTGTTCAATCATTTGATTTACAGCTTACAAATGAAATGAAATTAAACCCAAGACCTTTACAATTTTTCTGGCGGCTTTTTGGCCAGACCCACGAGGAGCAGCTCCTTGCTGTGCCATTTACCTGGATTTATTCACAAAGATCAAAACTTTTTTGCAGGTGAAGCCCTGCTAGAAACAAACACCATCGTGGACTACATCTACAGCTCCCCATCGCTGCGGTGTGTGCAGACAGCTCACAATATCCTGAAAGGTAAGAAATGAATTCTCCTCATTTTCGGCATAAAACACGGACAAGCAGATAAAAAGCATGGACCTAAGTCTATGATGAATGGGAATTATTATTAATTTTATTATTAAATTTATCATTATATTTATATTATTTTATATTATTATATTATTAATTTTATTTATTATTTTATTATCATATATTATTATACTATTTTAATAATATAATATTATAATTTTATTTTATTTTTATATAATTTGTATTATAAGTTATATACATTACATATTATGTATATTTATAATATATAATTTATATCTATAATATCTATAACATATAGATATTATATATTATAATATAATATAATATAATATAATATCAGAATAATTTCATTATTATATTAATATTATTAATTTAATTATTATCATTTTATTTATATTATATTATATTATATTACATTACATTATATTATATTATATTTTACCTCCATATAATTTGTATTATAATTTATATACATAATATATAATATATATTTATGGGATGTAATTTATATCTATAATAACTATAATGTAACATAATGTAACATAATATAATATAATGTAAAATAATATAATGTAATATAATGTAATAAAAATTATCATGATATATAATATAATATAATATAATATAATATAATATAATATAATATAATATTATCAGGATAATTTTTATTATATTAATATTATTAATTTATTATCATTTTATTATTATATTATATTATATTTTACCTCCATATAATTTGTATTATAATTTATATACATAATATATAATGCATATTTATAGGATATAATTTATATCTATAATATAATATAATGTAATATAATGTGATATAATATAATATAATATAGTATAATATAATATAATATAATGTAAAATAATATAATGTAATATAATGTAATAAAAATTATCATGATATATAATATAATATGATATATGATATGATGTAATGTAATGTAATATAATATAATATAATATCAGGATCGTTTTTATTATATTAATATTATTAAATTAATTATTATTCTATATTAAGTGAATGATAATTATGATTTCCACAGGAATATCTTTTCTATTAGCACAATCCATAAGGAACCCTTTCCTAATTGCACCAGCTGCCAGCCAGAGCCTGCCCTTCCCTGGCACACACTAAATAAATACATTAAATACCTAATTCCCCATGGAAAATAAATCAATCAGCAATCCAACTGAAGCATCAAAGCTGCTCCCTTCCTTCCCAGCTGCTTCCATTGCTACCTGGCCTCCTGTCCCTGTCTTTTCCAGGAATGCAGCAGGAGAACAACCTGAAGATCCGGGTGGAGCCGGGCTTGTTCGAGTGGACCAAGTGGGTGTCCGGGAGCTCCCTGCCCGCCTGGATCCCCCCGGTGGATTTGGCTGCAGCCACGCTCAGCGTCGATACAACCTACAGGTAACACAAATCACCCAGACAGGGCTGGGGCTGCTCCTCTGGGGGTTCAGCTCCCAGCTCTGCTGAGCTCTTTGCCCTTTACTGGGTGGGGTTTTGTGCTCACAGACCTTGCACTTGGAATTCTTTATTTTTACAATTTACTGGATGTATTTTTGTGCTCACAGACCTTGCACTTGGAATTCTTTATTTGTTACAATTTATTTGACATGTTTTTTCTCCTCACAGACCTTGCACTTGGAATTCTTTATTTGTTACAATTTACTGGGTGTGTTTTTCTCCTCACAGACCTTGCACTTAGAATTCTTTATTTTTTACAATTTACTGGGTGTGTGTTTGTGCTCACAGACCTTGCACTTAGAATTCTTTATTTGTTACAATTTATTGGAAATGTTTTTTCTGTTGCACTTGGAATTCTTTATTTGTTACAATTTATTTGACATGTTTTTTGTGCTCCCAGACCTTTCACTTGGAATTCTTTATTTTTACAATTTACTGGATGTATTTTTGTGCTCACCGACCTTGCACTTGGAATTCTTTATTTGTTACAATTTATTGGAAATGTTTTTTCTGCTCACAGACCTTGCACTTGGAATTCTTTATTTTTACAATTTATTTGACGTGTTTTTTCTGCTCACAGACCTTGCACTTGGAATTCTTTATTTTTACAATTTATTTGACATGTTTTTTCTCCTCACAGGCCTTGCACTTAGAATTCTTTATTTGTTACAATTTATTGGAAATGTTTTTTCTGTTGCACTTAGAATTCTTTATTTTTTTTACAATTTACTGGGATGTGTTTTTCTGCTCACAGACCTTGCACGTGGAATTCTTTATTGTTACAATTTACTGGATGTGTTTTTCTGCTCACAGATCTTGCACTTAGCATTCTTTATTTTTACAATTTATTTGACATGTTTTTTCTGCTCACAGATCTTGCACTTGGAATTCTTTATTTTTACAATTTACTGGCTGTGTTTTTCTGCTCACAGACCTTGCACTTAGAATTCTTTATTTGTTACAATTTATTTGACATGTTTTTTGTGCTCACAGACCTTGCACTTGGAATTCTTTATTTGTTACAATTTACTGGATGTGTTTTTCTCCTCACAGACCTCATATTCCTGTCAGCAAGTTGGTGGTTTCTGAGTCTTATGACACCTACATAAGCAGAAGCTACCAAGTCACAAAGGAAATCATCAGTGAATGTAAAGGCAAAGGTGAGTGCTGCAGAGGGGATGAAAAAGGCCAAATTCCAATATTCCTGAGCAATCTTTCCCTCCCCTGAATCTCTCATCCTCTCTCCCAGGAGCATTGGAATGCCCTGCATCATAACAATAATTTCAGATACATTAGAGGTCCACAAAGTTCAACAGCAGAATTATTTTTTTTATTTTATTTTTTTATTCCTGACCCAATGGCAGCTGTTCCTTTCCCAAGGGAATAAATGAGAGATTTGCCCTCTGCTCTGTGTTCCCAGCATTAAATGGAGAATTTTCCCTCCTCTCTCTGAGCTCCTTCTCCAAATTATATTCCCATTAAAACCTTAGAACATGTCTCCAAACACAATATTGATTTTTAAAAAAAATCCTTACCTGTTGTTGTTTTTTTTAAAAAAAAATCCCTAGCTGTCCCTAGCCACAACACTCTGAGAATTCCTAAATTCTGCTCTTTTCACTGATTTCTTTGACCCCTCTCTGCACTCTGAGCTTTGATTTCAATGGTTTGCACACAAAATTCAAAAGCGTGGTGGTTGTAAAGGATCTCAGAATTGGAAATGTAAAGCTGCCACTGTGGAAAGGCAGTGAAATTAAATGTTTGTTGTAATAGGAATTAATTTCTGCGTAGGCAAAAAGCATCTGCTTCTCAGCCCAGCTGAAACCTCACTGGAATTCTTCAGAATTTTTTCCATAAAACATTTTTAAACCAAGCAGGAGTGAGTTAACCATTACCCTGAAAATTGAGAAATACTCTAAATGTGTTAAAAAATCACATTTCCCTCTTAATTCACATTTTGATGCTCTGCTGTAAGACAAAATATTTTTAAATGGCTGCTTGATTTGGGGCACCAGCCCCTAAAAATCTGGCCTGGCCTCTGTGCTCAGCCTGAATTTCTCATTTATTCCAGGAAACAACATCCTGATCGTGGCTCACGCCTCCTCCCTGGAAGCCTGCACGTGCCAGCTCCAGGGGCTGTCCCCCCAGAACTCCAAGGATTTTGTACAGATGGTCCGAAAGGTGAGTGCCAGCGAGGGGAGAGAACAGCTAGGAGGGAAAATAAAACCAATCTGCAGCCTGCTGGAGCAAATTGTTCTGAGCTTCACTCGTTTCAGGAGGCTGAAGGAAAAGGGTTGGAGAGGCTGGAGCAGGGTGTGGGGTCAGGTGTTCCCCTAAAATGGGTTTGCAGGGACTGTTTGGTGTTTTTTGGGGTCAGATGTCCACTCAAAATGGTTTGCAGGGACTCTTTTGTGGTTTTTGGGGTCAAGGTACCCACCTAAAGTGGGTTTGCAGGGATGTTTGATGCTTTTTGGGGTCAGATGTCCACTTAAAATGGGTTTACAAGGATGTTTGGTGCTTTTTGGGGTCAGATGCCCACCTAAAATTGTGTGCAGGGACTCTTTCCTGCTTTGTGGGGTCAGATGTCCACTTAAAATGGTTTGCAGAGACTCTTTTGTGCTTTTTGGGGTCAAGGTACCCACCTAAAGTGGGTTTGCAGGGCTGTTTGATGCTTTTTGGGGTCAAGGTGCCCACTTAAAATGGGTTTGTAGGGACTGTTTGGTGCTTGTTGGGGTCATATGCCCACTTAAAATGGGTTTACAAGGACGTTTGGTGCTTGTTGGGGTCAGGTGCCCACCTAAAATGGGTTTGCAGGGACCCTTTTGTGCTTTTGGGGTACCAGGGGCAGTGCACAGAGCCCCAAACCCCCTCAGCACAGCCAGCAGGGCACCCCAGCCCTACAGCGCTTCCCCTGCTCACCTAAAGAGATGCCAAGCATCAAAAGGCTGGGAATTATAACGAGTTTTTCACTTCCTCTCCTTCCCTGCCCTCTGCCAGCCTTGCAGAGGCTCCCTGGGATATTCAGGGCTCATCTGGGAACCCCTGAGCTGCAGGAACATCCCACATTTCCCCCAAAGCTCTGCGAGTTTGGGATCATGTTTGGTTTGAGCTGCTCCCTGTTTAAACCTACATTCCATTTAAACCCACATTCCATTCAAAAGTGCATTTTTAAACCCACATTCCGTTCAAAAGTGCATTTTTAAACCTACATTCTGTTCAAAAGTACGTTTTTAAAACTGCATCACATTTAAAATAACATTTTCAAAACTGCATCCCATTTAAAGCTACATCTCATTCAAAACTACATTTTTAAAACTGCATCCCATTCAAAGCTACATGCCATTCAAAATTATGTTTTTAAAACTGCATCCCATTTAAAACTACATTTTTAACCCCACACTCCCAGGGTATAATCTGTTCCTTTTTTCCCCAGTGTTTTTGCACTGGCAACAGTGCACCGAAAATGGACTTTGGGGGAGGGAAAAAACATTAAAAAAGGGTGAAATCCTGGGGCAGCACAGCAGGGATCCCTTGGGATTCCTTCATCCCTTGGAACTCCTTCATCCCTTGGGACTGCCCAGCTCTGTCCCTGCTTTTTTGCCTTAATTCCCACCTCTCTCCATTCCAAAGTGCATTTTTACACCTACATTCTGTTCAAAACTACATTTTAAAAACTGCATCCCATTCAAAGCTACATGCCATTCAAAATTACGTTTTTAAAACTGCATCCCATTTAAAACTACATTTTTAACCCACATTCCCAGGGTATAATCTGTTTTTTTTCCCCAGTGTTTTTGCACAGGCAGTGGAGCACAGAAAATGGACTTTGGGGAGGGAAAAGAGATTCAAAAAGGGTGAAACCCTGGAGCAGCACAGCAGGGATCCCTTGGGATTCCTTCATCCCTTGGGACTGCCCAGCTCTGTCCCTGCTTTTTCACTTTAATTCCCACCTCTCTCCATTCAAAAATTGCATTTTTACACCTACATTCCGTTCAAAACTACATTTTAAAAACTGCATCCCATTTAAAAATACGTGCCATTCAAAATTACATTTTTAAAATTGCATCCCATTTAAAACTACATTTTTAACCCCACACTCCCTGGATATAATCTGTTTTTTTCCCCAGTGTTTTGCACTGGCAGTCTGTCAATCACCACCTGAAAATGGGCTTTGGGAAGGGAAAAGAGATAAAAAAGGATGAAATCCTGGGGCAGCACAGCAGGGATCCCTTGGGATTCCTTCATCCCTTGGGATTCCTTCATCCCTTGGGATTCCTTCATCCCTTGGGATTGCCCAGCTGCTTTTTTACCTTAATTCCCACCTCTGTCCATTCACAAGTAAATTTTTAAACCTACATTCTGCTCAAAATTACATTTTTAAACCTACATTCACCTTAATTCCCCCTCTCTCCTCACAGATTCCCTACCTGGGGTTCTGCTCCTGTGAAGAGCTGGGGGACACCGGTGTTTGGCAGCTCACAGACCCCCCCATCCTCCCCCTCACACACGGACCAACTGGAGGCTTTAACTGGAGAGAAACCCTCCTGCAGGAATAGGGAAAAAAAACCACCCAGCCAGGACAAAAACCCTTTCCCAGCGTTGGAGATCGTCTCTTCTTGTGTTTTATTGACAGCAAGGAAAAAAAAACAACCCTGATCATCCATCCTGTGGGTCACTCACAGCATATCTCACACAGCCACAGCCCTGCACAAACAAAAAACAACAAAAAAACCCTCATTTACAACAAAAATGGGCTGATTGGAGGGGGGAAAAAAAAGAATTAAAATATTAAATAAGCCTTGAGGCTCTTGCACAGCTCAGGGTTGGTTTGCCTGCCTCTGGTGACACTTTCACTGCCACCTGCACCACGGGAGGAGCAGCGAGCCCTGGGGCAGGCAGGATGCTGGGCTTGGTGTTTTTCTCAGTGCTGATTTTGTAAAATGTCTGCAGGTTTGTTCAGCTCGCTCTGCTCACTGCCCCCAGAGCCTCAGCACCTGCCACAGAAATAAAAATGTGTCCCCAAGGCTGGAAATGAGTCCAGCACCAGGTTATTCCTCTCCTTTGCCTGGGCAGGCAGAGATGGGAGTGCTCAAAATGTGTCAGAGGTTGGGTGGTGTGGAGGAAAATTCCCAATCGAAGGAAAATTCCGAATTTTACATCAGTCACAGGTGAAGTTCCAGAGTCAAAAGTCAGCGCAGCAAAAGCTGGGAGGAATTTCTGTGAAGTGGAGGTAAAGGAAGACTTTTCCAACCAAACCTGAGCTGTTGAGGAAGTTCAGGTTTGGGGTTTTATTCCTTTACTTTGGTTATTGAAATCAGCCTGAAAGGTTTGTGCCAGCTGAGTTCCCTTCAGAAGGTTTGGAAAAGGGATTTTCCCTTTTCACACTGGGATTTTTGTGCTGGCCATTCACCAGTAATGTTGTTATTACATCAGCCTGTTGCATATTCACAGACTATTATTCATATTCTTAATTTTTTTTTAGAAATTAGTGGCTTCGTGTCCCTTTGGCAGTCCTGGTGATGTTGATGGGATGAAAAAGCTGCTGGAATTCAGCTGGAATTCTGAGTGCTTTGCTTCCTTACCCTCAGTTCCCAAGCATCATCTACCATCAAGACAAAGCAGCTAAAAAAAAAACCCCAGCACATTTTGATTTAGGAACAACATTTGATGCTGTTTATCCAGGGAAGGAAGGGTTGGGATTTGGGGAAAGTGGAAGAGGAAAGTTTCCATCTCTGACCAAGATTACAAGGGGAATCCTCTTGCTGCCAGAGCCTGCAGGATGCTAAAAGCACCTGCATGTCCCAAAATACACCACAGAGGGGATTTATAACATGGAGTGACATCAGAGGGGTTTTTTTTAGGATCAGAATTGCCTAAAATCATCAACTTTGGGCCCAAAAGTTGCTGCAGACACTCCAGCAGTGCAGGCCTGCTGTCAGCAGGTCCTTAAAAACTGGATTAAATGGGATGAAAGAGATTTAGGAACTCTTCTTTCCTAGTTTGGGCCACAAGTCTGAGAATTCCCAGGGACAGAATCACCCCAGGATGGTTTGGGTTGGAAAAGCCCTTAAAGCTCATCCAGGGACGCACCAGGGTGGCCTTGGACCCTTCCAGGGATGGGGCAGCCAAATGGAAACCACCAAATAATGAAGCAAAAAGCAGCAGCCAAGGCCCCTGAGGAGCTGCAGGAGAGATTTTGTGCCAGCTCTGCCTCTGCTCAGAGCCCTGAACACCCTCGAGAGATTTTGGATTTTGTGCCATCCCTGCCCAGCTCTGCCTCTGCTCAGAGCCCTGAACACCCTGGAGAGATTTTGGATTTTGTGCCATCCCTGCCCAGCTCTGCCTCTGCCCTCGTGTGAAGTGGGTGAGAGGCACAGAAGGCAGCCCTGGCCAGATTGATGTTTGTTAATCACAGGAAAATCAATTTTGGGTGATGTTTTGGGTGGATTTTCCCCTTGGGCAGGGCTGGTGTCAGCTCCCCCACAACAACCAGGGAGTGACAAACTGCAATTCCCTCTTCCCACGAGAGGTGAAACTTTTGGGATGGAGCAAATCTGAAAGGGCTGAGCTCGGTTTGGGGGAGCAGAGCACATCCTGTGCGTGTTCACAGGCAGCAGGGGCTGTATCCCAGAAATTCCCACAACCCACAGGAATATCCCATGATTTCTGCCTTTAGGGTTGTGTATCCATCTTCCTGTCCATATTCACAGGCAGCAGGGGGCCCATCCTGGGAAACATCCCATAAATTCCCACAATCCACAGGAATATCCCATTATTCCACGTTTAGGACTGTGTATCCACCTTCCTGTCCATATTCTCAGACAGCAGGGGCAGTATCCCAGAAATTCCCAGAATCCACAGGAATATCCCATTATTTCACCTTTAGGATTGTGTATCCACCTTCCTGTCCATATTCACAGGCAGCAGGGAGCCCATCATGGGAAACATCCCATAAATTCCCAGAATCCACAGGAATATCCCATTATTTTACCTTTAGGATTGTGTAATACATCTTCCTGTCCATATTCACAGGCAGCAGGGGCAATATCCCATAAATCCCCACAATCCATAGGAATATCCCATTATTTTACTTTCAGGATTGTGTATCCACCTTCCTGTCCATATTCTCAGACATCAGAGACCCCATCATGGGAAATACCCCATAAATTCCCACAATCCACAGGAATATCCCATTATTCCACCTTTAGGACTGTGTATCACGCCTGTCCATATTCACAGGCAGCAGGGAGCCCATTGTGGGAAATACCCCATAAATTCCCACAATCCATAGAAATATCCCATTATTTTACTTTCAGGACTGTGTATCCACCTTCCTGTCCATATTCACAGGCAGCAGGGAGCCCATCATGGGAAATATCCCAGAAATTCCCAGAATCCACAGGAATATCCCATTATTTTACTTTTAGGATTGTGTATCCACCTTCCTGTCCATATTCACAGGCAGCAGGGGCAATATCCCAGAAATTCCCACAATCCACAGGAATATCCCATTATTTTACCTTTAGGATTGTGTTACAAACCTTACTGTCCACATTCTCAGACAGCAGAGAGCCCATCATGGGAAATATCCTGGAAATTCCCAGAATCCACAGGAATATCCCATTATTTCACCTTTAGGACTGTGTATCCACCTTCCTGTCCATATTCACAGGCAGCAGGGAGCCCATCATGGGAAATATCCCATAAATTCCCACAATCCATAGAAATATCCCATTATTTTACATTTAGGATTGTGTAACAAACCTTACTGTCCATATTCACAGGCAGCAGGGAGCCCATCATGGGAAATACCCCATAAATTCCCACAATCCACAGGAATATCCCATTATTCCACCTTTAGGATTGTGTAACACTCATCAGTGCTTTATTGCAGCAGGGATGGAAGTGAAAAGTCAGGGAGAAAATTCAGGACAGGGCAGGAAGAAACCCAAACCTGCTCCTGCGTGGTTTTATCGCTGTCAGGGTGATTTTTAATTGTCATTTGAACTCTTTTTGGCTGTGTGCAGGCATCCTGAAGAGCGATTCTGGCTCGTTTTCCTCCATGCAAAAAGTTTAAAATTAAATATTTGACAATCACACATAAAAAATTTTGGTGGCTGAGGCGTGTGAATTCTCCAGATTTTTTGTTTCATGCCATCAAGGTGTAAATTGGGGCAAGAAATGTCATTATATTCGAATATTTATTGCCTGTGGAAAGGGTGGAGGTGGCTCAGATCCTGTTTGATTTGAGTGACATGAAAAGGAATTTCTTCAGAAGCACGAAACAGGGAGGGGGCAAAAGCTGAATGCACAATCTGAGTGGTGTTAGCTGCTCTTTGAAATAATAGTAGAGAAAAAAAGTGTTCTGGTTGAGGAGGTAGATGTTAAAATACTCTTCTTTAAAATATATATATATATTTTTGGATGTTTGGGAAATATTTTGGCAATTGTAGTCTTGTCTTGAATTAGGTGTCAAGGATGAGGGGAGAAAAAATCTTATTTTCTTCAGTATTTGGAGTTTTTTGGGGGGTTTTGTGTTCAGCAGGAAAGGCTTTTTGGGAGAAAAAAAACAAAAAAAGATAAAAAAGTGTTGTCCCTTTTAAATTTATAATTGGGAGGTTAAGAAGACAAAAGAATTGCTGCTTCACTTTCACTTTAATGTGGATTTAATGGCACTCCAGGGGTTTGTCCCAGAACATTCAATTTGATCTCTCTAAAATCTTTTCCTTTCTGTGAGCTGCATCAGATCCAAGTTTTATTTTAACAGCAATTCCCAGATTTTTCCTTCTCTGCACAATTAAGGAAAAAAAAGCTGCAAACCCGCCAAGAATAAACGTTAATTCTCGTAATTCGCAATGTATGGCTCAGAAAACGACAAGAATTAAAGTGAATTAAATCTGATTGCACCCAGATCAACAGAGCTGTGCTCGTTTATGCAAAATGAGGATCCAGACCGTGGTAATTTCAGTCAAAATTTGGTATTTCCCTTTTCACTCCCGCTGGGCAGTTTCAGACAGGAGCTGGCTGAGGCCAGGAGCCTCCTTCTGCCATGGAATTCTGGTGAATTTAATGTTTGTGGTCATTTTTATCCCCAAATCATGGCTTTGGTTTGTGGTTTGAGTTTATTTTTTTCAAAAGAGGCAGGGAGGAGATGATTTTGAGGTCACAGCCGGGAGTGATGGGGGAGCAGACGTGCGTGGGGTGGCAATTAATGAACAAAATAATTGTAATTAACAGGGCCGTGATTGGCTGCAAAGGCTCCAAATCACTTCTGGCTGCTCCCCACTTCCTCAAATTCACCCCCCAGGGAATCTTCGTGACCCACAACACAAAATACTCAGCCAGTTCCTTTATTATTTCTTAAAACGTATTTTCTGAACTTTCACCCCATGACATCTCTTCAGACTCGATGTTATCAACTTTTTGTTTGTTTGTTTTATTTCCAACCCGTTGTATCATTCTGTTTATTTTTTTTTAATTTAGTGTGAGCAGATTGTATTTATTTGAGAGAAAAAAAAAAAAAAAGTTGGCTGTTAAAAAAACCCAATAATTGTATTGCCAAAAATAGCTGTAATTACCTGTGACATCTGTATTTTTTTATTTTGGGGGTGGGGCAGGCAGGGGGGGTGGGTGGTTGTTTTTAATCTCAGTTTGGAGTGCTAACAACTGCTCGAACAACCACTGCGTCTTAATTTGCTTCTCACATTAAATGGAATTCTCAGAAGTCCGACAAAAAAAAAAAATCTCGTAGCTGATTTAATAAAGATGCCGAGCACCCCTCCTATTTCAGATCTCCGGTGGAATTTGGAGCTGCGTTTTCATTTCCTGAGGCTGAAATTCATTCTCCTGACAGCAGATGGCACAAAATTCTCTCCACTCCTGTTTTCCGTGCTCAGGGATGGGGTTTTCCCTCTGGATTCGATTTTCCCTGGAATTATTTCACTCTCAGGTTTGGATGTGTGGAACTGAAGGCACAACTTTCAAACCAAACTTACATTTCCGACACATCTTTCTTAATCTGGATTTTTTTTTTAATCCAGCAAGAGTTTTATCTTTAAATCCATGACCTGCAGCTCTTTTCCAGTAATCCATGACCTGCAGCTCTGTTCTCCAGTAGAATTGATTCATGACGATGAACACAAAAGCCGCAGCTTTTATCAACCAAACACCCACCGAGTGATGCCCTTCCCTGCACCTGAAACTTTCATGGAAACATCCCAATAAATCAGGAATAAAACACACAATGTGTTCAGAATTAACCACTTTGTCCCCTTCACTCAAGCACACACAGGTTTTAGACCATAATTCTTTTATTAAATTAAATTCAGTTTATTGTGATGGCAAGAGTTGTCCCCACCACGTTTTGAGCAGTTGCAAAGGAGGGCGAGAGGAGGACCTGGCAAAAAATTCCTTTTTGGAAATCACAAATTATAAAATAGACTTGGATAAATGAGATTATCACAGAGCTGGGGGGACACAAAGCTGGAATAACCAAACCTGCAAGGGGACAGGGAAAACCAGAACTGTCCCCTGGGAGCTCCTGATGTCCCCTGGGAGCTGCTGATGTCCCCTGGGAGCTGCTGATGTCCCCTGGGAGCTGCTGCTGTCCCCAGCAGGTTCTGCCCTGCCTGCAGCACAAACCACGGGCAGCAATTCCCTTTTTCCCATTCCTGCTTTCTCCAGCATCCCTGCAGGCAGGGCCAGCCAAAAACCTCCCAGGGCAGCAGCACGGTGGCACAGGATGAGATTTTTTATTAAATCCAGGATTTTAAAATGGGTTTTCCAGCAGCCTTGCCACACCCACCAAACAAGAGCTGCTTTCCTGGCTGCCTCCTGAGCGTGGGGGGTGAAATCCTGTGGCCTCACAGCAGCAAACCCAAACCCAAACCCCAAACCCATTTTTACCTCATCTTTTACTTTCTCCCTCTCCATGCATCCCTCCCCGTGAAAAACAAGGTTTACTTGTTTTGGTAAAATTTAAAAAGTTTAATTAAAGACAATAGGAAATAAAGGGTTAACAGCTGGCTACTTGGAATTTAGCTAACAGTACACTTATTATTTTCTGAGACTTTTTAAAATACTTTTTAAATTACGTCAGCCTGTTGCATATTCACAGTTATCATGCATATTCATATTTTTTTACAAATTACATATTTTAGGAACTGTTTAGTATGGCCACTCTTTGGGTCCTCCCTTTTAGAATTCATGTATTTTTTGGCTGTGGTTTTAATCTATCTTTTTTATCCCTTCTATCACTTATTTAATCTATCTTTTTTATCACTTCTGTCACTTATTTAATCTATCTTTTTTATCCCTTCTATCACTTATTTAATCTATCTTTATTATCACTTATTATCACAGTTTGGGCTTTGGTTCATACTTTTCACAGACAGTAAGTGTTGGTAGCTGGCCTGTCTGCAGCAGGGTTCTCATCACATTTTCCCTGGATTTTACCCAAACCAAGCAGGCAGTTCAATTATGAGCAGCAGGATGACACCAACACTGCTGAAAAATAAACAATTCATTAAAAAATAACAATGAACCCACAACCAACTCATGTCCACAGCTCAGGAGAAGGACCAGGATCACCCAGCAACCCCTGGATGCACTTTAAATTCAAAGACTAAAAAAAGGTTTCCAATATCCCTGAAGAGGAGTGCAGCTCTTTGGGAATCATGGTCAAGTTCAGCTGAGCCCCACAAATTCCCACTTTGCTGAAATTCCAGCGCCTGGGACTGCATTTGATCCAATTTTAACACCCTGGAACCTCATGCTTTTTAGGCATCCCTGTTGGGGATGCTGTTTTTTAGGCATCCCTGTTTGGAAATGCTGGTGCAGCGCTCCTCTGTGCTGAGTTGGTGACTTTGGTCATTAGCTATTTCATTTTTTATTTCATTTATTTGGACATTAGCGATTTCATTTTTTATTATTTCATTTTTTATTATTTCATTTATTTGGACATTAGCTATTTCATCACTATGTCTAAGCAAAAAATATAAAAACAATATCCTTATAACAGAGTTATTTTAACACGATACCTACAGCATTCATCTCAATATCTGTGGAAAGCTAATTTTATCATGTGTATTTATAACACCGCCTGAGCTGGAGAGGTGAAATTCCGAGTCCCCCCCGCGCTGTCACCCACCAAGGGACCCGTGAGGTCACCGAGGTCTCCGCAGTCGCCAACACAGAGGAAACGCGAGGTGGGGCAGGGAAAGGGGGCAGAGACCCCGGGGTGATGAAGTCACGGTGAAAGTGATGAAAAGGGAGCGCTGAGAGCAGCGGCCCCGCACAGAGAGGAAGCCGAGCCCAGCACAGCCCAGCACAGCCCAGCACAGCACAGCACAGCACAGCACAGCCCAGCACAGCCCAGCACAGCACGGCACAGCCCAGCACAGCATGGCTGTGCCCGGGGTGCTGCTCACCGTGCCCGGGGTGCTGCTCGCCGTGGTGCCTCTGCTCCTGCTGCAAGGTAAGCCTGGGGCTTCTCTCCTTCCATCTCTCCTTTCCAGTCCTGCTGGGAAAACTTTTCCCAGAGCTCCAGCACAGCTCAGGGCTGTGCTGTTGGTCTCAGGGTGACAAAACAACTCTGTCACTCTGTCACTCTGTCACCCCATTCCCAAAGCTCTCTGACTCCTAAACCCAGCATCAATGAAACCAGGTCTCCATTCCCTTGAGGTGACAAAGCATTGGGTTTTCTAAAGATTCTGCCCTAAATTTGGATAGGGGATCACTGGTGGCTTTCCCTGGCTCAGAAATCCGAGTGTGCCTGTGTTCCTGCATTGTGAAAAAATGCTGAAAAGAGCCTGGGGGTTCCCTCCTTCCACCTCTCCTTTCCAGTCCTGCTGGGAAAACTCTTCCCAGAGCTCCAGCACAGCTCAGGGCTGTGCTGTTGGTCTCAGGGTGACAAAACAAACTCTGTCACTCTGTCACCCCATTCCCAAAGCTGACTCCTAAACCCAACATCGATGAGGCCAGGTCTCCTAAGCAAAACCTGCCTCCAAGGCATTGGGGTGTCAAAAGGTTCTGCCCTAAATTTGGACAGGGAATCACTGGTGGCTTTGCCTGGGTCAGAAATCCGAGTGTGCCTGTGTTCATACATTGTGAAAAAAGGATGAAAAGGGCCTGATGGACTCAGAGCAATTCAGGGAGAACTTGCACAGGACTTCGGAAAGGAAAAGCACTTTAGATGCTCAGTCTCCTCACTCCTGCTGGAGGAGGCAGTTTATTTAGATCTCTGTCTTTCAGACACAGGAGAGTGTGACAGGTTCATATCTGACTGTGTCAAACAGTCAGAGGATTAGGAAGGATCCAATGGAAGATCCAAGGAAGGAAGGAGCAAGGCAGCGATCCACGCCCAGGATCCTGCAGGCTCCACTCCAGAGCTTTCAGGAGAAATGGATGCATGGTCCTGGGGCTGCAGCAAGATTCCCTCTCCCTGTTTGACAGACACAGGAGCAGAAACCACTGCAGGGCTGCTGCTGACAATTTCCTAATTCTCAGTACAGCCCCTCTCCCCCATTTTGCCACAGACTCCTGCAGGATGAATTTGTAGCTGCTGCCTTGGCTTCCAGAATTAATTCAGCTCCATACACTGAGGTCAAGAGCCAGGACAAAGCTCATTAAACAGGGTGGCTCTGTGGGCTACAGGCTGACAGATAACTGCACCAAAACTAACTCATTAAATAGTGATAACTGCACCAAAACTAACTCATTAAATAGTGATAACTGCACCAAAATGAACTAATTAAACAGTGATAACTCTGCACCAAAACTAACTCATTAAACAGGTTGTGTGGGTTACAGACTCACAAAAAACTGCACCAAAATGAACTCATTAAATGGATGAGAGTGGGTTACAGGCTGACAGATAGCTCTGCACCAAAACTAACTCATTAAACAGGTTAAGAGTGGGTTACAGGCTCACAGATAGCTCTGCACCAAAATTAACTCATTAAGCAGTGTGACTGAGAGTTACAGATAACTCTGCACTAAAACTAACTCATTAAACAGTGATAACTGCACCAAAACTAATTCAATAAATGGGGTGAGAGTGGGTTTCAGGCTCACAGATAACTGCTCCAAAACTAACTCATTAAACAGGTTAAGAGTGGGTTTCAGGCTCACAGATAACTGCACCAAAACTGACTGGTTAAACAAGGTCAGTGTGGCTGACAGGCTCACACATAACTCTGCACCGCTGCTCTCAGTGCAAGGAGCTCTCAGTCACTTCCTGGGGGCTCCAAGAGCAGCAGAGTTGAACAGCTCCAGAGTAGAACCACTCTGCTGGGTGAATCCTGCCATTTCCAGCTGCCCTTTCTTGCCAGGAGGGTGGATCCATCACCTGATGGCAGAGTGGCTTTTCCAGGTGGGTTCCACATGGCACAAAAGCCGCCATCCCTGCAGCTGCCATGGGGACACCTCCCACCTTTGGTGACCACAGCAGCCACAGAGCAGAGCCCCAGTGCAGGGCAGAGCTGCCCCGTGAGTCACGCTCTGAATGAACCCCATTTTCCAGTGGTCTCCCGTGGAAATTCCATTTATAAATCGCCCCCACCTCTTCTTGCTCAGCCTCGCCACTCTCACCCCCAAAGGTGTGAAGTGCCAGACCCCACGCTGCTGGCGGTGACAGGAAACCAGCACGGGGACAGAAATACCCGAGGGGACCTGTGCAAAACCACAGACAGCCCCCAGCTGCCTCTAAACAACTCTCACCTCCTGCCACAGCTCCTCGCCAGGACACGCACAGCCACAGTCCCCATGGGAAACTGCTGCCTCACAGGGAGGCTCATTCTAGAGGTACAAAAATCAGCTCTGACAAAAACCAAAAAAACTTCATTTCTGAGCAATCTCAAATTTTGAAGAAGGTGAAAATCTTCCCTGAAGCCCAGCAAGATTCATTTCCCCAAACTGCAGTGGGAACTGGCAGCCGGCAGCTACCTGGAAAATCAAATCAAAACACACAAAACAGGAATGAAAACAAATCTCTCCTGCTGCCTGTTTACTTAGCTCCAACCCAGGCACCAATCTCGGTGTTCTCCAGGGCATGGGTTTTGTCTGGAGGAGGCAATTCATTCCAGGTCATCAAATATTTTCACAAAGTGTTTTATCTGCCTTAGAAAGTCTGGAGAGAAAAAACACATTTTACTGCCTGCCTGTGAAATGAGCTGGGAGAAGAGAGAGTGAAATTTCATTTTAGCAATCTCTGCCAGGCCAGGATTGTTTTGGTTTTTTTTTTTTTTTCAAAAGAAGTTTCATTTCTGAATAAAAAACCCTCATTTTTAGTGGTGTTGGGAAATCAGACACTGCTCAGCCACACACTGAGCAAATCAGGTTTAACAGCTCCAGAATGGGACATAAAATCAGAGAATGGCTTGGATTGAAAAGGACCTTAAATATTATTTAGTTATAATAGTGAAATAAGTGAAAATTGAATGTTTGTGTTTAAATACAAAGAGAGAGTGCGTGAAATGGGTCTGCCTCAGTTCTTTATTGGCTGATAATGAAATATTTTCTTGAATAATAACTAAAACTGGTTTAATAATTAAATCTGGTCATGTTAATTTAATTTAATAATTAAATCAGGTGAAGACCCCAAACCTTTGTCACACAGTGCCTGTGATGACCTGTCCAATGACAATAATTTATTTATATCCCTACAACCAATGCAGAAATATTTTTAAAAAATTGAGAAAAAGGAAAATTAACACATTGCTCTGTGCAAAACTCCGCTGCTTTGCTTCATGTCACAATTTCCCACTTGGCTTTTTTCCCCTGGCAGGGGGGTTTCCAGGGGCTGTTGGTGACTCTGTGACTCTGAAGGAGGGAGAAAACCTAAATCTTCTCTGCACCTTCAGCACCCTCAAGAGCAGCAACTCTACCCTGCAGTGGTCGAACCCTCAGGGTTTCACCATTTTCCTCAACACCCACCAGGGTAAGTGTGAAACCCCAACGTGGTGGCACTTCCCACCAGGGCTGGGGACTCTGAGCTGTCCCTGCTGCCACCCTGGCCAGG
Source organism: Acrocephalus scirpaceus scirpaceus (assembly GCA_910950805.1). Classification (NCBI taxonomy): domain Eukaryota; kingdom Metazoa; phylum Chordata; class Aves; order Passeriformes; family Sylviidae; genus Acrocephalus; species Acrocephalus scirpaceus. Next base: position 3,487,214 of record OU383793.1, read on the forward strand.
GGGACTCATGACAAAAATCCCACTGGTGGAGGGGTTGGAGCTGGGTCTTACTCGGGGCAGAGGATCCTTCAGAGGCCTCCTGTCCCTTCGTGGTCACCAGGAACTGATCCTTTGGGGCTGCCTGAAAGCAGAGGCCAGAGTAAAGAGAATAAAAAGCAGTTCTGTTTATTGAAGGGCCTTCAGGTACATTGAGGGCAGACAAAGCCCCCCAGGGGCTGCACCCACAATGGACAATGGGCACGGGTTTGCACACTTGGATCAGTTTGGGCCATTTGCTGATCCATGCAGGGAATGGGGCTGATCCATGTGGGAAATGGAGTTAACCCATATGGGAAATGGAGCTGATCCATGTGGGAAATGGGGCTGATCCATGGGGCTGATCCATGCAGGGAATGGGGCTGATCCATATGGGAAATGAGACTGATCCATGTGGGAAATGGGGCTGATCTGTGAGGGAAATGGAGTTAACCCATATGGGAAATGGGGCTGATCCATGTGGGAAATGGAGATGGGGTTGATCCATATGGAAAATGGAGTTAACCCATATGGGAAAGGGGCTGATCCATGGTGCTGATCCATGCAGGAAATGGGGCTGATTCATGCAGGAAATGGGGCTGATCCAGTGGGAAATGGGGCTGATCCATGTGGGAAATGGGGCTGATCCATGCAGGAAATGGGGCTGATCCATGTGGGAAATGGGGCTGATCCATATGGGAAATGGAGATGGGACTAAACCATATGGGAAATGGGGTTATTGGAACCCGCCCTGTTCTGCTGGGAATCCCAGCTCCCAAAATCCCCAGGCTGTGGCAGGAGTTCCTCTCCCCTGCTGCAGTCAAATAATCTGATTATTTACTAACAAGCCCTTGGAGGAAATCACCTCTCCATCAGTTATCTCCATTTTTGACAGATATTTATATCCTTAGTAATTTTTGCTCTCAGTATTTTATACCACAGTTGTGGGCAATTTATTCAGGGTAGGGAAGGAGCTGAGTCTCCACTGGAGCAACAAGGACTGGAGTTCCCAAAGCATTTGGATCCTGAAGAAGTTGAGGCACACTGAATATTTTCATTTTGCAATACAAAATATTTTCTTTTTTGTTTCTCCCCATTGTTTAGGGAGAAACCAAACCTGGCACTGCACATGGAGGTTTTCACTCTTCATCTGAGTCACCACTGGCAGCCTCTGTCACGTTGCTTCTCCCATGAACCACTTTGGGAATCAGTTCCCTCCAGTTTTATCTACAAATACAACAGGCCAGCTATGAGTTTACACCAGGATGGTCTCAAAATCCTTTAATATTTAATCCATTAATTGCTGGGATTTCCTTCCAGCTCAGTATTTTGTCAGGAAAAAAATTAAATAAAATAAAAAGAAAGTTTTTTGAGGCCTCTTTCCCACAATGATTGTACAAACCCTCAGTTTCAGTTCAATTTAAAGGCAGAAATTGTATTTTCTGTGCTGCAGTTGTGGGAAAAGTTCATGGGTTTGTTGGGCTGACCCTGAGGACTCCTGTAAATCCTGCAGCAGGACAGAATTAAAGATTAGAAAGTCAAGAGAGAGAAAGGAGAGTAGAGGTGCCCTAGGAGATGCTTTCATTAAAAACTTGAAATTTTAAAATGCCATAAAATAAAAACTCCTCATGCTTTGACTTCCTCTTCTGTACCAACCCCCATGGTGTGCTGGCTTTTCTTTTCCTTGCAGCTTTAAGAGACCAGAGGTACAAACTCCTCCGTTACTCCAGGGATGAATTATCCATCCAGCTGTCCAACGTGACCGTGCAGGACGAGGGAATTTACAGCTGCCTCTGCTACAGCAGGCACGTCAAAAAAAAGAGCCAGAATGTTGAGATTTTGGGTGAGTTCCCTCACCTGTTTTCATTTTTTATTCCAGAGGAGCAGAACAGAGCTCCTCAAATCTAAACCTGCATTTTCCCATGCTCAATAGATGATTTGGCTTTTAGCTCAGTCCTGTTGGAACCCCGGGCACTGAGAATTCCAGATTTCTGTGCTGCCAGGCACTGACCCCCAAGCAAACACTGCACTGACCTGAGGCCGTGGAACAGCTCCCAAAATTGAGTGACAGCACTGGGGTTGTGGGGGTGGAGTTTGAATAGAAGTGTGTGATAGCACAGGGTGCAAAACTGAGAGTTTAAGGGTTTAGAATACAGGAATAGATATATAAAGTAAGGTGGAGGATTTAGGGCAGAGGCCAGTCCTTCTTTTTCACCTTCTTCTTCATGGGTCTGGGTGGGATTTTGTAATTATGAAAGAATTTGTAATTGGGAAAGAAAAGTCCACATTGAATGGGTGTTTGGTTATTGGGTTAAAAGTAAAAATAATTTAGGTGTCATTTCTTAATTGGACAGTTTATCCTTAAAATGCCTTGTAGAGAGAAAGAGATACAGCTCCATTTTTACTTTGTTAGCTCACAGTGCTGTAGAACTCACACTTTGTGAGACTGTAACAGAGATAAGAATTAATAAACATCTGAGTCTGAACACAAAATACCATCTCAAGTATTTAATCCCAACTCTGGCAAAAAGAAGATAAAATGCAACCCAGTCCCCTCCAATAATGCTCATAAAAACGAGTAGGAAATGCCCCTAAACTGATCCCAAATTTTCCTCCTGCAGCTGCTCCTGCCCATCCCGTGCTGGAAGTGTCCCAGGACTCAGGGAGAGGCATCGAACTCTCCTGCCACACGCAGGGGGGCAAACCCCAGCCCCAGATCTCCTGGCTGCTGGACAACGGGGTAGAGCTGGCAGGTAAGAGCTCAAAGGGATTGAACACTAAAATTGGGGGTTTGTCAGTTTTGGGTGGTTTAAAGGTACTGGGGGGTGAAATATCTGCAGCTCAGCCCTACAGCTCGGTGCAGGTCTGGGGAGCAGTCAGCACGAAATTCCAGTGGGATAAAATAAAGGCAAAATCCTGGAACCTCAGCACTGAATTCCACAGAGACAAAATGAACCAAAACCCCTGGAACCTCAGCACTAAATCCCACAGGGATAAAATGAACCAAAATCCCTGGAATTTCAGCACTGAGTTCCACTGGGAACCTCAGCACTGAATTCCACAGAGACAAAATGAACCAAAACCCCAGAACCTCAACTCTAAATTCCACTGGGATAAAATGAACCAAAACCCCTGGAATTTCAGCACTAAATCCCACAGGGATAAAATGAACCAAAACCCCTGGAACCTCATCTCTAAATTTCAGTGGAATAAAATAAACCCCTGGAATTCCAGCATGGAATTCCACAGAGATAAAATGAACCAAAACCCCTGGAATTTCAGCATTGAATTCCACTGGGAACCTCAGCACTGAATTCCCCTGAGATAAAATGAACCCAAATCCCCAGAACCTCAACTCTTAATTTCAGTGGAATAAAATAAACCCAAACCCCTGGAATTCCAGCATGGAATTCCACAGGGATACATGAATCCAAAATCCTGGAACCTCAGCATTGAATTCCACTGGGAACCTCAGCACTGAACTCCCCAGAGATAAAATGAACCCAAATCCCCAGAACCTCAACTTTTAATTTCAGTGGAATAAAATAAACCCCAAATCCTGGAACTTCAGCACTGCATTCCACTGGGATAAAATTAGTCCAACCCCCTGGAACCTCAACTCTTAATTTCAGTGGAATAAAATAAACTCAAACCCCTGGAATTTCAGCACTGAATTCCACTGGGATAAAATGAACCCAGAACCTTGGAACCTCAGCACTGAATTTTACTAAGATAAAATGAACCCAAACCCCTGGAACCTCAACTCTAAATTCCAGTGGAATAAAATAAAGCCAAAATCCTGGAACCTCAACTCTGAATTCCACTGGGATAAAATGAACTCAAAATCCTGGAATCTCAGCACAAAATTCCACTGGGATAAAAAAAAAAACACCAAACCAAACCAAACCAAACCAAACCAAAAAAAAAAAAAAAAAAAACAACCAAAAAAAAAAAAAAAAAAAAAAAAAAAAACCACCAAAAAAACCCAAACAAAACCAAAGAAAAAAACCACAACCAAAAAAACCCCAACTCAAAATCCTGGAATCTCAGCACAAAATTCCACTGGGATAAAATTAGTCCAAACCCCTGGAACCTCAGCACCAAACGGGATAAAAAATGGGATAAACCCAACCCAAGCCCTGAATTTTCAAAGCCCCAGCAGCCTTTCCTCTCCTTTAACCCATAACTGCCATTCTAAGGGTGCCATAAATAGCATTATTCTAAAAATCACTGCCTGATCAGCTCCAGTGCACATCTGCATCAAAATGTGAGAAAAACACTCACGGATGCAAATGTCTTTTCTTTCACACATCAGCAAGCTCTTACTTGGGTTTTGCATCATCAGGAAACGTATTTAAAGCTGAACCTGTAACCTCCTCTGCCCCAGCAGGGTTTATTTTTAAATAGGAGCTCTAGAAAAAAGCAGAGAATTGTGTTTTCTGGCCTGAATATAGAGAGGAAGGAGAATTAAAAATAAAAATTAATGAGGTTGGCAGATACACGGGTATGAATGCACAAAAAGCAGGTTTTTAAATCCTGCCTGTGTTTGGGAAGAGCTGGGCTGTGTGTGAGTGTGAGGGCCTGGGGAATTCCAGCTGGGAGTTCATAAAAACCTCAATTTTTTATCTCTGTTTCTCACGGTGTTTTTCCAAAACCAGGGGGCTCCCCAAGCCTGAAACCGCTGATAAAGTGAATTATTTGTGATATCACAATGCAGAGTTCAGACACTAAACACCTCCTTTGAGCCAGCAATGCATTTCTCCAATGTTTTAACAAAACTCTATCTTTATCTTTATCATCTTTATATTTATCTGCATCATCTTTATATTTATCTTTATCATCTTTATCTTTATTTATCTTCATCTTCATCTTCATCTTCATCTCCTCCTTGCCTTTGGAGCAGAGGAAACACCCGAGCTGTGTCTGCTGGGCTGGTTTATCTTGGGCTGCCTTTCAGGGCATGAAGAGGTGGCAGACACAAATTTAATTGTTTGAAAGATTAAAAAAAAATTATTGCCCTAATCTTATTTCTCAAATTTCTGTGTGTGTTTTTTCTCTATTTTTTGAAGGTTTGGAGTGATTCTCCTTCCTTCCTTCCTTCCTTCCTTCCTTCCTTCCTTCCTTCCTTCCTTCCTTCCTTCCTTCCTTCCTTCCTTCCTCCCTCCCTCCCTCCCCCTTCCATTCCCAGCTTTAATCACTTCCTGCAAATATTTACGCTAATCAGAAAATAGTTAATAAATGTTAATTACTGGCAACACCTCAGTTGCACCAGGGCTCAGCAGGGGCAAACCAGCTGTAATTACCGAGCTGGTGCTGACAATGATTTCTTTCCCAGAAAAACCACTCTGAGAGCCTTTTGGAGCTCTTAGGGGATGGAAAAGGCGGCTGAGAAATGCTGATCTGTGAATGTTCATTTGGAAATCGGAGATTTCTTTCATTTGAGGGTAACAGAGCAAGGAGAGGCATCAAAATATCAGAAAAAATCTGTGTTACACACAGAAATATTTGTGCCCTTCAGGTAAACACCTGACACTCCTCCCTCTCCACCTGGGCTGGTCAAACACATCTCTGGGCACACCAAACACAACTTTATTTTTTCATATCTTTGAACTGGGAATCACATCAGACTCCCCCCAGTTCCTTTTGGCACGACAAGGAATCCTCTGGTTTAACTTCCAGCAGCTGGAAAAGGGGAAGAGTCAAACCCGTGCTGCAGGAGTGATGGAGAGCAGATTTCAGGGCTGTTATAAATGCACAGTATAAAGTTGGCTTTTCACAAATATTAAATTGAATACTGTGTTTATAATGTAAGAAGATTGTTCTGTATTTTCTTTATTAATAGAAGTTAGAAATGTGATGAGTGTATAATCCTTATGATTGCATCTTAGTGTGAGAACACTGGGGGTCTTTTGTTTTCCTGCATGAAGATTGCTGACCAAAAGCGATTAAACTTCTGTAATCAAGGATCTTGTCCAAATGAAAATGACCAAAACCCCAAGAGAAGAATTTATAGACCTGGGTTATCAGATAGAATAGAGACACCCAAAGATGGGTCTGCTGGATGGAATGGTTGAGGGGGGAGTTAAGACTAAACAAAAGAATTCACACTCAAAAAGAACGTTTAAATCATGCATGTGAATTTTTAAATATGCATCAAGCTGATGTTTTTAAAGAGAAAACTTTTGTTAAGGGTGTGCTGGCTGGTTCTGTGCCAGGCACCCTCAGCCGAGAAAATGCATTTTACTTTCATCTCTCCTAATTGTCTATTTTCTTAATTTTTTTATTAAACTTCTAAATTTTTCCAAGAAAGTGAACCTCGTTTTTCACAGGGCCATGTAAATGCTTTTATTTATTGCTCTGCACTAGAAACCCTCACATTTTTTCTCCCAACGCTGTGCAGGTGACACCAGGCACCAGCTGGGAGCTGATGGGAAGAAATGGAGCACGAGCAGCACCCTGAGGATCCTCAGCTACAGCCCCAGAGTGACAGCCAGCTGTGTCATCCGGCACCCTGCACTCGGGGGACAGAGCCTGGTGGCATCTTTACCCTTCCAGGACCTCCCCAGCTCAGGTATTGCAGTTTTTTACTGCCCTGAGGTGCTGAGAATTCTGCAGATACAGAACCTGCAGCCCTGAGTGTGGGATCTGCTTTTAAACTGTGAAGCTGGGGCAAAAAGGGGTTGGGGTTGTTCAGATCTGAGCAGCAGCACTGCCCCAAGCCCCCCCATAGCAAAGTCTTTCATTTTATTCCTCATTTCAGAACAGCAAATATAATCAGAGGACAGGAAAGGTGAGGGTGGGAGGATGGGACTGAAAGTGAAACCCTTGATCAGACAGAAACCCAAACAATGCAGAGCACGGGGCAGGGCAGGGTAGATTTTTCAAGGATCTGCTCGGTGGCAAAGCCTCTTGTGATTTTTGTCATTTTTGGGGGGTGTTTCTTTAGGCTGCAAACAACCAACCAGGCTGCCAGAGGATGCAAAAGTTCCCAGCCCTTCAGAGAGTCCGGCAGTTCCCAGTTCTCCAGGGAATGCAGCAGGTACCAGCCCCTCTGCATCCCCAGAAGATCCAGGAGTTTCCAGCCCCTCTGCCTGCCCAGAGAATCCAGAAGTTCCCAGCCCCTCTGTATCCCCAGAGAATCCAGGAGTTTCCAGCCCCTCTGCATCCCCAGAAGATCCAGAAGTTCCCAGCCCCTCTGCATCTCCAGAAGGTACAGGAATTTCCAGCCCCTCTGCATCCCCAGAGAATTCAGAAGTTTCCAGCCCCTCTACATCTACAAAAGATCCAGGAGTTTCCAGCTCCTCTGCATCCCCAGCAGATCCAGAAGTTCCCAGCTCTTCTGTATCACCAAAAGGTCCAGGAGTTTCCATCCCCTCTACATCCCCAGATGATCCAGGAGTTCCCAGCCCCTCAGCATCCCCAGCAGTTCCAGGAGTTTCCATCCCCTCTACATCCCCAGCAGATCCAGCAGGTCCCAGCTCAGCACCAGCCCAGCCAAGCCTCCCAGCTGTCCCCTCTCACGGTGAGTTTGGTCTCAGCCACCCGAATTTATCCAGCCTGAAATGCCAAGCACAGAAATGCCGCACGTCCCCCAGGGCTGTGGGGCACAGAGCACAGCATTCCCCGCTCGTTCCTTCCCTTCCCCAGCCGTGCAGGCCCAAAATCCCAAATTCCTGCGGAGGGAGAAGGGCACGAGCAGGGCGGGAGCCGGGCTGGGATGCTCCGGAGGGGCTGCGCTAGATGGCACTGCGGAACAGCTGCAGCCCTGCCTGCGCCAGCTGCGCTTCCCTGCTCCGGGGGGGTTTGGGTTGGTTTTTTTTTTTTTATTTTTTTTTCCTGCACAATCAGAAGCCCAAATAAATCTCCCCCCCAAAAAAACCCTAAATGTGAGAATGAGGATCAGACGGGATGGTGATGGGACGGACGGAGATCTCTGGAGTCGAGGCTGGGTTTGGAGTGTGCAGTTTAAGACAGAGTGAGAGTGAAGAAGAAGAAGAAGGAAGAAGAAGGAAGAAGAAGAAGAAGAAGAAGAAGAAGAAGAAGAAGAAGAAGAAGAAGAAGAAGATGACGAAAAAGATGAAAAAGATGAAAAAGAAGAAAAAGAAGAAAAAAAAAGAAGAAAAAGAAGAAGAAAAAGAAGAAAAAAGGAAAGAAGAAGAAGAAGAAGAAAAAGGAGAAAAAGAAGAGAAAGAAGAAGAAAAAGAAAAAGGAGAAAAAGAAGAAGAGAAAGAAGAAGAAAAAGAAGAAGAAAAATGAGAAAAAGAAGAAGAGAAGAAGAAAAAGAAGAAGAAAAATGGGAAAAAGAAGAGAAAGAAGAAGAAAAAGAAGAAAAATGAGAAAAGAAGAGAAAGAAGAAGAAGAAGAAGAGAGCGAAGTTCCCATTCCAATCCATTAAATCTCCTTCTATCCTGAATATTCTGATTGACACCAACCAATCCAGTACAAGACACAAATCCTACAGCATTTACACACAGCCTGTAAGAATCACTACATTCCCATCCTGTGTTATATTTTAAACCCTAAAAATGACTCTTGGGACCCCTCCTGCCGAGCCAGCAGGGTCTGCTCTGACCCTTGGGCTCTTGGTAAGGAGAAGGGCATTGTTTAATTAATTAATTTAATTGTTTAACCTTCAGCCGGCCATACCATTGTTTTCCAGTTGTTCAGTAACCAAAGCTCGGCATCTCAGACATCCAAACTTGCCTTCAACTCTATTTCACTTACAGGTTTCATATTCTCTAAAATAAGCAGTCACATTTATAAAGTTTTCCTGTTTCATCCTCCCCAACACCTAAACGCCCAAACTCTTTGGATTATAATTTGAGAAATATTGTTCGTGGTTAGATTTATTTTTTGGGTTTGTGTTGACTTATAGGCGGTATTTTTATTCTGATGACTTGAGGTATTATGAGTTTGTTGAGTTAGGAATCATTTTTTCTTGTGTTGTTAATTCAAGTTTATTTTTAATAATTTTATTTTTGTAGTTTGATTTAGTTGTTTGTTGTTTTGGTGTTCTTTATTAATTTTACTTTTGGGAATGAGTATTTATACGGTGAACTTTTATAGGTGGGGGGGGGTTTTTTGTAGTTTTGGGGGCTTTTTAGTTGTTTAAATTGGAGTTTTTTATGTTGTTAATTAGTTGTTGGTTTTGGGGAATATGGGTATTTATATGGTGAACTTTTATAAGTAGGGGGGGGTTTTGTAGTTTTGGGGTTTTTTTAGTTGTTTAAATTGGAGTTTTTTTATGTTGTTAATTAGTTGTTGGGTTTTGGGAATATGGGTATTTATATGGTGAAATTTTATAGATAGGGGGTTTTTTATTTTGGTAGTAATGGGGGTTTTTTTATTTTTTACTTGTTTAAATTGGAGTTTTTAATGTTGTTAATTAATTGTTGGTTTTTGGGAATATGGGTATTTATATAGTGAAATTTTACAGGTAGGTTTTTTTTATTTTGGTAGTAATGGGGTTTTTTTTATTTTTTTAGTTGTTTAAATTGAGTTTTTATGTTGTTAATTAGGGGTTTTTTGGTTGGTTGGGATTTTTTTTGATGGCAAACAGCACAAAATGAGTACATGCTGACAAATCCTGTCTGATAAATCCTGACACGTGTCAGGACAACATCCATGGAAAGGGAGCCGGAATCTTTTACAGGAGATGGAACCAGAGGGGCTTTCAGGTCCCTTCTGGTGATAATTTTGGCTTCTTTTTTTCTTCTTCTTTTTTTTTTTTTTCTTCTATTTTTTTTTTTTTTGGCTTCTTTCTGGCTTCTTCTTTGGCTTCTTTTGGCACTTTCCAACCCAAACCACTCTGCGGCTCTGTGGCTTTTGCTGGGTGTGAATAGGAAAGGAAAATCTCTTATTAATGCAAAGGTTTGGTGCACACAGAGCACGCACCATCATTTCAGCATTGCAAACCAAAGTTAATAATTATATATATATATTAATAATATATTAATATATTATATATGAATATATATTAATATATAATATCTGAACATATATTCACATATATTATATGAAATGATATTATATGAAATTATATGAAATTATGTTATATTATATTATATTATATTATGTTATATTATATTATATTATGTTATATTATATTATATTATTATATTATATTATATTATATTATATTATGTTATATTATATTATGTTATATTATGTTAAATTATATTATATTATATTATATTATATTATATTATATTATATTATATTATATTATGTTATATTATATTATATTATATATTATGTTATATTATATTATATTATATTATGTTATATTATATTATATTATATTATATTATATTATATTATATTATGTTATATTATATTATATATTATGTTATGTTATATTATATTATATTATATTATGTTGTTATATTATATTATATTATATTATATTATATTATATTATATTATATTATATATTTTTTAATATATTCTATATAATTGCACATAAGGATGTATTGTCTGTGTCCATAAAAATCAGAGCTCACCTCTCTGTCTGCACAGGCCCTGAAGAAACAACAGCAGCAGCAGAATTGGGAAGTTCATCGACTTCTGGGGGTTTCAATGGTGAGAAATTATCTCAGCAGAGCCGGGGTGGTGGCAAAGGACAGGGAAAAGGGAAGGGGGAGTCAAGGACATGAACACCAAATTATCTGCTGTAAGCACAAGGATTTCTGCCCCTTGATGATTTTTCAGGTGAGAGGAGCGAACTGATGGACAGGGAAAGTTCCAAAATGTCCAAGCTCAGCTTGGTTTTAATTTGACTGCAAATCGTTTCTCTGACAACGTGTAAATAAATATTTTTAAAAAGAAATATTTTAAAAAATAAATAAAATTAAACAATAAATACATAAAAAATAAAATTAAATAATAAATAAAATAAGATACAAAGTATTTTAAGTAATAAAATTGTGATTAAAAATAAATAATAAAACCCAATATTTTATTTTTTAAAAAATGATGTAAAATTAAATATATTTGTCTATTAAATTTAATATTTCATATATTTATATAAATAGAAATGTGATTTTCCTTTAAATATATTTATAAATATATATTAAAATAATAAATAAATAAATAAATAATTTTTTATTAATTAATAAATTAATTAATTAATAAAAATAAGAAAAAATACAAATAATAAAATGAAATGCAGAGTTAGAGAAGTGAGCCCAGACCTTCCATCAGGGGCAGTACCTGGTGCCCTGGAGCTGCTGGGGAAATGAGGATTTCCTAAACATCCCTGCAGAGAAATTTTGTTTTCCTTTCCTCCAGGGACTGGAGCAGCCCCCGGTGGGAGCAGCACCCAGGAGGAGCCTCCCAGCCCAGGGGTGCCACCAGCACGTGGGAACACCACGGTGATTCCCACCCTCACCCTCGGTATGAACATTTCCAGGAGTTCCCAAACCTCTGGGATTCTCCCTGAATCCCAAACATTTCTGATTCCCTCTGGCCACAAACCCCCTCCAAATCATCTGGCAGGTAAATCCCCAAATCTGGGGGATGCCACAGAAACACCACCATTTGTATCATCCCCAAAAATTAAATATATATATTTAATTATAGAATAAAAGTTAATTTTATATATAAACAAAAGCTAAATTTTATATATAAATTATATATATAAAAGCTAAATTTTACTGTTTGTTGGACCAAAGCATCTGACAGTTTAATCTTCTGATCCTGGGGGATGATACAGAAACGCAACCATTTGTATCATCCCCCAAAAATATATATATTTAATATATTTATATATTAAATAATAATTTAATATATTTTATATTTAATAATAAATATATATATTTAATTATATATTTAAAAGCTAAATTTTACTGTTTGCTGGACCAAAGTAACTGACAGGTCAATCCTCTAATCCTGGGGGATGCCACAGAAACACCACCATTTGTATCATCCCCAAAAAATTAAATATATATATTTAATTATATAATAAAAGCTAAATTTTATATATAAATTATATATAGAAAAGCTAAATTTTACTGGTTTTTGGACCAAAGAAATGGACAGGTCAATCCTCTAATCCTGGGATATGTCACAGAAACACAACCATTTGTATCATCCCCCCCAAAAATATATATATTTAATATATTTATAGATTTAATAATAATTTAAATTTTTTTTATTTAATAATAAATATATATATTTAATTATAGAATAAAAGCTAAATTTTATATATAAATAAAAGCTAAATTTTACTGTTTGCCACTGAGTTCAATCAGTTTTTCTTGTTCATCCCATAAAAAACTTGACCTCGCATCCTAAAATTAAGTCCAAAACTTAATGAGTGTAAATGAATTTATTATTCACGTTCATTAAGGTGAATTCTTCACAATCCATTGGGTGAAATCTGCTCTCCCAATATGAAATTATTATTATATTAAAACAATTTTAATGTTTTATTATATTAAAACAATATTAAATTATATTATTATATTAAAACAATTCTTGTTTTAATTCCCAGAGACTCAACAGGATTTTTAACACAAAAATTCTGTTCCAGAACAAAATCCTGAATCCCAAGGCCAGGTGAAGAAGAAGAAGAATCTCCTGCTGCCCATCCTGGTGGCTGCTCTGATTTTTGTGCTGCTCATCATTGTCCTGCTTTTCCTGGTGAAGCTGAAGAAAGCCCACGGGGTGTGGAAGAGAGGTGAGGTGGTCAGGTTTAAAAAATGAAAATATAAATTAAATCCCCATTTTTTATCTGTTCTCTCAGGATTTTTGTGATCAAGGCAGAGGGTGAGAAAAACATGGAAAAAAATCAAGCCCATCCCTGAGGTGGTCAGGTTTAAAAAATGAAAATATAAATGAAATCCCCATTTTTTAACTCTTCTTTCAGAATTTTTGTGCTCAAGGCAGAGGGTGAGAAAATCATGGAGAAAATCAAGCCCATCCCTGAGGTGGTCAGGCTGAAAAAATGGAAATTTTAATGAAATCCTCATTTTTTACTTCTTCTCTCAGGGTTTTTGTGTTCAGTGCAGAGGGTGAGAAAATCATGGAAAAAGTCAAGCCCATCCCTGAGGTCGTCAGGCTGAAAAAGTGAAAATAGAAATTAAATCCTCATTTTATATCTGTTCTCTCAGGATTTTTGTGATCAAGGCAGAGGGTGAGAAAAAATCATGGAAAAAAATCAAGCCCAAAAATGAAAATATAAATGAAATTCCCATTTTTTACTTCTTCTCTCAGGATTTTTGTGATCAAGGCAGAGGGTGAGAAAAAATCATGGGAAAAAGTCAAGCCCATCCCTGAGGTGGTCAGGCTGAAAAAATGAAAATATAAATGAAATCCCATTTTATATCTGTTCTCTCAGGATTTTTGTGTTCAGTGCAGAGGGTGAGAAAGAATCATGGAAAAAAATCAAGCCCAAAAATGAAAATATAAATGAAATCCCCATTTTTTTACCTCTTTTCTCAGGATTTTTGTGTTCAGTGCAGAGGGTGAGAAAATCATGGAAAAAAAATCAAGCCCATCCCTGAGGTGGTCAGGCTGAAAAAGTGAAAATTTAAATGAAATCCTCATTTTTTACCTCTTCTCTCAGGATTTTTGTGCTCAAAGCAGAGGGTGAGAAAATCATGGAAAAAATCAAGCCCAAAAATGAAAATATAAATGAAATCCCCATTTTTTACCTCTTCTCTCAGGATTTTTGTGATCAAGGCAGAGGGTGAGAAAATCATGGAAAAAATCAAGCCCATCTCTTAGGTGGTCAGGCTGAAAAAATGAAAATATAAATGAAATCCTCATTTTTTACTTCTTCTCTCAGGATTTTTGTGATCAGTGCAGAGGGTGAGAAAATCAAGGAAAAAAATCAAGCCCAAAAATGAAAATATAAATGAAATCCTCATTTTTTTACTTCTTCTCTCAGGATTTTTGTGTTCAGTGCAGAGGTGAGAAAAACATGGAAAAAAAATCAAGCCCATCCCTGAGGTGGTCAGGCTGAAAAAGTGAAAATAGAAATTAAATCTCCATTTTTTACCTCTTCTCTCAGGATTTTTGTGCTCAAGGCAGAGGGTGAGAAAAACATGGAAAAAAAAATCAAGCCCATCTCTTAGGTGGTCAGGCTGAAAAAATGGAAATTTAAATGAAATCCTCATTTTTTACCTCTTCTCTCAGGATTTTTGTGCTCAAGGCAGAGGGTGAGAAAATCATGGAGAAAAATCAAGCCCATCCCTGAGGTGGTCAGGCTGAAAAAGTGAAAATAGAAATTAAATCCCCATTTTTTACTTCTTCTCTCAGAATTTTTGTGATCAAGACAGAGGGTGAGAAAGAATAATGAAAAAATTCTCATTCTCATAATTAAATTTGGTTTTTCCACAGAAAATGATGTTTCAGAGCAGACCCTGGAGAGTTATAAATCCAGATCTAACGAAGACAGTCCGGGCCACGAGAAGAATGGACAAGGTACAAAGCTTTAATTAACAGAAATAATTCTTGTTTTATTTAATTGCTGCTGATTGTGACCAGAGCAGGTGGGAACCATTAATAATAAATAATAAATATGTGTTTTGTTTCAGCTGTAAATCCCAAACCCAACATGCAATATGTAACAGAAGGACATGTGGGAACCTCGGAGAAGAATCCAGGTGACAAAAACGTGGAGAAAAGTGAGAAAACGTTTGAGTGTGGAAGGGAGACGGATGTATAAGTGTGGAAAAGATGCAGGAAACTGCAGATTCCTGATATTTGTGTTAAAGTTTTCAGGGATCTTGGGCTCAAGGAGCACAAGGGACAAGGAGCTCCATCCCAAAGCCACCTGGGCATGGTTTTGTCACCAAACAGGACAGGGAGGTGGGACTGGTGCCACTGGAAATCTGGATTGATCCCTCTGGAACGCTCAGGGGATTTCATGGACCACTGCCACCAACAGCTCCTCAACCCCAGCAGCAATCACGGGTCTGTGGAGACATCCAGGCCCAAAAAAAGATATTTATGATCGATTTTGTCACCTCCTCTGCGACCACGGGGAATCCCAGGTGCTACAAACCAACACTGACTTTGATTTTCTCCCCGTGACTCCAAACCTGGATTTCCAGCTGGATTTAGCCAAAGTGGGGAGCAGCACGATGTCCAAAGGGTTAAAAAAAAAACTACACAGAAATCCAACCCAAATTATTCTATGATTTGATGATTCTGTGAAGTTTTCAGACATGAAGGGGATGTTCCACATGGGACTGCCCAAATCCTGGGATGAGGACAGCAGGGCTTGACAGGAACCTTTCCCCTTCCAGAAGGATAAAAGCGAGTCCCTAAATTAAAGGAAATGTGAATTACAAGGATTTTTGTCATTTGCAGACTCACAGAGTCCCCGGGGTGGGAAGGGAGCTCTGGAGATCACCCAGACCAACCCCCCTGGCCAGGCAGGGTCACCTGGAGTGGTGACACGGGGACACGTCCAGGTGGGGTTGGGATGAATCCAAAACCTCCCTGGGCAGCTCTTCCAGGGCTCTGCCACCCCCATGGAAGAAAGTTTTTCCCCTCTAGTTCATCCCTGTCTTTCCTGCACCGGACACTGTAAATCTCATGAATCTCATGAAATAAAACTCATTCAAAACTATTATTTCTCACTGGAAGTATGAAAAAATGATGGAAAATGGAGTTTGAATATAGAATGAGATAAAAGCCCCTGCGTATTCCGTTTTCCAGTGGAAATAAATCCATATTTCAATGGAAATAAATCCATATTTCAATGGAAATAATTCCGTATTTGTCATTGGAAAGCGGCTGCTCCCGGGCGCTACCACAGTGCCCGCGGGAGGGGGGGAACCGCGCTCCCCCCGCCGGCCCCGCGCCCGGTGGGTGCGGCCGGCGTCCTCCGGGGTTGCCGTGGCAACGGGAGCGGGCACGGCCGGGAATGGGCCGGGAATGGGCCCGGAACAGCGCGGTGAGAGCAGCGGGGACCGGGACAGGGACAGGGACACGGGGCAGGGACACGGGAACTGCGGGGTGAGAGCAGCGGGGACACGGGACAGGGACACGGGACAGGGACGGGACAGGGACAGGGACAGGGGCAGGGACACGGGACAGAGACAGGGACACGGGAACTGCGGGGTGAGAGCAGCGGGGACCGGGACAGGGACAGGGGACAGGGACAGGGACACGGGAACTGCGGGGTGAGAGCAACGGGGACCGGGACAGGGACAGGGGACAGGGACACGGGGCAGGGACAGGGACGGGGACAAGGGACAGGGACACGGGAGAGGGACACGGGAGAGGGAGACGGGACAGGGACACGGGACAGGGACAGGGACAGGGACACGAGACAGGGACACGGGAACAGCGGGGTGAGAGCGACAGGGACATGGGACAGGGACAGGGACACGGGACAGGGACAGGGACATGGGACAGGGACACGGGAACAGCGGGGTGAGAGTGACAGGGACACAAGACACGAGACAGGGACATGGGACAGGGACACGGGAATGGGGACACGGGTGGGGACACGGGAACAGGGACATGGGACAGGGCACCAGGGGATGGGGGACTGGAAAAGGACAGTGGAGAGGGGACAGTGGTGAGGGGATCAGGGACAAGGGGCCAGGTAAGGGGACATGGAAGAGGGGACTGGGGATGATGGGGACAGGGGACTGGGACAGGAGACATGGGAGAGAGAACAGGGATGGGGAGAGGGAAGAGGGGCAGGGGACAAGGACGGGGTGAGGGAAAGGGGACAGGGAACTGGGACAGTGGACAGGGGACATGAGAGAGGAGATGGGGACAGGGGAAGTGGGACAGGGGACCAGGGAATGGGGGACAGGAGAGGAGATCAGGGACAGGGAGCAGGGACAGGGGAGCAGGTGAGGGGACGGACCGTGGGATTGGGATTGGGTGAGGACACTGGGGACAGGGGACATAGGACTGGGTGAGGGACATGGAAGAAGGGACATAGGAGAGGGGGCTGGGGGTGAGAGGAGGCAGGGACAGGGAGCTGGGGACAGGGGAGGCCTGGGGACACAGTGGCTTTCCTCTGGGGACTGAGGTCCTGCTCCAGGCCAGGGGATTCCACCTGCCTTGCCCAGCCCAGGCCCTGCTCCCAGGGCTGCAGCGCTCACTGATGGGAGCAGGGGACACAGGGGACACAGGGGACACAGGGGACTCAGGGGACACAGGGCCACCTGCAGGGTGAACTCGGTGTGACCAGCAGGGCTAAAATATCCAAAATCATTTATCCCCGGGTACTAAAGTGGCACTGCCTGTGCACCTCTAACCCTGCTGGTCCCGGGGATATGCTGTGACCAATGCACATTTCAGCACAGCACACTCCTTGTCCTCCCTGCCACTTCAACTTGTGAATGTCTGGCAGTGCAAACAACCTCTGAACACCTCAGCCCAGTGTAAAGAAACTCTCATGTTAATTTAGAGAGAGCTCCAGTAGTCACTGTGTTCCCTGTCACACCTTCTTGCTCATTTTACATGGCCAGGGGGTATAAAGTTGCATGAAGAGAACAAAGACAATTAACTTTAACTCTCAAAAGTTAACAGGTAACAGATGCTTTGTCTCAGCTTCGTTTTCTTTGTCACAAGCTGGTTTTGCATTATTTATTACCACCAATAGTTGAGATTTCATGGCAATGAATCCTGTATTTGATATGTAAACACCTTGACATTATTGCTTAAAGGAAAATCAGTGAGACAGATGTGAATGGAGAATTGTTTGAACAATAGAATGTCAAATTCTGAGCATAAGCCAATGATAGCCCCCAAAATGCAGCTTTCAGATATTATTACAATGTTTTGTGTTTATGTGTTCTCCAAACACAGGGCTGGTGTGAACCATCAGTGCAGAACATGGGATGAATCCTTCAAACATGAAACACATTTTGGTCTCCTCCCCACACACTCACACCGTGAACAACATCCAGGTCCCTCCAAAAGTCCTCGAGCCCCCCGTGTTCCAACCTGCCAGCTGGGAAAGGGAAAGGAGCTCGGCCTCCAGCCTGGAGGATTCCCAGGAATCCGAGAGCCTGGAAAAAGAGAGGCAGGAGCAGCTGGGACTCCAGCAGAGGATCCTGGAAAATCAGGAGCTGGTAGGGCAGGATCCTGGTGACATCCTGGGGGATGACAGCTTGGAGGAGGACAGCTTGGAGGAGATGAGTTCTGATGAGAAAGGAGCTGAGAGTGACACAAATAAGAAAGAAAGACAAAAGATTTATGGCAGTGGAAGGTAAGGCAAAAACTTCAGTGGAGCAGAATAATTCTGACACTTTTAACCTGATGTTCCTCAAGGCCACGTTTAAACATTCTTCAGAAAGCATTAACTCAGTACATAAAATAAAATTGAATATCCTGTCATATGCATGGAAGGTTTAACCCTGGATAAATTGGGAATAATTCTCGAGTTTAGAGGGATTACATTAAACTCAAAGTAATAACAATGTGCAGTTTCAATTTAACAGTCTACTTAAAATAAAATGACAAACAAATGAAGGCTAAATGATTAATAGCATGCTTTTATTCACCTCCTCAACAAGCAAAATGGCCAGTTATTGAATATTTTATTGTGAGTGCAAATGATGTTAATTGTACTGGAAACATGCTCTAATTTTTAGTAATTTTTTTGGTCTGAATACTGCGCTGAATGTGAGGCTCTTCATTAAATGGAAATTTGATTTTATTTTGTTTGAACTTAGCCCAGTAAGCACTCCAGTGCAGTCCATTAAGCAGAGCAAATATCACAGCACATACATATGAAACCCCCTCTCTACATCCATTACCAACCTCGGAATTTGAAGAGGAAATGCTGCAGCTGTTGTCTGCTCACCACACTTTTGTTGAGGAGCACAGAGTCCATCCAACCTCCCCACGGAGCTGGGGGCAGGAATAAAAGGTGCCCTTTTTGTCTGGGGATGATTAGGGATGAAGGAGCTCTTCACACTCATTTTGTCCCCGTGCAGTGACCTGGGCTCGGGCCCACAATCGGGTTCTGTGCACACATTTCAGCACAAAGGGACTCTTTAGCATTATCCTCTGCCATTTCAGTCCTTGCAATTAGCTCACATATTTCTGTACTCACTTCAGAGCAGCCTCACCTCGGTGCTGTTTACCTGCAGCCCCTTCCAGCTGGGAAGGGAGGATGTTTTCCCTGCTGGAAATCAGCTCCAGCAGAGCGTGGCACCCATGCTCACCTGGAAAGCAAAGAGATTTATTTATTATTTATTATTATTTTATTGATACTGATTATTTTATTACTAGGAGCCACTTGGAATATAGGCAGAGGCACATAACTCTGATAAATGATTTGTGGAAATGTTGATATCATTAACTAGGCCACAGGTTGGGGAATCCAATGGATTTCTTTAACAGGAGCTGAAGAATCAGCCAGGTTTCAGTGCCTGTAAATGTCCCTGTGGCATGGGCCAGATAAATGATTTTTGGAAATGTTGATATCATTAATTACAGCCACAGGTTGGGGAATCCAGTGGATTTCTTTAACAGGAGCTGAAGAATCAGCCAGGTTTCAGTGCCTGTCAATGTCCCTCTGGCACAGGCACCAAGAAACCAGGGCTGTGCTGCAGGTCCAGGGAAGAAAAAATTGTGTTAAAAGCTTTTTTCTCCCCCTTTCCTTCCTCCTGCCACTGCCTGCACATCTCCTGGAAGCCTGAATGGATGGATTTGACTCCTGCAGTTGGTTTTCCTCCCACTGGATCAGATCTTAAATCAGAAATTGGATCAATTGTGGATTTTTTAAGGCAGAGCATCTGGCTTTGCTTTGTGACAAATGTAACTCAGAGCAATAATTTGGCCACTTGTTAAAAAAATTGTCAAACACGCAGAATTTTCATTTATGCTTTCCTACTCTTATCTAATCACTGCCTGTTTTTTAATAAAAATTATTTTGAATATTTTCTAGAAGGCATTTTTAATCAAAGCATCATGATGTTTCATGGGAATGAGGAGAGAAAATAAGAACACAGAGCTGGAGGCTGTTCTTGCTTGGAGAGTCTCAAAAGGAGACTTGAAAAACTGATTTTACCAGGAATTTCCCTTTTATTTCACTCAGCAGAGCCTTTGAAGAAGGAACAACACAAACTGCCTCTTGTAGATGATATAATTTTTAAGGAGGCAACAGAACAATGCAATTTATCATTTTACTTTTTAGTTGATTCTACTAGGACTTAAAAATTTCTGTGCCAAATTTAGGATGATTATTGTATGTGATCTGAGTGTTATCCCAATTTATCATTCACTGATGATGAAAATTGAAAAGGAAGACGAAGTTCTGCCTAAAAAATCTTTGATAAAATTGTTCTGACCCTGATCTCACACTGAATGCACTGAAATAATTCATTTGGCCACAGCAGGACATCTGTTTGCACACTGAAATAATACACAGTTTGTACAATTGATGCAGAAATAATTCAGTGTTTGTTTTTTAATTAGGAAACAACAGCCTGTGGACAAATATTCCAGCCTGAGGTTCAACCCTCATTGGAAGAGGGCAAAAAAGGGAGTGGAATTTTTGAAGGCAGAGAAAACATCCCGAATTTCTGGAGGGAGCAGCGGGGACTTTTCACTGGATTCATTTTATCTCCATTCCGATGGCTCCTCAGAAAATAATCCAGAGGAGGCAAAGACCCAGGATTCACTCCCAGATCTTGATCCAGAATTATTCAGCTTTTGTGAAACAAATGTGCCCAGCACCAAACCTGCTGCACCACAAACCAAAAAGAAGGAACCTGCAGGTGGATTTCATTCCAAAGTTAATCCTGGCCGTGCTTTTCCTCCTCAGCATCAACAGGACCCACCCCAAAGAGCAAAAAAAAACTTTGTGAAAAAAAACAAACAGACTTTGGGCTTACAGTCAGGGAAGATGAATTCCTACCTCGAGCTGCACAATAAAAAGCAGCGAGTTCTTCAAGGGAAGGTGGGTAAATTGATAAATTCCCTCATTTCTGTAGTTGGGGTTTGTCTGGTGTTAAACTCTCAGCTTTGCAGAGGAGAGGAGCAGATTTGAAATCCATCATGCAGGTGACAACTTTGGATTTCCAGGGAGAATCTTGTTCACCTTTTGTGGGATAATTGACAAATCTCCAGTTACTCCCAAGCCCAGTGGTGGCCACATTCCAGCTGCCCAGGAAAGTGTCACAGATCTCACAATACTTTTTAATCTTGATGCTAAGGAAATTCTAACTTCTTTCCTGGCATCTGCACTGCCCCTTATCAGTGGTTTTTTTATGCTGCCTCTCGTTTTTTTTTCCTGCTTGGCCAACATGAGTTTGATAATGATTCTCTCTGCTAATGCCTTGTTCCAGATTGTTCTCAGTGGAGCAAATGCAAAGGAACCTTGAGGCTCATCCAGTGCCACCCCTGCCATGGGCAGGGACATTTCCACTGTCCCAGGGTGCTCCAGCCTGGCCTTGGGCACTGCCAGGGATCCAGGGGCAGCCACAGCAAATCTGGGAATTCCTTCCCAGCCTCCCCCCACCCTCCCAGGGAACAATCCCTTCTCAATGTCCCATCCAGCCCTGCCCTGTGGCAGTGGGAGCCATTCCCTGTGTCCTGTCCCTCCATCCCTTGTCCCCAGTCCCTCTCCAGCTCTCCTGGAGCCCCTTCAGGCCCTGCCAGGGGCTCTGAGCTCTCCCTGGAGCTTCTCCTGTCCCACCCAGCTCTCCCAGCCTGGCCTTGGGCACTGCAGGGATCCAGGGGCAGCCACAGCTTCCCTGGGCCCCCTGTGCCAGGGCCTGCCCACCCTGCCAGGGAACGATTGATCCTAAAGCATCAATCCCAGCCCATTCCTTCCCAATGGCAAACCCGAGCCCAGCCCTGCCCTGTGGCAGTGGGAGCCATTCCCTGTGTCCTGTCCCTCCATCCCTTGTCCCCAGTCCCTCTCCAGCTCTCCTGGAGTCCCTTCAGGCCCTGGCAGGGGCTCTGAGCTCTCCCTGGAGCTTCTCCTCTCCCAGCCTGGCTCCAGAGCAGCTCCAGCCCTTGGAGCAGATCCAGGGTTTCCCCTGGGCTGTGCTTGGCCTTGAACTCCCTGAGATCTCCATGGGCTGATGTCCCAAGCCTGGCAGGATCCCAGAGCAAGTTTGATGTTGGAGATCAGCACTTGTGTGTGGAAGTCCTGCCTGAGTGCACAGTCTCAGCCAAGTTGTGGCAAGGTTCGAGTGGAAATGTAATTACACTTCCTAATGAACCATTACAAACGAGTTTATTGCTTTTCCTTGCTACTTAATGGGAAGTGGGGGGTCACTGAATCACTCTACACAGAAAATTCTTACCTTGGAGAGCTCCAGGGACCTTGTGCTTCAAGTGACACCTCTGCCAAGGCTAATGAGGAGTTGACACAACATTAGAGGGACTTTTCTGACTTCATTCCAGTGGCAAAAATGATGGACAGATTTTTGGGGTTTTTTTTCTAGTAGAGCTATTAAGAGCACTTGTTTTTTTTTCAGTTCTAATTTAGATGATGGTAAAAATAATGAGTGTAGATGGCTGCTAATTAGAGCTATGTTGATATGATTATGTTTGCTATTCAGGGAATTCTGGAAATCTTCCCTGTCTTAAATGTTGGAGCCAGGGATCAGGACTTCATTGTGCAGACACTGTCCAAAAATATGGAATAGGCAAAGGAACCTGTGAAAATCATTGTGAGATGAGATTACCTTGCTGAAGTGGCCGTGGGGACAGCAGAGAGGTGACACAGCAGGCAGAGGGTGGGAAGTGTGCTCCTAACCTGGCCAAGTTAACAGAGCTGCAAGTGCTTGTTGTGCAGGGGAGTTGTGGATTTCCCATCCCTGGAAGTGTTCCAGGACAGGGCTTGGAGCAACCTGGTGATGCCTTGGGAGGGCTGAGCTGGAACAGAGACTGGACAGAGCTGGAGAATAAAGTAGAGATTTATTGAAAGGCCTCCAGGGTCCACCTGGGCAAGACAGGAGCTGTACCCAGGGTGCACTTAGAATGGTCACAAAAATGGCTGAGCAGTCACGAAATTTTACATTTTTATAAGTTTTGGTCCATTTGTATTTTGGGGTTGAATTGTCCAATCCCAGCTCCAGGCTGTGAGCTCCCATCCTTCTTGTTCCTCCCTCCAGCCACCCTTGTTTGTGCTGTTGGGCTGAAAGTTGTCCTTGGTGTGCAGCAGGACAAGGATTTGTTTTGTGCAGAGAGCTGAGTGACACTGAATGTCACTCCTATGACATATTTTCAGATTCTGTGCACCCCTAGCCAGCACAGAGCCTGAAATACATGAAAGCTCAAACATAAGGCATCATTGGGATAGTGGAAGGTGTCCCTGCCCATGGCAGGGGTGGGACCAATGAGCTTTAATGTCCTCTCCCACTCAAATATTCCATAATTCTGTGATTCCATGAGCTGCCTCACCAGCTGCTGTCACCTCTGGTTCTGCTGCAGGTCAGGCAGAAGTTCCTGATTGATTTACTGTTAATTGACAGTTAATTTCCTGATTCCTAACCAAGATGGCTCGGTTGTGTTGGAAGGGGTGAAAAAAGTCCTGGGGGGAGCCTCGTGGTGGTCCAGGAGCCAACTTTGGTCACCTCACCTGGAGAGCTCTGCCCAAAGTGCAAAACCACCAAGAATGTGAAGAAACAAATGAGCCACACATCACCAATCAAACTGTGCTTTCCTAAAGTGATTAATCCCAGCTTTGCAGGGGGTTGAAGCTGAATTTATTGATCTGATCACTGCTGGCTGCCAGGGGCTGTGATAATGAAATAGTGTTTGCTTTGAGGGCAGGGGTTTGTGCACAGCTGACATAACACGAGTTAAAATATCCCCAGCCTCAGATTTACAGATTACAGATTTACAGATTACAGATTTTTTTTTCTGTGCTATAGGTACCTACAAGATTCAGATTTACAGATTACAGATTTACAGATTTATAGATTTACAGATTTACAGATTTACAGATTTACAGATTACAGATTTTTTTCTGTGCTGTAGGTACCTACAAGATTCAGATTTACAGATTTACAGATTTACAGATTTACAGATTACAGATTTTTTTCTGTGCTGTAGGTACCTACAAGATTCAGATTTACAGATTTACAGATTTACAGATTACAGATTTTTTTCTGTGCTATAGGTACCTACAAGATTCAGATTTACAGATTTACAGATTTACAGATTACAGATTTTTTTTCTGTGCTGTAGGTACCTACAAGATTCAGATTTACAGATTACAGATTTTACCAAAACCCACCCTAAAGCCGTGCTGATCTGTATATTTACTCATTTCTATAACATTTTATACAGCATCAAGTTCTTTGCAGCACTGCCTGATTCTTAAAGAACCCAGGATGAGTTTCTTTGAGCGAGAGAGAGCGAGAGGCAGCAGGAGAAGCAGTGGCCCAATCTAGCTCAGCTGTGCTCCATCCGAGTTGCTTTCCTACCTCCAAGCCCCCTTACTTCAAAGCCAGGAACATAATGTACAATTTTTTAATGGCTCTAGAGCAAGGCACTCAGACTCTCTGTGCACTGAGCCTTCCCTCGGTGTAAACACCTAATCAAGATTGCCTGTGCTTCAACAATAGCAGCCAAATGCAATTCGAGAACCACAAGGCTTTGAAGTCCTCCCTGCAAAGGCTGGTTTGCCGGTCTGGGATAATGACATGCCATGATTGCTGCCTTTGTTGTATCTTTTCAGTGGAGAAGCAATTATGGGCCTCAATTTAACAGAATAGGCATTACACAGCTTATGATTCTCAAAATGCAATTTCATTTGATCATTTTCTCAATTTGATTGGTATTAATAGAATGGTTCGCCACAAAAAAAAAAAAAAAAAAAAAAGGAAAGAAAAGGGAAAAAAAAAATGCTGGCAGAGGTTGTGTCCTGTTCCTCTTTCAAAGAGATAATGTAGAAGTATGTTTTACCTGCCCAGCACTCCATCAATGCTCTCAGTCACTTGGTTCCACCAAAAAAAATCTTATTTGCTGCAAAGCCCTGTCTGTCCACAGCTCAGGAAAACCTCTGTGGTATTTTTTAATTTTCTGGCAAATTTTTTTTCCAAGGATTTACGTTGAATTTGGAGCCATGAGATCACCCATAAACTCAGCAATAAACCCTGCCCACCTTTTCTTAGCTGCCCTGATCTCTTTTCCCCACCAAGTGAGAGGCTCAGCTTCCCAGTGATGATTTTTAGTTGATAATTCTTTTGGTCATAAATATCTTCTCATAAATACTATGATTTCTTGGTCATAAATATCTTCTCATAAATACAATGATTTCTTGGTTATAAATACTATGATTTCTTGGTCATAAATACAATGATTTCTTGGTCTTAAATATCTTCTCATAAATACAATGATTTCTTGATCATAAATATCTTCTCATAAATACCATGATTTCTTAGTCATAAATACTATGATTTCTTGGTCATAAATATAATGATTTCTTAGTCATAAATATCTTCTCATAAATACTATGATTTCTTGGTCATAAATATCTTCTCATAAATACTATGATTTCTTGGTCATAAATATAATGATTTCTTGATCATAAATATCTTCTCATAAATACAATGATTTCTTGGTCATAAATACTATGATTTCTTGGTCAGAAATATCTTCACATAAATATAATGATTTCTTAGTCATAAATATCTTCTCATAAATACAATGATTTCTTGGTCATAAATACCTTCCCCAATTCTCCTGTGGGACCACTCTGCAGAAATTCCTGTCACAGTGACACTGCCCAACACACTTCATCAACTAAAATAACTCAGCAGGATAATTTAGAACAAAAAAAAAATATGAATTTAAAAAAAACATTAAAATTTGAATTTCCTGCAGTTTTATAGATTGAAAAACTAGTTTGTTTCAAGAAAAAAAAATTAATTATTGCTATATTTACAAGGGCATCACTTGGCTTTGTGCAGTGCCACCCCCAAAAACTCTCTCCAAATAAATTTGCAGCGCTCACACGAAGCCACCCTTGTTTGTCAGTTTGTTTTGCCCGGCTCTGTGCACTCCAGCCTTTATTTCTGCAGCTCCTCCCGTGCCTTTCAGCCCCCATTATTGTGTTTTGCCAGCTTTTCCTTCGAGCCTCTCTTGCAGAGCCCCAGGATGTGTGTGATTGCCTGCCCAGGATGGTTTGGGGTTGTTTTGCTGTTATTAGGTGCATCCAGCAGCTCTCATGGAAATGGAGGAGCCCAGGCATTTGAGAGTTTCTGTGCTGCACACTTCCTGCAATTTTCCTTCCTTTTCTTCCTCTTAAAAGTAGAACGAATCCTCCCTCCCGTTAATTGGGGTTGGCTTCTTTTTCTCCTTTAACCATTTCTCTCCTTGTCATCCGTCCCATGATGCCAAACTTTAGAATTTTCAGTTAAATAGGCCACAAACAATTTCTCATTATTTCCCCAAAATTTTAAAATCCTGATTGCTGTGACCATGAACATTCCTGGGTTTTAGGTCACAGATTTCCCATTATTTCCCCAAGATCTTAAAATCTATTCACCTCATTGCTGTGACCATGAACATTCCTGGTTTTTAGGTCCCAGATTTCTCATTATTTCCCCAAGATTTTAAAATCTGTTCACTTCATTGCTGTGACCATAAACATTCCTGGTTTTTAGGTCAGGTTTCTCCTTATTTCCCCAAGATTTTAAAATCTGTTCACCTGTGGCCATGAACATTCCTGGCTTTTAGGTCAGATTTCCCATTATTTCCCCAAGATTTTAAAATTGATTCACCTTTGCTGTGACCATGGATATTCCTGGTTTTTCGGTCAGATTTCTCATTATTTCCCCAAAATTTTAAAATCTGTTCACCTCATTGCTGTGACCATGAACATTCCTGGATTTTAGGTCAGATTTCCAATTATTTCCCCAAGATTTTAAAATCTGTTCACTTCATTGCTGTGACCATGAACATTCCTGGGTTTTAGGTCAGATTTCTCCTTATTTCCCCAAGATTTTAAAATCTGTTCACCTGATTACTGTGACCATGAACATTCCTGGGTTTTAGGTCAGATTTCTCATTATTTCCTGAATCTGATTGCTGTGACCATGGACAATCCTGGTTTTTAGGTCAGATTTCTCATTATTTCCCCAAGATCTTAAAATCCATTCACCTCATTGCTGTGACCATGAACATTCCTGGTTTTTAGATCAGATTTCCCATTATTTCCCCAGGATTTTAAAATCCATTCACCTGTGGCCATGAACATTCCTGGGTTTTAGGTCACAGATCCTACACCAGTTGATGAAGAACCACTCCAGAGTGTCCCAGCATTCCAAAGTGGGAAAATGAAGCCTGAAAACAAATGGTACCCAACAGGACAGCAGCTCAAAGTTCCTTTTTGAGAGAATTTAATCATTGAAATTCAATAGAATTTCATAGTTGAAATATATGTATAAAAACCCTGAATTTGACTGCTTAAAGCTGTCATCTTGTTGCCTTTAAAGTAATTATTACTGGCAATAAATCCTTAAATATATATAAATAGATCATCACTGTCATTTAATGTATGTGTGCTTTGTGTACTGGGTAAATTTAAAGAAAAATGCCAAGAGATTCTGAGCTCACAGAATCTATTATTGTCTATTTAGGGGTTATTTAGTTGATAATCTAAAATTACAAACTAATAGATGGTTTGGGAAAATTATCTTCACCATTCCTGCCTGATTTGTCCCCCAAAATTAAGAGGGAGTTAATTAATTACCATAAACCAGAAAATGTTCCAAGTAGAAGTTGCACTCACTTCCTTCACTCTCCTCAATCTGTAAATCTGATTTTTGCTGGCCTTTAAACCAATGTTGAGTCTTTGGAGCAATAAAAGGTCCAGATTATCATCACTGATAAAATCAGGATTATTATTGCAAACCCAGTTACTCTCTGTGCACTGCAAGGATTCAGAGTGGTCCAGGAACTGTTTAAATTCTGCAATTTAAAGATTGGGAGCTGCACTGCTGTAAAATCCAACCAGGATTTTGTGGTGCTGTTCATTGGGAGAGATTTCCTTTCCACCTGGAATTTCAGAATGAAGGATTTGTTTGTTTGTTTCATTGTTTAAATGGGGAAACACTGGCCTGGTCTCAGTTTGGCTCCTGCCAAAATGAATTCTTTATTTAGGAGATGATTTGGTTGATCATCTAAAATCATAAACAAGTACATGACTGTGTTTGATGATTTGGGAGGATTCTGATCCAGAATTTCACCATTCCTGCCTGATTTGTCCCCTAAAATTAAGGAGGAGTTAATTAATTGCCATAAACCAGAAAATGTTTGAAGTTGCACTCACTTCCTTCACTCTTCTAAATCTGTAAATCTGATTTTTGCTGGCCTTTAAACCAATGTTGAGTCTTTGGAGCAATAGAAGGTCCAGGTTATCATCACTGATAAAATCAGGATTATTATTGCAAACCCAGTTACTCTCTGTGCACTGCAAGGATTCAGAGTGGTCCAGGAACTGTTTAAATTCTGCAATTTAAAGATTGGGAGCTGCACTGCTGTAAAATACAACCAGGATTTTGTGGTGCTCTTCATTGGGAGAGATTTGCTTTTTGCCTGGAATTTCAGAATGAAGGATTTGTTTGTTTGTTTCATTGTTTAAATGGGGAAACACTGGCCTGGTATCAGTTTGGCTCCTGCCAAAATGAATTCTTTGTTTAGGAGATGATTTGATTGATAATCTAAAATTACAAACTAGTACATGGTTGTGTTTGATGATTTGGGAGGATTCTGAGCCAAAACTTCACCATTCCTGCCTGATTTGTCCCTAAAATTAAGAGGAAGTTAATTAATTACCATAAACCAGAAAATGTTCCAAGTAGAAGTTGCACTCACTTCCTTCACTCTCCTCAATCTGCAAATCTGATTTTTGCTGGCCTTTAAACCAATGTTGAGTCTTTGGAGCAATAAAAGGTCCAGGTTATCATCACTGATAAAAAAATCAGGATTATTATTGGCAAACCCAGTTACTCTCTGTGCACTGCAGGGATTCAGAGTGGTCCAGGAACTGTTTAAATTCTGCAATTTAAAGACTGGGAGCTGCACTGCTGTAAAATCCAACCAGGATTTTATGGTGCTGTTCATTGGGAGAGATTTCCTTTCCACCTGGAATTTCAGAATGAAGAATTTGTTTGTTTATTTATTTTATTGTTTAAATGGGGAAACATTGGCCTGCTCTCAATTTGGCTCCTGCCAAAATTATTCTTTATTTAGGAGATAATTTGGTTGATAATCTAAAATCATAAACTAGTAAATGGTTGAGTTTGATGGTTTGGGAGGATTCTGAGCCAGAATTTATTTAGGAGATTATTTGGTTGCATTTCCTGGTTTATTAACTATTTATTTCTGGTTTATTAATTACTGCATTTCTGGTTTATTAATTAACTCCTCCTTAATTTTAGGGGACAAATGATGCAGAAATGATGAAGTTCTGGCTCAGAATCCTCCCAAACCATCAATTTATATTTTTAAATGATCAACCAAATCATCTCCTAAATAAAGAATAATTTTGACAGCAGCCAAACTGGGAGCAAGCCAAAACAGATAATTCCAGAGTGTGCCAGCACAGGAAACTCCAGGATCCAGGATTCCCAGGGCTGAAGCTTTTCCCAAAAAGCTCCTGGAATTGTGTGGGTTTCACACCTCCCTCAGTCAGAGATTTGAGTGCATTTGCCACGTGCTGACTGCAAAAGTTTCTCACAAAAGAACCCCAGAGAGATGGGAGGGTGAGATGGAGAATTCCAGCCCCAACAGAGATTTAATGGGCTCAGAATGGATTTGTGGAGTCCCTGGAAGGAAATCCGAGTTTTTCCTCCAAGGGGGCAGCACCTGATGCTGTAATTGGAAATGATAGATTTAAATGGATTTCAGGTTTAGGGTGTGCAGGTTTGGCTCTGTCCAGCAGCCCTGGTGTGCTTGAATTCTCAAATTCTGGGTCATGTTTTGCAGGGAGGAGTGCTTGGTTTAAAAATAAAATTATTTCTATAATTGACATCAGGCTGTTCTACCACGGGCCAGTCTAATTGTGTGTACAAAATAATTTTTTCCCTGAAATTTGGCACATAAAAAGCAAGGACTGATTTGATTTTTGGAGCATTTTTTCCAGGTGGTTAACATGGAGGTATCACTTATCCACAGGGTTAGATCTGTGCACTTCAGGGCACCATTTCTGCACTCATGCAGGTAAAACTCCCTCAAATCCACATTTGTCACATCTGGTTTGCATCTGCAAGGACCTGATTTTAAAGCCCAGTGCTGCAGAATTTGTCTCAGGCCATTAAGCAAAGTTTTGATGCAGAATTATTCATTGTGAATATTCATTATTCACCTGAATAACATCTCTGCCTCTGTTTTGGGCTGAGGGTTCCCTCATGTTTGAATTTTGGGTTAAATCAGTGAGCAGGGTTAGATCCAGGCAGCACAGAGAGATTTTGATGTGAGTGACACAACTTCTGAACGAATATCTGAAATATCCACCATGGAATTCACCCAGCTCTTTGTTTCTCACTTGTTCCAGGAGCAGCAGCACAAATTCTCCCAGAGCAATCCAGCAGAATCCAGCCAGCCCCTCAGTGGAGGAGCTTTCCCAAGGAATGATGGCCAAGAACCCCCAGCAGGAGCAGCAGAGGAGAAGCTTTGGCACCGGAGTCAGCAGCAAATCCCAGGATTTCCAGCTGCTCCCGCTGCAGAGGAGCAGGATCACAGCTCAGCACTGCAGGGATTTCTCAATCCCAGTTTTTCTGCTGGCCCTGACCCAGCAGAACAACCCCAGAGTGGCTTCAACAATTTCCCCAATTCAATCTTCACCACACCTGCTTATTTCCTCCCGATATTCCAGAATTTTTACCCAGCAGAGGTTTTAAATGCAGAGGATCCCAGTAAGGAGAACAAAAACCACCAGCATGACTCTGGAATTCCACACCAATACTCAGCCAGTGCCACCCCTGGGCAGAATTTTTCCAAAAATATCAGCAGCAGTGGCCAGGCACATCCAGAATTGGGGAATATTCCACCTGATCTTAATGCAGTTCTTCAAGAGAGGGTGAAAGGTCAAGCACCACTTCAAGATTTCAAAAATCATATTCATGAGGATAACAGGTATCAGAAGAGCTGGTGGGAAGGATTTAAGTGATAAAATAATATTATCATAACCCTCTGATGCCCAGGAAATAAACAAATGGACAAGAAAATGCTTTAAAGTCCAAAGTATAAAGTTATTTCTGCCATTATAATTTATTACTGATTGAAGATTCATTATAACTATTGATTTTTAATTATGGCATTGGGAAAGGACAGTTCTGTCCTCCAGGTATGGAATTATCCACAATTGAAGGTTTCCCTCTAGGAGGCTGAGTGGAAAATTTAAAATGTAGATAGGAAAGGACATAAATTGCATAGAGATAGGAATGTGCATAAATTAAGAGTTTATAGCAAAATTGGCTTTGCAGGGTGGATATCCAGGGTCAGTCCTAAAGGGGAGAGCAGGAAAATCCTCAATTATGTAGAACTTAATTTGTCTTGATTAAAAAAATGAAGGTTTTATTTCACATAAACAAAAAATTCTATCAGTACTGAGCAGGCTGATCCAAAGCCTTTCTTGGCTTCAGCCACCTTTGCACCAGGCTGAAATTTCCCCATTTCTGGGTTTTTTTCCATTTATTTTCCATACATTTGGGTGCAAGCAAAGTCATTTATTGTGAAATGCTCATCTTCCCATCTCCCTGCTCCCATATTCCACGTTCAGGTTGTTTGCTGAGCTCCCTGCTGTGTGTAAATTCAAGTTTTTACTCTTTCCCCCTCACTTTTTAAGGCCTTTTCCATGTTTCCTTCACAGCTCACCAACAGCTGCTTGCAGAACCTCCCATTCCACAAAAAAAACGGAGCAGCACAAGGCAGGAATTTCTGATTTTAGGGATGATTTTGCTGGCACGTGGCTTTGGGGTTTGTTCCCTCCTGCCCTGCCCCAGGCACAGAGGGGCTCACAGGGAGACGTGGGAAGAGCTGAAGGAAATCCAAGGAAAACAAGAAGAAGCAACTCAGAAGGATCTCTCCTGCAAATGGAAAAGCAAAGCCAGGCCAAAACCAGAAAAAAGGTGAGGAAATAGAAGTGGGTTGGGTGATTTAACATTTCTATTCCACTCTAACATTTTTTATTAATGATCCAATTAAAAAAAAAAAATATATATATATATATATATAAATAGGGGCTGAGAAATATTTTGCTGTTGTAAAAGCACATAGACACACAGAAGAGGGAAAAAAAGATGGAACAAAGGTAGAAACTGAAATCATTTTAGGCACTGAAATCATTTTAGGCACTGAAATCATTTTAGACACTGAAATCATTTTAGGCACTGAAATCATTTTAGGCACTGAAATTCATTTTAGACACTGAAATCATTTTAGGCACTGAAATAATTTTAGACACTAAAATCATTTTAGGCACTAAAATCATTTTAGGCACTGAAATCATTTTAGACACTGAAATCATTTTAGGCACTGAAATTCATTTTAGACACTGAAATCATTTTAGACCCTGAAATCATTTTAGGCACTGAAATCATTTTAGACACTGAAATCATTTTAGTCCAAAGGGATCCCCCTGGCTCAGTCAGGTTTAGCCCCAGGCACACACAGGGCAGTGTTTGTCCTGCCATTTACCCACAGATAAAAATGATTTCGGGTCAGGCCGTTTGTGTGGAGCAGCAGAGCAGCCTCAGATCTGAGCCAGCCATGACCCTGCTCACGCTCATTTATTGTCCAGCTCAAATCTCCTGCTTTCCAAGGGATTCCAGCCCCAAACTTGGAGGATTTGTGAAGCTGAGAGCATCACCATCATCCCAAACCTGCTGATGGTCCTTATTAAACTCAGATCTCTCTGTCCCCCCGTGTGCTCACCCCTCCTGGTGTCACCACTTAGCACAGCTGCAGGGGCACAGCAGAAATCTGCCCGTGACAAATCAAATGTTTGAGAAGTTTGCTCAGGGCAGACAAGCTAAGCTGGAATAATTCCATCCAGGAGGCACTTTGGGCCTTGCTGCCTGAGTGCCTCTAAGAAGAATTAGGATTATGGTGGTAACTGAAGGGCAAATTTCCTTCCCTTTCTGCTCGAGCCATTGTTTCTTGTGCTGGGTTTGCTGCAGTTTTCTCACGCTTCACATGTGAGGAATGCACAGAGAATCAGACTGGCTGTGTCTCCCAGGAAAATCCAGTTTTCCCCGATAAACAAACACATTTATGCTCATTGCAAGAAGTGAAAAACCCCTGGGTTTGTGGGGCACAGCAAAATTAACTCCTCACTGTACCTCAGATGAAAAGTCAGTGAGTTATGGTGTGTCAGGACAGAGAAACCTCTGTTCTGGCACAGAGAATCCTCAAATAGGAAATTCAGTGCATGGAATTAATTTCTCTGCAGCTGAGTTTAACTTGAACCTTGTTTTGAGGAAATGCCCATTTTATTTGCATATTGAAATTGATGTTCCTGCGTTACTCTGTGCTTGAAATTACCACAGAGCTGATCATAGTGAGCATCACTGACAAGATTTTAAAATGTAATTCACTTCTAAAAATAATCCAGTGGCCTTGAAAGACAATAAAAATATCATGGAGGGGTTGGAGTCTTGTGTGATGTCCTGAAGTGTGGGAATGGCATCACCATTCCTGCCTTCCCTGTGCACTTTGAAGCCCTGGCTGTGCAGCAAAACTTGGATTTTTCAGCTGTCCGTGACAATTTCCCAGTGCATCCCTGAGAGCAAGGAAAGGTTACTCTCACTAACACCATTTGCCTGATTTTTGCCACCAAAGTCAGGTCATTTTATCTGCTTCCCTTACAAAAATTTCTTTGGAGTCTCGTTCTAATCACAGCCAAATGAGTGGCTTGAAGCTGTTTCAAAATAAAGCTCACAAAAGGTCATTTTTGACTGAGAAAATATCACTTTGTGATTGGGATAATTGGCAATTTCCCACCTGGATCCAAAGGAAATTCTGTGACATTTGGTTTTTGCCTTTAACTCACTCCTGTTGGTCACTTATTTAAAATGAGACGTGCCAGGGGTAGGACTGAGACTGTAAATTAAATCCTGAGGTTTCCACAACAATTTCTTGAATTATTCTTCTCTCTGTGAAATCACATCAAGGAAAATCTCTTTGCTGTTTGGTTTTCAGCTGAGTAGCTCCAAAGTCTACATCAATCTGAACGTGAAGCTTGGAGGCCTTGGACCTGACTATGAAGCAATCAAAGAGAAAGTGAGTAAACCAAAAGTGAATTTAGGCAGGGGAGAGTGGCAGAGAAATCATAATTTGTCATTATCTGGGATTTTATATCCTTGGCTAGCTGGAGATCCTATGGGAAAATTGAAATAAAAGCACAGACAGCTGTCCTGGGGATAGTTTTAATCTGATAAATTTTAAATCCAGAAACAGGAATGAATCAGGGCTAATTGCACATCAGGAACTGCCACACTCGAGTGGCTCAGTTGTCATTCCCACTGCAAAGATCCACCAAATGTTTAAAATGGAAATAAAAGTTGTGTAAACACAAAAAAAAAATCCAGCTGGTGAAATAAAGAATTCAGAATAAAGATGGACCTGTCACATTTCTGCTGAGCTCCAGCCTCCATCCAGCCCAGGGAAAAGCTCTTAAAAGGGAAAAGCAGCTAAAAAAAGCTGTGCCATTTACCAGGGGCTCCTGTTGTGTGCTGAGGGATGATCGATGGCAGAGCCAGGTTGGACAGCAGCAGAGGTGGAAATGGAATATTGGAGGGAAAAGGGTTTCATTGATGGATCCATCCCCCGAGCCATTGAATTCCAGGTCCCTTTTTCTGCTTTCCCCAGAAAGAAAAGCTAAAGCTGCAAAAGGAATATTCCAGGCAAATCAAGGAATATAACATGAAAAATCTCGCTGTGGTTCAGAGGCTGCCTGAAAAACCCCGGGTGTTCTCAGTGTCCAGGCAGAAGGTGAGAGCTGGGCCCCTTCCCTGGGTGTGTCTGCAGGGTGAGGGCTGGAAATATCCAAATCCTCAGCTCCTTGCATTTATTCCCAAACATAAACCACTAAGAGACAAAACTTTATTGTCTGGATGTCAAAAAGGGGGTTCAGAAATATTATAGAATTTTTTCTGTAAAATTTTCTTTAACATAAACCACTAAGAGATAGAACTTTATAATTTGGATGTCAAAAAGGGGGTTCAGAAATTTTACAGAAAATTTTCTGTAATGTAAACCACTAAGAGATAAAACTTTATTGTCTGGATGTCAAAAAGGGATTTCAGAAATTTTAGAGAAAATTTTCTGTAAATTTTCTGTAACATAAACCACTAAGAGACAAAACTTTATTGTTTGGATGTCAAAAATGGGGTTGAATTCTTTTAGGAGATTTCAGCTGCATGAGGTGATGCAACTCCCACTGGAGATGTGAGGTGTTTCCAAATCTGTGCAACAAACAGGCACCAAAACCTGATTTATTATATTAAATATAATATATTTATATTATGTAAATATAATATATGAACCCAACCACTCTGTGATGATGTGGAATTGCTTTATCCCATTTATTGGGTCTCTTTTTTATGGGGGGCTCCCAAGTGATATGAGGAGAAATGATGCCCA
Organism: Acrocephalus scirpaceus scirpaceus; assembly: GCA_910950805.1. Classification (NCBI taxonomy): domain Eukaryota; kingdom Metazoa; phylum Chordata; class Aves; order Passeriformes; family Sylviidae; genus Acrocephalus; species Acrocephalus scirpaceus. The sequence goes on from OU383793.1 coordinate 3,522,767, forward strand.
GGTTAAAGCTCCAGGATTTCTGTAAAATTCTTTCCATTCCCTCTCCAAGACAGCCTCCCATGTTCCAGGCATCATTTTGATTTTTAATTTTGATGGTTTAAGTGCATCATGCAGGAGAACCTGAGCTTGTCCTGTTAACCTGCAAAATTCCCTGCCTGAGGGCAAGAGCTTAATGAGACTGGAGAAAAAAAAATTATAAATTTACAAATAAATTTTATAGATTTATAAATTTAATAGATTCACATTGCTCTTTCTTTTTGAAAATAAAAACATTTCAGTGTCCAAGGTGGCTTCCAGTGGTGTCAGGAAGCAAATCTTGGGTTGGGTGATGTTGCAGTGACCACTGAAGGATTTAGGATTGAATTCTGTCAGAAACAGAAACAGGGTCAGGAATTCAGAGATATTTTACTCAGCCCACCTAAATATTCTCAGAAACATTGGCCAGGATTTCCCTTCCTCAGTTACCCAAATGTTCCTGGTTCCAGGCTCTGGAATATGCCAAGAAGATCCCCAAACCGAGGACGTTCCTGACGAAGCAATCACGCCAGGAGGGGAAGGAGGCTCTGCCCCAGGCTCCAGCTGGAAGCAGTTTGCCCCCACTGCCATCCCTGGAATCTCTGTGGAGCAGGCACAAGAAGGAGAAGGAACTCGTGGATGCTTTCAAAGCCCTTCACATCCTGTAGGTATTTGGGAAATCTCAGGGATGGAGGCAGAACTGCCTGGATTGGGTCATTTTCAGCTGTGACCGTCACATCTTGATTTCCCAGCCCGCTGAAATCCAAACTGGCTGCAGGTGAATTATTTTTGAATGTCAGAATTGGCTCTGCCTGTACCTATTCTGTTTAATAAATTGACTGTTTGCATTTATAGCATTTTAAATAGAGCCCTGTGTTCTGTTTCTTTGGAATCAGTGATCTGACCATTGCAGCTTTCAGAACAATCAGCTCCTGGCTTGTCACAGCTGGATCATTTTTAAACATATAAACAGATAACAGATATTTTAAACATATAAACATATCTAGAAAACATTAAAAAAAAACTTCTTTTTCATCTGATTATCTTAGCACCAGCAATATTCCTCTTCCTGAAGCACAGAAGAGACTTTTGGCCAGAAATAAAAGTGAAAAGGATCCATTGCTGCTAAAAAAGAGAACAAAATTATGCTTCAAACACAGCAGTTGCTAATGACCCAATGCTAATTATTTAATTGTTACTCTGTTGTCTCCTAGTGAAGAGTTTCCACGAAAAGATGAAAATTTTAAAGCTTCATCTGGGACAAGAAAATTCCAAACAAGTCCTGGCTGAGCATGCAGACAATCTGGGATTGGCCAGGAGCAGTTGGGAAATACATTGGGTAACTGAGGGTAATTGAGAGCTGCGTGTTTGGGAGGAAAGAGCTTTTAACAGATTAAGGCTGTAAAAATAACAACAAACAGATGGCTTTCTTAGGATGCTTCCATTTCTTTAACTTAGGAAATTATGAATTAAGTCACCATATGAAATGTGATTAGAGCACACAGCGAGGGAATTTGGGCTAAAATCTCCTGGAAAACAGGCTGGATAAAAGGGAAAAAAACCCAACTAATCACCTTATGATAGTGTGGGATTGCTTTATCCCATTTATTTGACTCACAGTTGGGAGTTCAGGACATTTGGGGAATATTGAGACAAACCCCAACCATTTGTGATGAGGTGGAATTGCTTTATCCCATTTATTTGGTCTCTTTTTTATGGGAGACTCCCAACTTTTATGGACAGAAGTGATCCCCACCCTGCCCTTCCTCATGGAAAAGGAACTTGGACCTTGCTTTAAATCTTCCTGGTGGGCAGGAACCTCCCCTGAGCTGCTGGATCAGCCCCTTGGAGTCACAGCTGGGACTCAGGACATTTTGGGGAATATTGAGACAAACCCCAACCACTTTTTGATGATGTGGAATTGCTTTATCCCATTTATTTGGTCTCTTTTTTATGGGGGGCTCCCAATTTCATTTTGGGAAAAGTGATCCCAGTTCTCCCTTCCTCATGGGAAAGGAACTTGGACCTTGCTTTAAACCCTCCTGAGGGGCAGGAACCTCCCCTGAGCTGCTGGATCAGCGCCTTGGAGTCACAGCTGGGAGTTCAGGACATTTTGGGGAATATTGAGGAATATTAAGAATATTTTGGGAAGCCTTGGTGGAAGAAGCATTGCCCGATATGGGAGCATGGCTCAGGCTGCAGGGGAAATGTTTTCCACGATGTTTTTGTCACTTACACCATCCAATCCCAGCTCCTGGAGCAGAACCTTCCTCTCCTCATCCTCTGTCCCCTCTCCTTTGGGCACTGCCAGGCTGGGAAATGGTTCCATGCTCTGCTTCCCTACTTTTATTTTCCACCCAAACTGTAACACTTTGAAGCATTTCTGCTCAGGGCACCTCAACTTGTCGCTCCTGCTTAAAAGTGATAATCCCCCCTTAATCCAAACCTCAAGTGCCTGTTTTAATGAAACCTTCAGATGAATATCAAAGAGCTATTTACTCGTATCTAATATTTTAATTAGATTATATTCTCAATTTAACCCATTAAACCCCCTTTGATGAGCTCCATGCTCAGTGTTTAGCCCCAGATGCTGGAGGTAATGAATATTGGAACCTTTGATTTAATGAGAACTTCTGCCTTCCCAGCCTGACTCCCTTTGTATCCCCCTTTTTTTTTGCTTTCCTGGCCTATAGAATTCGGTTAATTGAAGAAGTCTCTCATCGCCACACATTAAGGAACCGAAATTAGCATCCCTTTTCTGATGAGAAAATGCGAGCAGACATTTTCTCTTTGATCTGAGGGCTGAGTTGAAGTAGGCAACAGCCCCCTGAAAATGAGCTGATGGCTGCATTATTTGGCTGCCATGCAGATGTGTCCATGTGGTGCAAAATGCTTAATGTCTTAATTGATCACCTTCCTCCCTCGCTGGCATCCTCCTCCCAGAAATTAGGGGAGAAATCTGTTCATTTGGGGTCTTTTTTTAAAATAAAAATATGAATTTTTAGGAAATATTTAAATGCTAAACCTGTGTGAAACTTGGATATGATGCTGCATCTCAAGGAGCACTTTTTTAATATATATTTTAAATTATTATTTTAATAACCACTTTTTTTCTTTTTTTTAAATTATCATCCCACAAACCATTTAGAAATTCTGCTTGTTCTGCTGTTTTGGGTGTTTTAAATCCCAGAAAAAGACATTTTGATACGGAAAGAAAATCTTTCAACCTACCTCAATACAAATTCAGATTTTCCCTGCTCTTCACAGGTGTGGTGGCACAAAAAGGGGATCAAGGAGCATCCACCTGCCTAAAGGCCAAAAAATTTCATGTATTTCAGATTAGGAAGGCAAAATATTTAAATCTAAATCAGCCTTAAATGTTGAATTAAGTATTGAGGCTGGGGTGAGCACAGAGGTGTCTGTGTGCACCACCCCATGGAAATTCCCAACATTTTCTTGGCAGTGCCTTTCCAGTGCCATCATTTCTCAATATCCGAGGTTCTGGAAGTGTTGCACCTGAGATCACCTTCAGTGGGCAAAGCCTTGGTGTCAGTTGTACCTAAAAAATGTTGCTGCCATAACATCCCCATTGCGTTTCTGCCAAAAATAACCAAAATTGGCCTCCCAACCCCTCACAAAAGGCATGAACCAACCCAGAATGTTAATTTTGTCAGTTAAAAACATTAAATAAAGCAAAACCTCAGAGCCATCATTCCAGCTCTAAAAACAAAGATGAGCACTGAAACCAGCTGAGGTTTTGCCCAACTCCTGCAGTCCCTGAATGCTTCAAACAGCCCCAAACGAGCTCTGCTGGCTCAAACCAAACACCTGATTGCTGCTCCCTGCTGCCTCTCGGTTCTTGGGCTGATAACCCCCGAGATGTTTGTTCAAAGTCCTTGTCCCAAGCCCCGGTGCCAGAAGAGAGAGTCAGGATACTTACAGCATCCAATCCCAGCTCCTGGAGCAATCCATGTAGGTTTTCAAGGTTGTTTATTATTTCTTATCTGGTACATTTTGTTCTCACCCAGTTTGGGTGCTGCTGCAGTGCTGGAACATCATCCACTGACCACCCCGAGGGCAATTTTAATCTTTTATACTCTGCACTGCGTGTTCCATGTTTACAGATAAATACCAACACCCATCACCTGTGTCAGACACTGCACTGCTGTGCTAAACCAACCCAAAAGTGCCACCACCACAGCAGGAGATGGAGGGCAAGAAGAAGAAGGAGCAGAAGGACAGGGGCACACCCAGATTCCTCCATCTTGCCTCCTTGAACCCCCATTAAACCCCAAAATTCTACATCTGTCACGCTGGGACACGGAAGGAGCACGCTGGACACGCTCAGTCACCCAAGGCAAAATAGGAGAACTTTATTTACAGTTTCTACAATTTATAGACTCTCTAAAGTGAGAGTGGATTGGAGGATAATATACCTCTTCTAAATCACACTGGCCAGGTGAACAGTCTGTCAATTTTCTCTTCCTCTAAGAAGGAATGTGAAAAACACATAGTGTTTGGAGAAAAAGTATGGGAATTCTGACTCCAAGAATGTAAATATCAGAAGGCTTTGAAAAATCAGGGCGACATACATCTACACCCGGTGATTAATACTGTTCTAATCAAACCCTCGTGGTTTGTCTCTGGAGCCCTTGCCAGGGTCTGGGATCACCCAGGGCAGCCAGAGGGATGTCCTGGGTTCTGGATCCAATCTTCTCCTCACTGCCCAAACCTGACCATTTCCATGTGAGAAGGAGCAGGGATGTGGAGAAGTGTCAGGAGGGGCTGCAGACACAGGAGGCAGCTGTGGGTGAGGGCAGGGAGCTGACAGGACATCCTGGGGGGTCACAGGTGATGCTGAGCCCAAATCCTGGAGCTGAAGGAGCAGCCCCAGCTTGGCTCAGTCCCAGGTGAGAGGGGGGAGCTGCAGTGGGGCCCAGAGCTGGGTTTGTGCCCTGGGAGCCTGCAGGGTCTGTCCTGCAGCCCCGGAGAATCCCAGGCTGGGGCAGCACCTGGAGCAGTTCCAGGAGCAGCTGGAATGTGGGGCCAGCTCGGCTTCACTGCTGCCATCACAACCCGGGGTCATGAAACCTTAAACCCAACTCCTCCCTTGGGAAATGTCCCCTCACAGGTGGAGAAATGGGGTCCTGTGGGACCAGGATCCCACAGTCATCCCTCCTGCCTGCCCAAGCAGCCGTGCTGGGAGCAGCTGCACCCACCCCTGCAGCCAGCAGCGGCTCATCCGAGCTCTGGAAACAGGATAAATCCAAGAAAAAAGAAATCTAGAAACAGGATAAATCCAAGAAATGAGAAATCTAGAAGTAAGACTGATCCAAGAAGCAAAAATTCTAAAAACAAGATAAATCTAAGAAAAAAGAAATCTAGAAACAGGATAAATCCAAGAAATGAGAAATCTAGAAATAGGAAAAATCCAAGAAAAAAATCTAGAAAGAGGATAAATCCAAGAAACAAGAAATCTAGAAACAAGATGGATCCAAGAAGCAAAAATTCTAGAAGCAAGATAAATCTAAGAAAAAAGGAATCTAGAAAAAAATATGAATCCAAGAAATGAGAAATCTGGAAACAAGATGAATCCAAGAAACAAAAACTCTAGAAAGAGGATAAATCCAAGAGATGAGAAATCTAGAAACAGGATAAATCCAAGAAACAAGTAATCTAGAAACAAGATGAATCCAAGAAACAAGAAATAAATTGAGAAACAAGATAAATCCAAGAAATAAAAACTCTAGAAAGAGGATAAATCCAAGGAACAAGAACTCTAGAAACAAGATGAATCCAAGAAATTTAGAAACAGTGAATCCAAGGAACAAGAACTCTAGAAACAAGACGAATCCAAGACACAAGAAATCTAGAAACAGGAAAAATCCAAGGAACAAGAACTCTAGAAACAGGATAAACCCAAGAACAGAATCAGCCACTTTTTAAGCCAAGGCCATCCAAGCAGGACTTTGCAGTTGGTTAAGGTGATGCTGTGTTGCTGTTTGTTGTGGGAGAAGAGAGGAAAAGCTCCTCGGTGTGGCTCACCCCTGCAGGAGCTTCACTTGAGGACATCAATAATGTGATATTGTGATAAATATGTGATATTTATATATAAAAATGCTCTGGATCCTGCAGTCAGCAGAGAGGAATGAGGAGAGGAATCATAAAAAGAATTTTACATCGTGCCCAGGTCATTGCTGGGCTTGGCCATGGGTTATTTACACCTTCCCCACAGTGCTGACCCTCAGTGTGTGTGTAACAGCAAGAAATTCAAATTATTTACTTTATAACTGCCCTTACAACCTAGATCTGATCTGATTTTATGGAGCTCAGCTGAGAAATGAAAGAATTTGGGTTGGAACTGCTTTCCAAACCCATAAAAGTTCAAAATGTTTAAGGCAGCACACAGGAAAATGCTCAAAATCAAAACAGAGAGCAAAGGATTTTATAGCTTGGCTTTTGATTTTCTATAATGCAAACAACAACCAAAAAAACCCTTAACCACTTGGGTCTTAAATTAATCACCAGATCACAATTTCACTTCAGAAAAACTCACTGAGGAGTTTTGATGAAAAACAATCTTCTTGAAAAATAGGAAATCCACCGACATTTCCTGTTCCCAGCAATTATTTCCTGCAAGTCGCTTCCACTCCAGCATTCCCCAAATGAACACATTAAATATTAAAAATAAAAGAGAGAGAGAGCAGCTCTAAATCTCTCCTTTACCCCTCAAGCTTCTTGGGAAGAGCAGAGAAAAGTTGGCTGCTAGAAACAAGAGAAATGCAAGAAACAGGAAATCTAGAAACTGGATAAATCCAAGACACAGGAAATCTAGAAACAAGAGAAATGCAAGAAACAAAACTCTAGAAACAAGAGAAATGCAAGAAACAAGAAATCCAGAAACAGGAGAAATCCAAGAAACAAGAAATCTAGAAAGAAGATTAATAAATCTAGAAAGAAGATGAATCCAAGACACAGAAAATCTAGAAACAGGATAAATCCAAGACCAAAATCAGCCACTTTTTAAGCTCCTGTCAGCTGCTGTCACAGAATTAGTCAGGATCCACGAATAAAACCTCATTTCATTTATTCCAAGTGAAAAATCTCTGAGAGAAACCAAAACCCGCCTGCCCGGCTTTTCCTTTTTGCCAGGACCAGCTCCATTCTCCAAACCCCGTTCCCAAAACATTGCCCAGACTCTGGAAATTCCATTTTTCCGTCTCCAGCTGGGCAGGAGCTGCCTGGTGACACAGGGGATTTCTCTGGCAGGGTTTCCTGCAGCTCTCTCAGGTTCAGGATTATTTTTTTTACACCAAACCTTATGGGATAAGCAGATTCCCAAATCATTGGTGTCCGGCTGGGATGGGGACATCCCTGGATTTGGAATATTTAAATTCTGTGTTTTCGCTGCGGGATCAGCTTTGAGGCTGAATTGCAGCTTTGATTCTCAGCCAAGGTGCCCAAAACCGCCCAGGGGTGAGGAGAGTTGTGGGGTTTGTTTTATTGATCAGCGGGAACACTTCGGGAAGGGAATTCCTGGAGCGGCACGGGGGAACAGCAGAGGTTTGAGGGATCTTGGAGTCGCATTTTGAGCTTTTCTCACAGATTTGGCAGCCCAGAGCAGAGCCAGGCCAGCCCGGAGCCAGCCCCGAGCCAGGGAACAGCAGCGGCAGACGTGGTCAGAAACCACATTATCCCATAAATACCTCGGGGAGCTTTCCTCTGATAATATTTTTAATAATTCCCAATGAAATGCGTGCTCGGGCGAGGCTGGAGCGCAAAACACCCTGTGAGCGACCCAGAAAAAGTGCGAAAATTCCCGATTTTTCAGTTCCCTGCCCTGGGAGTTGGGGGAAAGGGAGAGCCCCGAGCTGGGAGCGTTTCCAGCCGAGGCTGCTTCAAACCTCGCCGAGGTTTCAGGAGCAAAACGATCGCTTTGCCTTCCGAATCCTGATTTTTAGAGAGCTGGATGTCATTTTGTTGGTGGAAATGATTGTCCTGAAAGGATTTATTAAAGACAAGCAGCTTTTCCTGGATTGGTGGATGGGTATTGGGAGTTTTCCTCCACACACAGTGTGTGATCTTTATTTTGCGTGTAAAAAATCAGGCAGATTCGCGAAAAAAAAAAAGGAAGCAAACTCACACATTTCAATCGTCTGTATTTTATATATTAAACAGGAAAATTAAACCTTTTCCCCTCACAAAATGACGTGTCCCGTAATCCAAAATGCCCTGAAAGTGCTAAGAACGCCAGACATCCGAATGAAATTCCCGATAAAAACCAAAAAACTAAGGAAATAAATTAAATAACCCAACGAGACACCGCCACGCCGCCGTGTTGCTGCTGCAGCGGGGAACATCCGAGCCGGCACAGCCCCCGCTCCGGGCTTTTCCCGGGGAAATTCCCAATCCCAACATCTCCGCGGAGATGCTGAGCCTCCGCCGGCGCTTTTCCCAGCCAGCAGCTCAGCCCAGAACCGAAAAAATAAATTGTACAAATCTGAATTTACCTGGGAACGAAGCCCGTTTCCCCGGCAGGGAGGTAAAGGCAAAGCGAGCACGGCCGGGGCTGCTCCGGGGCGCGGGGAGGAGGGAGGGGAGGCAGGCGGGGGGACCGGAGCCGAACGCGGGACCCGCTCCGGGGCTGATTCACAGGAAAAGGGAATTATCCAGGATCCGGACTGGAAGCCGGGCAGGAATCAGGCTGGGGACACCTCTCCGAGCTGTAGAAATTCCCTTTTCGCTGGCCGGGAGCGCCGCTCGCTCCGTGCAGCCGCGGTGGGATCGAGTTATTGGCGATGCTCCCCCTTCCCTTCCCCGCAGCGAAGGAAACAAACCGGAATTTCTGCCTTACCTCTTTCTTCGGAGAGATTTTCTTACAATTCTTTTTTTATTTATGCCAGTCCTGGAAGCTCTGCCCGACCTCCCGCTCCGGGGATGGAGGCGGCGAGCGAGGAGTGAGCAGCGAGGATTTCGGGATTCGGGAATAACGGGGGAATCTCGCCCTGCCCGCCGCTCCCAGGAACCACAACATGCTGCCACGAGTAGACATTTATTTTACACCCCAGGAAAGTTCGGGGAACGAGGAAAACTCCGACGCTTCGGAGGGAAGGGGGAACCTAAAGCAAACCCGGCTCGTTTAATTCCTCCCCGCCCCGCATTTCCCAGCCAAGCCCAGCCTCGGGGGGATGCTGGGGGGCACCGGCGGCACCGCGGGGTCCCGGCCCCCTCGGGGGCATCGCCAGCTTGGCCCCGGGGAGGGGAGGGGGCTCCCCCCGCATCCACACCCCCTTCCCCAGCCCTTCCCAAGGTGGGCAGGCGGGGGCGACCCGCGGCAGAGCCAAGGAGAGGCAGGCGAGCCCCGCTGTCCTAGAGGCGGTGGGGGCAGATGTCCCCGTCCTCCAGGATGTCCACCTCGTCCTCGGGGTCCTGCAGCAGGAAGGGGCCCGCGGGGCCCTTGCGGGGCTCGGCGCCGGCCGGCTCGGGCAGCTCGGGCTCGGGGGAGCTCTGCTCCCGGCTCTCCTCGCCGCCCGCCTGCTTCGGGTCGTCCTGAGTCTTCCGCAGCTGCTTTTTGTGCTTCATGCGGCGGTTCTGGAACCAGGTTTTCACCTGGGGAGGGAAAAGCGGGAGAAAGATTGAAAAAAATTAGGGGGGAAAGTGATAAAAATTAAAGGGGGAAGGATGGTGGATGTGATGGATGCGGGGATGCTGGAGGGGATGTGGGGATCTGAATGGGATAGGGGGTGCTGGGAATGATCCGGGGGAGGCTGGATGGGATGTGGGGATGCTGGATGGGATATGGGGATGCTGGAGGGGATGTGGGATGCTGACAGGACAGGACGTGGGAATACAGAGGGAATGTGATATGGAGGATGCTGGATGGGATATGGGGATGCTGCACGGGATGAGGGGATGCTGGAAGGATGGGATGTGGGGTTCTCCTCGGCTGTGGGGATGCTGGAAGTGATCCGGGAATGCTGAAAGGATGGAATGTGGAGATTCAGGGGGAATGTGATATGGAGGGTGCTGGAGGGGATGTGGAGACGTTGGATGTGATGGATGTGGGATGCTGGATGTGATGTGGGGATCCTGGAGGAGATGTGGGGATGCTGGAAGTGACCCAGGGATGCTGGAGGGGATGCGGGGGTTCAGAGGGAATGTGATATGGAGGGTGCTGGATGTGATGCGGGAATGCTGCACGGGATGCGGGGATGCTGGAAGTGATCGGGGGATGATGAGAGGATGGGATGCGGGGATTCTCCTCGGGCTGTGGGGATGCTGGGCGGGATGCGGGGATGCTGGAAGTGATACGGAGGATGCTGGAAGGACGGGATCTGGGGATGCTGAATGGGATGTGGGATGTTGGAAGGACGGGATGTGGGGATTCTCCTCGGGCTGTGGCGATGCTGGACGGGATGAGGGCTGGGAACAGGTGCCAACCCCGCTCCCCGCTCCCCGCACCTGCGTCTCGGAGAGGCTGAGGGCCGTGGCCAGCTCCACCCGCTCGGGCGTGGACAGGTACCGCTGGATCTCAAACCTCTTCTCCAGGCCGGAGAGCTGCGAGTCGGAGAAGACGGTGCGGGCTTTGCGGCGGCGGCAGTGCTTGCCGGGCAGCTCGGCGTGCGCGTGGTGCTGGAACAGCGCTGGCACCGGCATTCCTGCGGGGACACGCGGCGGAGACCCGCGCTGCGATGGGGAAGGGAACCGGCACCCGGGAAAACCCCCAGAAAATTTTGGGGGACTTTTCCTGCCGCGGCTCGGGGTGGGCTCTGCCTCTGCCTCTGAATTTTTTGTTGTTTTTTTCGTTTATTTCGTTTTGCACGCCGATTGATTGGGTTGGGTTTGAGGGTTTGGTTCTGCTGGGAGCGGGGATTTTCCAAGCCCCCCGAAGGTGAAGGGAGCCCGGGCAGCGCTGCCACTGAGGGGACTCGAGGCTGGCGCCGACACCTGAACCCTCCCGGCGGTGAAACCACAACGAAATGGGCACGGGGAAAACCGGGAGAGCCCTGGAAAAACCTGGGAAGGGGGAAGCGATCCCGCACGGCCGCACTGACACTCGGCTTGGGAAACTTGGAGGTTTTCTCCTGGCAGAGCCCCAGGGTGCGGGGGAGCAGCGGCGCAGCCCCGGCGCTGCTGCTGGAGCTCGGAAAGCCAAGCCCGCTTGGCCAAGGCGAGGGAAAAGCGAAGTTATCGGTCCCAAATAAAATTTTAAAAAATAAAATTAAAGGCAAAGAGATGGAAACCCTCAAGGTTTCGGGCATCCGCTCTGACCGCCCCGGGGCGAGCGGCTCCTGCCCCGCTGGATACAGCCAGGATGGTGGCGAGGGATGTAAAAAGATGCCCGGCCGCCCCAGAGCGGCTTTTCCACTCCTGTCCCCACCCCAGTCCCCACCGGGACGCCCCAAACCCGGCAGGAACGGCCGCACTTACCCGAGGTGGTGAGGAAATAGGGCTGGTGGTGGTGATGCTCCGGCTTGTGCAGGGCGGGGTGCGGGTGAGGCGCCAGCAGGGTCGGGGCGGGCATCAGGGGGTACCCATAGTCCAAGAGGGGCACGCGGGAGGCCAGCGAGCCGGGGAAGGGCTCGGGGGGCAGCTCCCGCAGGGGTTTGGGCTTGTGCAGCAGGATGTCCTCGATGAAGAAGGAGGTGGGCCGGCCCGTCGAGACCGGGTGCACGGGCGCCGTGAAGTTGAGGTTCATGGCGGCTCGGGGCCCCTCGGGCGGCGGGGAAGCGGAGAGAGGGGGCGGCCGGCTGCACCCCCGGGCCGGCGGGGAAGGAATGAGAAGAACGATGAAAATAAATAAATAAACTTTTTTTTTTTTTTTTTTTTTTTAAATCCGAAAAATAAATAAATCAGTCAGAATAAATAGCGGTAATAATTTTTTTTTTTTTTTTTTTAAGTTAATCCCCCAGCCAGAAGGAAGCTGGCGGAGCCGGGGGAGGCGAGGCGGGCGGGTCGGGGATGCGCGGGGCGCATTTGAGGCGCGCTGGGAAGGGGGATGCGCGCTGAGCCAATGGCGAGCGGGGGGAGGACGGACCTGCCGGGCCACCCGAACCACCCCGGGGGCCAGGAGGGGGCCGGGAGGGGGCCGGGAGCCGCTCGGGAGCCGCTCGGGAGCCGCTCCGCAGCTTTCCCCTCGCACAGCTCCGCACCGGAGCGCTCAGCCCCGCTGCGGGGCGTTTGCCCAAACACGGGGAGGAGGGCAATCTCCTTTTATTTTTCCCTTAAAAAAAAAAAAAAGAAAAAAAAAAAAAAAGAAAAAAAAAAGAAGAAAAAAAAAAAAGAAAAAAAAGAAGAAAAAAAAAAAGAAAGAAGAAAAGAAAAAAAAAGAAAAAAAAAAGGAAAAAAAAAAAAACTTGGAGGCAAATAAACCAGCGGTTCTTTCCCATGCTCCGCTCCCAACCTGTCCCCGCGCACGCAGCTTCTCCCGTCCCTCTCTGCTCTCATCCCACCGCGGTTTTGTTCCCATCCCTCACCCGCTCTCTGTTGCGCCAACACTTTTTTGTTTTTTTTTTTTGGGTCTTTCCTCTGTTTGCTGTTTGTCTTTTTGTTTTTTTTTTTTCTTTTCCCTTTCCTCACCCCTCTAATCTGCACCATTCATTTCCCCGGAGTCAATTTGCTCAAATGAGGGTGATACACCACATCATAGCCGAGATAATTTCGGTTCGCATCTCGGAAAATTGCTCTAATTATTGATGTTAAACTCAGGGAAATTAAAAGAAGGCGCTTCTCCTTCATCTCCTGATTTTAAGCTCTAATTTGTTGAAATCGAGTTGTCATCACAATTCCAATCACTGCCGTTAATAGTAAAAGTGTTCTAATAGAGGCAGAATTCGCACAACCCATGCTATTAGATAATTAAGAAAGATGTTAGAAAGACAAGTGCTAATCCTTGGGCACACGGACAGCGTCTCCATCTGATCCAGCAGGTAGAACAAATTAATTACCCGAATCAATTAGTCCTAAAAGTACAGTTCTCAGGGAAGTGCAAGCCATGCCTTCCATATGGATGAGCTGGTAAATGATAAATAGATGAGGAAAAAGCCGGAAAAGAATAGAAGCGGCAGCGCCGGGGCTTTAATGAGAGCGCGGCTCGAGCTCCGCAGCGCTGCCGCCTCTGCCCCGCCAGCGCCGGCCACGGGCCGGGGGACGGGGGTGGCGCCTTCAGGAGCTGCCAAAATTCGGGAGGGGGCGGTCGGAGAGGTCCCCGAGCCACCAGGAAAGGCCACGGGAGCGTTTTGTGCCCCGTTCCAGCCACACCCACACTTTGTTTTCTGCTGCTCGGGCAGCGCTCACACACTTCAGCAGCGTGTGTTTATGTACATTAAACATATCTATGTATATTTATGTATATTATATATATATATATGCGTTTCTAGCTTCATTTTACACCTTATATTTGTATTCATAGATTATAATTTTATATGTAATCTGTATTTTTAAAAATATTTTTAATATATATTTGTACACACAGATCCCTGCCTGCAGAGTAAGGATCAGCTGCCCTGGAGGAGGAAAGCAGGAGGAGCCCCCAGGGCTGGGGGAAAAACTCAGTTCTCCTCCTCTCCTCTCCTCTCCTCTCCTCTCCTCTCCTCTCCTCTCCTCTCCTCTCCTCTCCTCTCCTCTCCTCTCCTCTCCTCTCCTCTCCTCTCCTCTCCTCTCCTCTCCTCTCCTCTCCTCTCCTCTCCTCTCCTCTCCTCTCCTCTCCTCTCCTCTCCTCTCCTCTCCTCTCCTCTCCTCTCCTCTCCTCTCCTCTCCTCTCCTCTCCTCTCCTCTCTTTTTCCCCAGGAAAAAAAACCCCAACCAACCAAATAAATCAATGAATAAATATCTAGATTAAAAAATTAATAGATAAACGCAATAATTCTGTTGCAGCGGCCCCTCCTGAAATGACCATTATGATTTTTTTTTTTTTTTTTTTTTTTTTTTGGCTGAAGGATTTAAGAATCCAGCAGGCTGACAACTTTCTGTGATGGAGCCAAGCAGTGGATGAATTAAGGGTGATGAAACGGGGCTAAAGCCCCGCTGTTGATGAGGAGGGTTTAATCCGCTTGCGGGGCCATTTCATCAGCCGGGATTGCGCTGCCGGGGGCGGGGGCTCCACCCGGGGGGGCAAATTCGGGTGTTTAAAGCAGAGCTGAGAGATGAAAGCGGGGTCACTGCAGCCAGAGCGGCCGGCAGCTTCGGGACCCGGGCAGGAACAGGGACAGGGCTGGATTTTGGGGTTCTTCAGGATTTGGGCAGGAACATGGACAGGGTTGGATTTTGAAATTTTTCCTCAGAACTCAGGCAACAGCATTGACAGGGCTGAATTTTGGGTTCCTCAGGACTCAGGCAGGAACATGGACAGGGCTGAATTTTGGAGTTCTTCAGGATTTGGGCAGGAGCACGGACAGGGCTGAATTTTGGAATTTTTCTTTGGGACTCAGGCAGGAACATGGACAGGGTTGGATTTTGGAATTCTTCTTACTCAGGCAAGAGCATTGTCAGGGCTGAATTTTGGGGTTCCTCCTCAGGGCTTGGGCAGGAACATTGCCAGACCTGGTTTTTGGAATTCTTCTTACTCAGGCAGGAACATTGTCAGGGCTGAATTTTGGGGTTCTTCTTTGGGACTCAAGCAGGAACATGGACAGGGCTGAATTTTGGAATTCTTCAGGACTCAGACAGGAACACGGACAGGGCTGAATTTTGGAATTCTTCAGGACTCAGACAGGAACACGGACAGGGCTGAATTTTGGAATTTTTCCTCAGGACTCAGGCAGGAACATGGACAGGGCTGAATTTTGGAATTCTTCAGGACTCAGACAGGAACATGGACAGGGTTGAATTTTGGAATTCTTCAGGACTCAGACAGGAACATGGACAGGGCTGAATTTTGGAATTCCTCCTCAGGACTCGGGCAGGAACATGGACAGGGCTGAATTTTGAAGTTCTTCAGGATTTGGGCAGGAACATTGTCAGGACTGGTTTTTGGGGTTCCTCTTCATTTAGGGCACAGATAATGAAGCAGAGCAGGAAAGGGGCTCTGTCTGGGGTTCATTTGCAGCAAAGCCCATCCCCAAATCGTGCAGTGGTGCCTCAGGCACTGCAGCCTCTCCCTGCTGCTGTTTTGGGGTGAGAAACAGAGGGGACAAATAAACCCCAACTGTGGAGAGGGGACAGGACAGCAACCCCAGGAATGGGGGATCTCCACTGCAGTCCTCACATCCAGGGAGTTTTTAAGAATTTAACAAAATTTTTAAAAGTTGAACATTTCACAGCTGTTTGTGACAGAAATGGGGTGCACAGCCAGGTGGGGCTGGTCCTCTCTGCCCCAAAAGCCTTTTACCCATTTTTCCCCTGTTTGTCCCTCTTCTGCAGGTCCCTGGGGTGAAGGGGACCCGACAGTGTGGATTTCATCCAGGGACCCCAAACACAGCCAGGACCAGCCCTGGATCCTGGATTAGCCCTTTCCAGGCTGGACAGACACACGGACACACAGAGGGGTTTCCCGACACACCCCGATCCATCTGCTGCCAAACTCTGGGAGAACAGACCCAGAGCAGGAACTGCCCCAAAACTCAGCCTGGGCAGGGCTCAGGGGCACGGCCAGCAGGGAAACACAGAGGGAGCAGGAGTGGGATCAGGATCGGGATCGAGATCAGGAACAGGATAAGGAACAGGAACAGGATTGGGATCAGGAACAGGATTGGGATCAGGAACAGGATCAGGAACAGGAATAAGATTGGGAACAGGATTGGGATCAAGATCAGGACCAGGAAGAGGATCAAGAACAGGAACATGAACAGGATCAGGACCAGGACCAGGACCAGGACCAGGACCCAGACCAGGCCTACAACCGGGACCAGGATCAGGATCAGGACCAGGGCAAGGACAGGAGAAGCTGCACCTTGGGCTGTTTCCCTCACTGGCTGTTTCCCTCCCCATTTGTGAGGAACCAGAATTCCCCTTTTTCCATCCCCCTGAACACCTTGGGGGGCTCTGCAAATCTCACCCTGGCACCCCAAACACCTCAGACCCCATGATTTTTATCTAAGCACAGCCACACTGCTGTGGAGCTTGCCTCCTGCTCCTTCAATAAAATAAAAATGATTTTTATGGGTTTATAAACTTTCTGGAAGCGATGCACCCCTGTCCCTGATTTAATAACACGTGTGCTTTGCTTGGATAAACACCAGCCATCATCACTCACACTCTTGGGATCATTTGAAGATATTACAGGGAAGATTTTGCCCAGGAAAACAGAAATGTATTTGACTTAAAACCTCAGGGGTCATTTCAAAGGTCAGCCCGGCTGCATCGATGCTGGCAGCTTTATTCCATCGTGCTGCATTAGGGGATAAATTTGGTGTGGTTTAAAAATACAGGCACTTACCTTGCCGTGGCTCTTGAAGAGGTAAGGTAGCTCAGGAGCCCCGGCCTTTTCATGCCTTTCAAGACCAATCCACTCCAAAAGGAAGGGTTAAATTAAAAACAGACAGCCTTGATAGGCTCCAAATGGGAGCCTGGCTGCAGCAGAGAGGGCTGAAGAGCCCAGGCTGAGTAGCCACACACGTAACACCACCGAGAGAGGCCTTTTGAACACAAAGCTGCCCTTAATGGAGAATGTTCCTTGCACGGCGCTTCAGGCTCAGCCACTTCCCATTCCCGAGTGCCTCTGCTGCTGGCGAGAGGGAAAAACACTCCTGGCTTGCTCCAGCCCCTCTCCCCATCTCCATCCCGTTTGTTTGGGCCTAAATCTGCCTTTTCTCCAAGGTCTGCAAGCTCAGGTTCACCACAGCCTGTGGGAAACGCAGGGCAGGGATGGATGTGGTGGTGGTGAGGGATTTTGTCAGTTCTGCTCAGCTGAGATCGAGTGGGAACCCCTGGAGCACCAGGCTGGGAATTCTGCTGCCATTTCAGCTTTGCCCCAGAGAAACAGGAGCTGAACTCCTCGAGATAAGAAATGGTGACTTAGAAATGCCATGGGATAGGACAGACGTGGCTGAGAGAGAAATGGAACTGGAAATGAGTTTCAAAGGATGCCCTTGCAAATAAGACTGAACACTTTGGAGAAATAGAACTATGGAAGGTGTAGTTAGGAACCACGAGGGGTAATGTGGGCTTGATATTTCTGAGCCTGAGGGGATTTTTTATCCTGCTGGTAACTGTTAGCTCTTTCCCAAGGGAAAACTTCTCAACAAGTTTCTTTCTCAAAACAATCTTGTAAAAATAACTGCTCTTTCTCAGAACAATCCTGTCCAGCTGGTGGTTTTCTGTTTCTCTGGTTTAACCAATAGAATTAGAGAGGTGTTGTTCCTATTCACCAATCATGTGAATTTTGTATTTTAACACCTTATAAACAGTAAGAAGAATTAGACAATAAAGATTTCTATGCTCATTTGCCTTCTGAGAATTATTAAGTCAATCATCTTTATTTTGTGTCCAACAGCGACAGTGTAATTTTAGATGATTGACTTTAAGGCATGAACAGCTTTGAGTAGCAAAAGCTGATAGGCCAAAAAATGCTTATAATATATTTAAATTAGGAAATAGTTTGGCTTCTGATTGTGATGGAGTGAACTGTAACATCTGTACTGTCTCATCCTTCTCATGAGACTGAAAATGGAATAAAAGTTTTAAAACCCCTCTCAGCTGCCCCATCTTTGGGGCAGAAAAAGGGAGAATCCCACACTGGTGGGTCCATTCCAGCTTGGGATATTTGGATATTTGGAATATTTGTGCTGGAGAGCCTCTGCTGTGCCCTGGAGCAGCTCAGGGAGAGCTTGGAGGATGGGTTTGGGATGGGTTTGATGTTGTCTCAGGGCTGAGAGAGGGGAAATGGAGCTCCAGGGAGGAGTTTGCCTCCTCACCAGGGTTGGTGGCAGGGGAAGATCCACCCAAGTTTCCCAAGGTTCATCATTGGACCCTTGGTTTCTGCCACCTCAAATCCCTGTCACTCCCCAGCCTGGCACCGTCCTTCAGCTGTGCTGAGAAGAGGAAAATCCAGAATGAGAACTGGAGGGGAAATGAGGCTGGTGATTTCCCCCAGGCAATGAACACCCAGGTGAGAAGGCAGCTCTGTGTAACTGGGACAGAATCGCTGAACCTCCCCAGAACAGCACAGGAATTCCAGGGTGAAAGTGCCCGGGGAAAGCACCGGGGGATGGAAGTGCTGCTGATGGGAGAAGGTTTTGAGACAGGGAGGCACTTCTGAGGCTTCCAGCCCACCAAGAACTGCAGGAATCTTGGGGGTAAAAAGGGATAAAAATTGAAAGTACAAATTGACTGCAGCTTCCTTACACAGCCCCCAAACTCAAATATCCATGGGTGGTCAGCAGCTCCATCCCCAATACAGAATTTTATCTCTGCACTGAAAATTTCCCTCATTATCTGATAGGCCTGAACGTTCTCTCAAGGCAGAGAAGAGAAGCAGTAACACTGACAGGTTTGATCAAACACTTCCCTCAAGAGTGACACTTATTAATTGAGACCTTTTTAATTACCTAATAACTGTTTTCATCTTCAGCACGGTGATCTGGGTATTTCCAAACCCAGCAAGATTGATTATTGATTTTCTTTTTCTTTCTTTTTCTTTCTTTCTTTCTTTCTTTCTTTCTTTCTTTCTTTCTTTCTTTCTTTCTTTCTTTCTTTCTTTTTCTTTCTTTCCCTTCCTTCCTTCCTTCCTTCCTTCCTTCCTTCCTTCCTTCCTTCCTTCCTTCCTTCCTTCCTTCCTTCCTTCCTTCCTTCCTTCCTTCCTTCCTTCCTTCCTTCCTTCCTTCCTTCCTTCCTTCCTTCCTTCCTTCCTTCCTTCCTTCCTTCCTTCCTTCCTTCCTTCCTTCCTTCCTTCCTTCCTTCCTTCCTTCCTTCCTTCCTTCCTTCCCCTCTTTCTTTTTCTCTTTCCCTCTCTCTCTCATCTCTATTTTTCTTTCCATCTTTCCTTCCCCTCTCTCTCTCTTTTCCCCCTTTCCTTTCCTTCCCTTTCCCTTCAGAACGGATCAGCAATCGGGAGGGAGGCTCAGAACTTTCCCTGCTTTCCATTATTCCCCTCCTCATTTTCCTCCCTACCAATTCCTGCCCGTGTTCCCATCCCTTGGGCTCCGCTGCTCCCCCGGGGCAGGCAGAGGTGATTATTTCACCCAGGGCCATCTGCACTTTGGGATCCGGGCTAATCCTCCGCTCTCCATAAAATCCATTCCTGCTGCTGTGGCCGCGCTTTGTTGTTGCCTTCAGCACATTCACGCTCCGTGCTTCGCTTTCATTCCAGCTGTGGAACAATCAGCGGCACAACTCCACCTTTGATTCCCCCTTTCTGTGCGCTAATGGCTCAGGACCTCCCTTGTTTCCCTAATTTCGCGCTGTACGAACCGTGCTCGTCCTTGCTTTTAACCTCTGGGGCGGGATAATCCTCCTGCTCCCTTTCTTGCCCATCCAACCTTGATTTTATTCCCATTGTTTCCCTCCCGTTCTCTGGGGTTTCCCTCTGATTATTGGCCAAGCTCTGCAGCTCCGTGGAAAACCTCACGTGCCTTTCCCACTCGGAGAAACCCTCGGGATGAACAATCCTCGATCTGCAGCTCAGTGAGGAGCAACTTCCATAAATCCCACTGGAGCACAAAAACCTGAGCCACACAAATACCCTGAGCCCCTTTTGATGCCACTTTTTGCTTTCCAGATTTAAAATGTCTCGTTGTGAAGCCTTAAAAAGAAAAAAATCTGCACCCCAAGGTCAGAGGGAGCTGCAATGAGCATCCAGCTCGTCCAACACACAGAAAACATCCAACCTGGGGAATAAAATAAAATAAAACACTTTTCCAAGCCTTTAAATGGTGTTTGATACACCACACTGAATATACAGAGGAAAGGAGTGTTTGTAAATTGTTTTCCAGCCTTAAAATGTCTCATTCTGAGCCTTAAGAGGAAAAAATCTGCACCCCAGGGTCAGAGGGAGATGAAATGAGCATCCAGCTCCTCCCAACCCAGCTCTGTGTTCAACACACAGAAAACATCCAACCTGTGGAATAAAAAAAACATTTTTCTAAGCCGTTAAGTGATGTTTGATGCGTCACAATGAATATACAGAGGGAAGGAATATTTATAAATTGCTTTTCAGGTTTAAAGTGTTTCATTCTGAAGCTTTAAGAAGAAAAAAACTTCACCCCAAGGTCATATGAGCATCCAGCCTGACCCCAGAGCTCCTCCCAACCCAGCTCTGTGCCCAACACACAGAAAACATCCAACCTGTGGAATAAAACCCCATTTTTCCAAGCCTTTAAATGGTGTTTGATGCTCCACAATGAATGTATGAATGCACACCTTTCCACAGAGGCGAGGAGTGTTTGTAAATTGTTTTCCAGATTTAAAGTGTTTCACTTTGAAACCTTAAAAAGAAAAATCTGCACCCCAAGGTCAGAGGGAGCTGCTACGAGCATCCAGCCTGACCCCACAGCTCCTCCAAACCCAGAAAACACCCAACCTGTGGAATAAAAATTCCCACTTTTCTAAGCCTTTAAATGATGTTTGATGCATCACACTGAATATACAGAGGAAAGGAGTGAGTGTAAACTGCTTTTCAGATTTAAAGTCTCTCCTTCTGAAGCCTTAAAAAGAAAAAAACTGCACCCCAAGGTCAGAGCATCCAGCCTGACCCCACAGCTCCTCCAAAACCAGAAAACATCCAACCTGTGGAATAAAAATTCCCACTTTTCCAAGCCTTTAGATGGTGTTTGATGCATCACAATGAATATACATAGGGAAGGAGTGTTTGTAAATTGCTTTTCAGCCTTAAAATATCCCATTCTGAAGCCTTAAGAAGAAAAAAGCTGCACCCCAGGGTCAGAGGGAGCTGCAATGAACATCCAGCCTGACCCCACAGCTCCTCCAAACCTAAAAAACACCCAACCTGTGGAATAAAAACCCATTTTTCTAAGCCTTTAGATGGTGTTTGATGCACCCCAATGAATGTATGACTGCACACCTTTTCACAGAGGTGAGGAGTGTTTATAAATTGGGGAATGAGCACATTTATCTCCCTTTCCCTGCACAGCTCTCCCTCCTGGGTTTATGTTCTGAGCGTTTCCCCGTGGCTGATCACAAACTCTGCCCTCAGCTTTTGGAGCCACCATTCAGCCTGCAGTTAAAAGGTCAATTCTAGTGGGAAGTGGATTTTATAAATCACTTAAGCCCAGCCTCAGTGCACTCAGCTTGGTTTTTCCCCCCAGTTTAAGCA